>CM060962.1:215749030-216109030 GCA_030765045.1 Tenodera sinensis | reverse complement strand
CTACCATTTTTGAGACACTCGTTATACATTGACGTTAGGAAAAATGGAAAGAGGGTGAATGACCTTAAAATGATATCACTCGTGAATCCATCCTCTCCTGGTGCTTTGTTAGGGTCGAATTTCGTCAAAACCGATAGTATCTCATTTTGTGTGAACTCTACATCGTCCGGTGTGTCCACCTCTGCTGTCATTGAGCTTCTTAATAATTTATGTTGTTCGGTGTCATCTTCTTCAGTGTCATCTGGGACAAAATACTGTATCATGTACTCCGCTGTGCTTTTTGAATCATTGGTGTATGTTTTATCCTCCTTTTGAAGCGTGGTTATTTCTTGCTGTCCTTTCGTTTTCCCAGCTGCTATTTTATATATAATATTCCAAGGATTAGAACCATCAGTGTTACTGCAGTACTCCTTCCATGATTTAAATTTTTCAGCATTCAATTTCGATTGATAGTTCCTGTTCCATTCCATATATTGAGTTTTCCTTTCCTGTCGCAGTTGTTCATTGTTCAACGTTCTTTGGTAACGACGTCTGAGGGCGTTCACTTTCTTTCTTAAAATGGTTAACTCTGACGTCCACCATGGTACAGCTCTCTGGTTGATTCGCAGCCTTTTCCCTTTGCTTTTTCTGAAGGCTCCATTGCATGCCCGAGTTAAACACGCACTCCACTGCTCAACTAGCTGCTCAGTATCTGACCTGCTTTTAACTTTGCTGCTAAGTTCTTCATCTAATCCTACACTGTGGTTTTCGCAGTTAAACACTGAACGAAGATTTTCAGTCAGTAGTTTATCGAATTTTTTATAGTTTCCGCCTTTAGTAAGATATCTAATTCTATAGGGAATGTTCACTATTCTTTGGTTAGCTGCGCCCATGATGAAACATATGATTTTATGGTCAGAGCAGCTTTCTTCCTCACTAATTTGCCATTCTGTTATATATTTTATAAGTTTAATATTGGTAATGGTTAAGTCTATCCAGCTTTTTCCGCGTATCGTTTCATATGATGGCGTGTCTCTGTTTTGGTTTGCTATAAACAAGGAATTTATAGTTATAAATTCTTCTAGAGTTTTACCTCTTTCATTAGTTATGACGTCGTACCATAGTTTGTTTCGGGCGTTTGTGTCTGCTGCTATTATTAATCCACTGCCTGTTGTGTGGTCTACGATACTCTCAATTTTTCTGATATTGCCTTCAATATTCTGATCCCCGTCGAAGTACATTGAGGCTCCAAAGAATGTGGTGCCTTCGTATTCTACTTCAACTAGTACACAATCGCCGTCGGAAATTTGAGTGATTGCCAATGCATTTATCTTTTCATTGTTAATAAGAATTGCTGCCCTCTTCCTCCCGTTGCCTCCAGTATATTTTCTTAATGTCATAGGTATTCCTGCCAATTTATTATTAACAGTGTAAGGTTCTTGTATAAAAATAACATCCACGTGGTTTTGTATTAAAAGCTGCACCAGATTATTAGTTGCAGTTCTGGAGTGTTGTAAGTTCACTTGATAACATTTTAGAGATTGGTTGTTCATCTTGCTAATAATCTGTGTTCTCTTGGTATCGCCTTAGTGCTGCTCGAAGACTGGGACAATTACTGTCAAGTGCAGAATGCTTTTCGTCGATAGTGCTATCCTTGTTATATTTCTTAAAGGTGATACAGTTAATACACTTATAATCGTCAGAGCTTGCTTTACAATCCTTTAACGCGTGGTTTTCGGAGCACTTTGGGCAGGTTAAATTACCCTTACAGTCATTTGCCTGATGATTAAACTTGGAACATTTAAAACAACGACTAACCTTTATATAATCATCCCAGCTGCACATGCTCCATCCCAGTTTCAACTTCCTTCCCAGTATTTCTTTACGGGCTTCGGAACTTACTTCTAATACCATGTTCTTGTTTTGTCTCTTATCTCTGAAGCCAAATTTTGGCACCATATTTTGTTCATATTTTTCCAGAGCTTCATTTTGTGTAGCGAGGGACTTGACTACAGTCTCCACTGTCATTTCCTCTGGAACATTGAAAATTATTATCCTGGGATTTCGCTTCTTGGTTAGGCTAGCTTCAAGTTCTTCGCCACATTTGTCATTTATATTTTGACAAATAATATCGGCCTCTCTCTTGTTACTTGATTCAATCAAAAGGTGCCCACTTTTTAGAGTTTTAAAAGAGTTAACTCCGACCTTTATCTCAACAGGATTAACTTTAGCTTTAACCAACGTTCTCATATACTCCACACTCTGGTTGTTTTTACTTTTAATGATCAATTTAATTGGCTTAGATTGCCCGTCTACTGTGCAGTTAGTATTTCGCTTCCCTGATGGTGCTGCAGAGCGCCCTTCCATTACAGCTGAGTAACACTGCCGATCTTGTATATTAGGCCAAGCTCGAGTATCGTCCAACGACAAGCTATGTGACATAGATGCTCCGCCAAAAAATGGCTTCATAGTTGCAATATGAGTAGGCACACTACTGGATTTATCTTGCAGTTTATCTTGGCAAGATTTGAGATTAACACGCAGTTTATTAACTTCAATTTCCTTTTCGGAAAGAGTATTCTTAATATTGTGCAGTACTTTTCTTATGTTACTTACAGCTTGGACGATATCGTGTTTTAGATCCAGCCTCAAATTTTTACTCATCTCAGTCACGTTTAATAATTTCTCAAAGGCACTCTCCACAATTTGTTCATCCTCTTTCTCCATCTTCGCCTTTGGAAACCACAAGCTCTTCTTTTGATTAAATTAGCTGAGAAAACTAACCTTTATAATCACTTAAATGTTCAAAACAAGGCCTCCTAGAACCTTTGTAATAACACTATTCCACAGTACGAATTTTATACTGAATTTCTAAACAAATAACGCCAATCACTCAATCCCCACTTCCACCTACAATAGTGCAACACATCAATACTCTAAATAACGAAATGAAACCAATTTTAATACTAAATAAAAAGTGGGAACACTTAAATACGGAGATAACTTGTACACAAAAGATTCTGCAGTACTTCTGCGTCCCTGCTACCTCTGTGTATATACATACATACATACATACATACATACATACATACATACATACATACATACATACATACATACATACATACATACATACATACATACATACATACATACATACATACATACATACATACATACATACATACATACATACATACATACATACATACATACATACATACATACATACATACATACATACATACATACATACATACATACATACATACATACATACATACATACATACATACATACATACATACATACATACATACATACATACATACATACATACATACATACATACATACATACATACATACATACATACATACATACATACATACATACATACATACATACATACATACATACATACATACATACATACATACATACACACACACACACAGACATACATACATACATACATACATACATACATACATACATACATACATACATACATACATACATACATACATACATACATACATACATACATACATACATACATACATACATACATACATACATACATACATACATACATACATACATACATACACACACAGACATACATACATACATACATACATACATACATACATACATACATACATACATACATACATACATACATACATACATACATACATACATACATACATACATACATACATACATACATACATACATACATACATACATACATACATACATACATACATACATACATACATACATACATACATACATACATACATACATACATACATACATACATACATACATACATACATACATACATACATACATACATACATACATACATACATACATACATACATACATACATACATACATACATACATACATACATACATACATACATACATACATACATACATACATACATACATACATACATACATACATACATACATACATACATACATACATACATACATACATACATACATACATACATACATACATACATACATGCATACATACATACATACATACATACATACACACACAGACATACATACATACATACATACATACATACATACATACATACATACATACATACATACATACATACATACATACATACATACATACATACATACATACATACATACATACATACATACATACATACATACATACATACATACATACATACATACATACATACATACATACATACATACATACATACATACATACATACATACATACATACATACATACATACATACATACATACATACATACAGTTTGTTCTGATGATAAATTCTGGAGTAGCAATTTATCATCAGAACAAACTGAAATATCAGCTACAATATAAGTTAGATAAACAGTGCTCCAATAACCAAGCTGAACAATTTGCAGTGTTGAAAGCATTAGAAACTGTTGAAAATATTTACTTAACTGAAGAAGATAACAAAACTGCAGCGATATACATGGACAGTAGAGTCACATTACAATCATTGCATAACTACAAAATTCACAGTTACCTAACAGAAGCAATTAGAACAATGTTAAAAATTTAAGAAAACAAAACTGGAATGTAGAAATTGGGTGGGTCAAAGCACACATAGGGATACAAGGCAATGAAATTGCAGACCGACTAGCAAAGAGAGCAATTACAAACGAAGAGGAATACAGCTATAATAGAATTCCAAAGAGTTTTGTTAGAAGAACGCTAAGACAAGAAAGTCTAAAACATTGGGAAAGTCAATGGCAGGAAACAACTAAAGGTCAGGAAACAAAGCAATACTTTCCTACTGTAGCAGACAGACTGAAGTTAAGGATAAATCTAACGGCAAACCTTACAACACTATTGACAGGACACGGAAGACTTAAAGCATACTACTATAGGTTCCACATCACAGATGACCCAAGTTGTTCCTGTAATGGAGGAGAGCAAACAACAGACCATATAATTTATGACTGCAAAAATCTCGAAGAAAAAAGAAGAGCATTCAGAAGGAAAATAATTCAAAGAGGAGGAAAATGGCCACCAACTAAAGTCGAAATTGCTAAAAGTTATTTTAAAGAATATATTCAGTATGCCAATGCAATTGATCTGACAAAAAATAATTGAACTATATAAATCTATGTAATTATTAATGTTAAATTAAGATGTATTTATCAGTTTACAAAGCAAACCCAACATGTAGTATTACATATTGTAATGGAACATGTAGAACAATAAAGAATCTTTAAAAAAAAAAAAAAAAAAATACATACATACATACATACATACATACATACATACATACATACAGACAGACAGACAGACAGACAGACAGACAGACAGACAGACAGACAGACAGACAGACAGACGTACGTACGTACGTACGTACGTACATACATACATACATACATACATACATACATACATACATACATACATACATACATACATACATACATACATACATACATACATACATACATACATACATACATACATACATACATACATACATACATACATACATACATACATACATACATACATACATACATACATACATACATACATACATACATACATACATACATACATACATACATACATACATACATACATACATACATACATACATACATACATACATACATACATACATACATACATACATACATACATACATACATACATACATACATACATACATACATACATACATACATACATACATACATACATACATACATACATACATACATACATACATACATACATACATACATACATACATACATACATACATACATACATACATACATACATACATACATACATACATACATACATACATACATACATACATACATACATACATACATACATACATACATACATACATACATACATACATACATACATACATACATACATACATACATACATACATACATACATACATACATACATACATACATACATACATACATACATACATACATACATACATACATACATACATACATACATACATACATACATACATACATACATACATACATACATACATACATACATACATACATACATACATACATACATACATACATACATACATACATACATACATACATACATACATACATACATACATACATACATACATACATACATACATACATACATACATACATACATACATACATACATACATACATACATACATACATACATACATACATACATACATACATACATACATACATACATACATACATACATACATACATACATACATACATACATACATACATACATACATACATACATACATACATACATACATACATACATACATACATACATACATACATACATACATACATACATACATACATACATACATACATACATACATACATACATACATACATACATACATACATACATACATACATACATACATACATACATACATACATACATACATACATACATACATACATACATACATACATACATACATACATACATACATACATACATACATACATACATACATACATACATACATACATACATACATACATACATACATACATACATACATACATACATACATACATACATACATACATACATACATACATACATACATACATACATACATACATACATACATACATACATACATACATACATACATACATACATACATACATACATACATACATACATACATACATACATACATACATACATACATACATACATACATACATACATACATACATACATACATACATACATACATACATACATACATACATACATACATACATACATACATACATACATACATACATACATACATACATACATACATACATACATACATACATACATACATACATACATACATACATACATACATACATACATACATACATACATACATACATACATACATACATACATACATACATACATACATACATACATACATACATACATACATACATACATACATACATACATACATACATACATACATACATACATACATACATACATACATACATACATACATACATACATACATACATACATACATACATACATACATACATACATACATACATACATACATACATACATACATACATACATACATACATACATACATACATACATACATACATACATACATACATACATACATACATACATACATACATACATACATACATACATACATACATACATACATACATACATACATACATACATACATACATACATACATACATACATACATACATACATACATACATACATACATACATACATACATACATACATACATACATACATACATACATACATACATACATACATACATACATACATACATACATACATACATACATACATACATACATACATACATACATACATACATACATACATACATACATACATACATACATACAGTTGTATGTGTGAAATCGGAAGGAATGAAGGAAAAAGAGGATAGTCATTAGGAAAAGTACCTACATTAGCAAAAAGTAGATAGTATTCATAGAACTGTGGCTCTGCTAGTTAATTACTGCAACAAACGAAGTGCAAGAAACTTCAATTATTGTTTACCTTAAAGACATTAATAGCGCAACATACAACTGAAGGCATTCTCTGCTATAATTGGTTAAAAAGTTCAGTGGGAAAGAATGTGCTGGTATTCGAAGCAACATTATAATTAACATATTAAAGAGTATTAAATAGAAAGTTGTTCGCCAGCTATCTACTTACAGACCATAACTGCCACTGCCCTAAAGAAAATTACGAGATATTTTATTACAGCCAGTTGCTTAACATCTTATATGCCTAGACAAAGCATCTTGTGATGACAAAACATGTCTAGGTGCGCTGCTCGTCTGGCAGCGATATGCGCGTATCAAGAAATCAGTTTAAAATCTGTTCGCGAACCACGCATCTTATCAGAAATTCTGCTGCACAATCAACGCGTGTGCCACATTAAAATTCAAGTAACGTGGTGCAAAAGCCGAGCTACTTATTTTAGTGTCGTAAGCTAGGTGCTGTAATGCCAGCGTTATTAGCCCCCTTTCCAACAAAAACACAGGTATCTACTGGCAACTGTAGCAATATAAATTTAGGTTGGAATATAACGTGGCCTGCATGCTTTATTAGATGTGAACATTCCGGAGCTGTGATTTGTTAAGTCTTTCTTTCTCTACCGCATACCTAATAATTCTAAATGCAGATTGCAAATAAAATACATGTTTTGAGGGTCCAAATGAATCCAAAGGAAAAAGTCTGACGTGTTGCAGTCACATTGCTTTCTCTGCTCTTGTACTAACCGTTCTTACAAAATCGTAATACTATATCTTCTTCGTGTTAGTTGAGATAAACATTTTCATAAATAATCGTATTGCTTATTTCCTTTATTTGGACATAAACTGAGTGTTTTAGCAAGATCTACATTTTTTTGTATAGTAAGATTTGTTCTGTCTTACGGTTTACCAACTATGTAAAGGTCATCCAGAGTAAACAGGACTACGTAGGCTATAGCCAGAGAATTCAAAATATAGATTTCGTTTGCCATAATAGTATCTCAAACATATGACATTTTAAATAACACCGTTAGAGCCATTTTCGAGAAAATAAAAATTTTCGAAAACATTTCCATATACAGGCTAGCTTAGGGTGGGGCAATTTTCTTCAAAATTTTGAAAGCTATTAAACTTAAATACAGACTTTGGTTTTTAACCGACTTATTGTCTTTACGTTACGCTGTCCACAGTCTGACACACTCACACACACACACACTCTCTCTCTCTCTCGCTCTCTCTCTCTCATACACACACGCACGCACGCGCGGACCTTTTTCTAAAAGTGCTTTTTTTTTGTATTCTAGGTGCCTCAAAACATATTTCCGGCGACTTCTCGACATCGAATTTTTGGGTGGAATACAATACTTCCTCTACTTACTATACGTAGTAGAGAAATTAAAATTTTTGGAAAAGATCCGTGTGTATGTATCTATGTGAACAGAAAATTCAAAACCCCAAAACAAATTTTCCAATAGATACCAAACTTGGTATGTTAGTTGTGTATCTTCCAAAACAATGCGATTGAAATATGATTTGAAGCTTTCCTGGCGACGTCATCATCCTGATGATGGAAGAGCTGTACACTCCAGAAACGTCGATGGCTCTTCATCACTACACCTGACTCGAAGCCCGAGAACAACTTGAAAATGCGATTGAAGATTTTCAAGAAAATACCCTTATGCCAAACTGCGCTTTCATGGAATGTTTCAAAATTTGGCTTTTCTAAAACTGCCTCTAAGGATTTTGATTAAAATATCAGATGCTTAAGGTGCTTGCAATACAAATACAATCTACATCTTGAATTTTCATGGAAACGCTTTTAAAACCCTCTTCATTCTAAGGGAAATATGTATAAGTTTATGCGAATGCTACACCATAATAGATAGAAAACAAAGTACTACATACAAAATGTAGATATCTTTAAAGGAGGCAGTTCATCTGAAATATTTTTGTGGCATCAGCCATTTCCAAAGTATTCCTTGCTATAGTTTGAACTTTTCAATAACTTGTTAAAGATGTGCCGCTATATTCAGTTGTTTCTCGCTTTGTTAAGAAAGTGTGTAGAATTCTAAGACTAGAGCGCCTGTAAGTAAAGACACCCTATCTAAGAACAGAAATAAATGTGACTATCTGTATTGTGTGCAAAATATAGTTTGTGGTAGCTATATCAAAATAAATATTGCTGATAGTAAACAGAGGGCACCAAATGAAAATATGGAGTAATACATTAAAAAGCAAAACATTCAATTTTTGCATTTGTTTTCAGATTTTTGTTCAATTTCACTGGTGCATTACCATCTCATTAGTTTCAGAAGTGATCAAGTAAAACCATGGTAATGTAAAATATTTTAATATAAAATGATACACCTGTTAAACGATGTTAATTGATTTTGATTATAAAAGTCTCAATGGAATATTCAGTGATATCTGGTGTGGACTCTCTCTAATTAGATGCAGGAGACCTTCATGCCTTTATGAGTAACTATTTTAATATCAGGCAAGGCCTACAATTATTTTACGAAGACCATTTTATAAACAATAATAGTACAAGAATGATGCATTTCAGAAATTAATTTCATTTTCTTGTATGATACTCTCTTGAAAATTGAACAAAATGTAGGTGGTTTAATTCGAAATTCTGTTTTGCATATGTTAATTACATGAAAAATACACTATACTATATGAGACTGGAATATATATTGTACTATATTGTTCTCGTACATCATAATTATAAGAGTTCATGGGCAATTTTACAATTTTATAATGCAGGAGTCGACAAATTGGTTACAGGAATGATGACGTCACTGAACGCAATCCGGCATACACATATGTAATGTACGGTTCGAGCAAGGGGATTTCGGAAGCCCCAGTGAGGGTTAGCAGCTTCTTTAACACACGCTTGATTTTATATACATATTTTTAATGCATATATACAGACAGAGAAAACTTTTAACATTAATGTTTCATCTTATTCTTCACTTTACCTAGAACTTTACAATTTCACATATATCTAACACTAATTCACAAGCACATACTGGCTTCAACAGAGCAAGTAGGGTTTTATCTATCAATCGAGATCTGCTTTTAGATTTTATAAACTTCATTTTACACTGCTCTCTCTCTCTCTCACACACACACACACACACACACACACACACACACACACGCACACATATGTGTGCTAAACATAGCACTAATGTAAGCAGCATATTACTGAAGACGGAAATGTTGCCATTCACAGTTGTGTAAATAAATCTAAACCACCCTCGTTTTGTAATTGTGATATCAAAACTGTGTTTGTAAATTCACAACCTCAATTCGTAATTGTGGTTTTGCTATATGAATGTCCACGCGAAAGGATTTGCGGAAAGTTGAAAACCATGGTTCATTGCGTTGAAATCCTTTTGTGTTAGAAACCTTTTAACTTTGCTAACATAGGTGCGTAAGGTTCCTTTGCGTTTTCGTGGTTTTGAAACAGCCATGGCATATCAATGCGGTTTACATCGCTTCTTGTATACCTTTGAACCCGCGTTGTTTGGAGGAGAGGGGGTGAAGCAGAGCAAAGTATGTATCACTTTGCCCCTTACTGTGGCGTTACGTCATATCATCAGCCGGTGCAGATTTACCGGCCCCTGTTGAAATGTATAAACTTCGAAGTTAAAATTCCTAAATTTTTCCCTAGGGCATCTTCCCCTTATTCAGAGGTTACCCTCATCGCCCGGCCGCTGCGTCCTCCAACCGTAGACAAGGCCACGGAGGAGTGCAGGTTGGGGGTGGCGGGGGTCAGCACGCCGACTCCCCCGACCGTAAGGCGACTACTTTGACCTTTTAGGGACGCTACCTTTCTATCAGGATAGCTCCTCAATTGGCCCCCCAGGGACCTAACGAGGCTGAGTGCACCCCGTACCAGACCTCCCAGCGGGGGAAAAATCCCATGCCGGTACCGGGGATCGAACCCGGGTCCTCCGCGCCACAGGCAGGCGTAAAATTCCTAAATCCCCATCTAATTTTATTCTTATAGGTCAACACACAATAGAAGAAATAATCTATTATTGCTTCAGCATTGGTACCGCTAATATCACTTTTTTCTTCGTTTACTGCTGCAGAGTAATGCAGGGTGAGAAAACAATTGTATTTTCTTACTCATTCATCATCCTAAGATCCCATACCTTCCTAGTACATATATTGTTCATAGGTTCTACATAAATGTCGCATTTTTCTCTTTCTACGAAGAGAGACAAGTTTAATTGTTGCTTTTAAGCACACAACATGTTAATCAGCCACTTCAAACCATTCTATATAGGTCGTAACAGTTTTCTTTTATTTGATGTATTATACAAAAGGATCCTTCTACCAAATATTTTTCAAAAACTGTTTGAAAATGTTATTTGAGCTAGAATCCTAATGCAAAGAAATTGTTCTGTGGATATTTGTTAGTTTTAATTAGTGTTGTAGAAAAAGCGTGTATATGTTCTGTTGCATATTTCGAATCAAAAATACGAATTATGGAAGACATTGAATTTCAAATGAACCACTGGAAGTTTTTTAATTGCAATTTTAACTCCTTAATATACTGTGTTCCACACACGAGAAAGTGGTTGTAGGGAATGTGTTGACATCGACAATTCCAGATTTATGTGAGAAAGACTACGGCTAGGGTTTCAACATGTCAACAAGGCTTACTTAATTTAGAAAACATGAGCACTTGTGCTAGCAATGCTGGAATATTAACGTTGCGCGATATATTTAATGTCGATAACAGATTTATTTATAACATTATTGTGAACTATCATGTGGTACTGTCCCTCCACATACCTAAGACGTTTTCTTGTTAGAGGCCTACAGTATCCAGCTCACTTGACAATTTCAAGGATGTAACTGCAGTACTCAAAGCGTTTTGAATAGTGAAAGGTGTAGAAAGAAAGAAACAAACAAAGAAACAAACAAAGGAGGGTGGGAAGGAGGGAGGGAATGAGGGAGGGAAGGAGGAGGGATGGATGGAAGGAGGGGGAAGGAGATGGAGGAGGGGGAGGGAAGGAAGGAGGGAGGAAGGGATGGAAGGAGGGACGGAAGGAGGGAGGAAAGGTGGGAGAGAGAGAGAGAGAGAGAAGGAGGTGGGGGAAAGGATGGCGGGAAGGGAGAAGGGAGGAAAGGAAGGAAGAATGAAAGAAAAAAATGAGTTTGTGATTAAGTGAATTTGAAGTTGATGCACAGAGTTAAAAATTGTGTTTAAAAATAAATTCTAAATTACAAAGTACAACAAAATTTGAAATATGTCGACATGTATTCCTTAAATACTTATATCTAAAACGTCAGCGCAATAGAAACAAAGGTTCATTTTTATGCAGATAGGCGGACGGACTTACCGATGCTAATAGATGCTTGGCAGTAGCACACTCAAATGAACAGAGTAAAAGGCACGTAAGCCAACAGTAATATTACAAAATAATTATAACCAAGCTATCTTCTGATGCAATGAAAATTCCTGTTATTGAGAAAAGTAAGCTAAATTTAAATAAATATGTTGATACCTCCCTCTATAGAGACACTCGCTCTCTTTTCTAATGCCCAATATTTCGACAAAACTCTTTTTAAGAAGATAAATAACATAGCGTATGCGCCCAAATAGGCGTGCCATATTAGTTTCTCTAAAAGGGTAAAGGGTTTACAAGGAGGGGACACCCCCACACTATTGTGGCTAACACCCCCTAAAAGGAAGGGATGAAGTGAGGGAAACGCAGGATGTCGCAGAGTCGCTGGCGGACGGGCCACAGAGACGCGCGGAAGTCCCTAATGACAACTCTTCATTCTGGCACCAGCCCCACCGAGCAACCACCATCACTCCGGGTCCAGTGTCGTACGAGAAGACAGCGGTTGTACAAAGCCACCTATGGCCGAGAACAGCAGTTACAATGCGCAAGCATATGCGCCATCTGTCCGACACCGTCATACGCCACGTGGCCACGTGCTTGAAAGCGCACCTGAAGGATGATAAGAAAATGGAGGGAAGGGAAAAGATCCAAAGGAAATCATGGTATGCAATTAAAACACCCCAGTATTCGCCTAAGTGACTAGGGGAAACCATGGAAAAACAAAAGTCAGAGTGAACGGTCGTCGGGGATCAAATCTAGAACACACGTTGCCATGAAGCTACCTTGCTCGATTTATTTTCTTAAAAAGGTCCAATAGGGCAGCTGTGGTTTTAGTTGGCACTTCAGACACAAGTTCTGCGCGTTTCCTCCCATAGGTATAATTCACAATCGCGATACTATTTTTAACAATTCTTTTGAGTTTTCGCAAAGTTAGGTATGAATATGTCAGGAAGATTTGCAGCGTCTGCCAAATCTGAAGGCAATGATCTGAAGTAAAGACACCGATATTGTACTAATGCATTTGTGAATGTCCGTCATTTATTAATCATGACCATTGTATGTTCTTTTGTGAAAAAGTAGTATTCTGGCTTAAAATACGCCATTCTTTCTCGAATATTTAGACTTACTTCATATTCATGAGGTAAAATATTATATTTTATGGAAGAAAATTTCCAGGTAAGTTAGCCTAATTTGGTTTCAAGATACGCCAACTTAGGATTTGTTAGGAAAAAATCTCAGGTGTTGCACTTACATGACTTTCTCTACTCACTCTTGTACAAACTATTCTTTCGAGCGCTTATTCTTCTATTTACTTCATGTTAAAGAAGATAAGCGCTTGCAGAAATTATTTTATTACGTAATTTCCTTGTTGGTACAACGAGGAGAAGGGAATATAATAGACTTAAGCAATAGTCAAATCTATTAATAACTGGTCGCTATGTGATTACATGACACACTTCTACATACTACCGAGCTGGGTTATGTATACTGTTTTTACACTCTATATGTGAATTTATGAGAGAAATTTGTACACTAGGGAAATTTATAAGTTAAATTCTTATTTTTATGTTTCTAAGCTGTATCTAACGCAGCCCCGTCAATAAATCAATTGTGGAAGCATTGTACTTTTATCGCACACATAAGGCCTTGATCTGTAGCACCTCATTTAAAACTTTAGACTCCTTACTCATCAGAAGGGATTGTTTTTTTTACTTTCTCTACTGGTAAGTAGGGGAAGTATTGTATTGCACACAAAAATTCGATGTCGAGATTTCACCGAAAATATATGGTTTGAGGCCCCCTGAATCCAAGAAAGATGTCCGTGTGTGTGTGTGTGTGTGTGTGTGTGTGTGTGTGTGTGTGTCTGTGTGTGTGTCTGTGTGTGTCTTGTGTCAGTTTGTCAGTGTGTCTGTGGACAGCATAACTCAAAAACGAAAAGTCAGTTCAAAAACCAAAGGTGGTATCTAAGTTTAATGTATTTCAAGGATGCGATACGAAGATTTTGAAGAAATTTTTCCCACCCTAAACTACCCTTTATATGGAAAATTTTTTGAACATTTTTATTTTCTTGAAAATGGCTGTAACGATTTTGTTTAAAATGACATATGCTTGAGATATTTTTATGACAAATGAAATGTATATCTTGAATTTTCTGGCTATAGCCCCTGTAGTCGTATTTACTCTGGACGACTTTTGCATAACTGGTAAACCGCTAGAGATAGACTAAATCATACTATACAAAAAATGTAGATCTTGCTAAAATACACAATTTATGTCTGAATAACTTTTCTTGTAGAGTGAACCATTTCGGAGATATTCCTTGCTGTGTGTGTGAGTTTCGGAAAACTTAAAACTTTCATGAAATGGAACATCGTTGTTCATTTTTTATATGTTGTTGTTTTCTAGTGCCTTGCATCTGGCAATGAAGCCATTAGCATAATCATTTTTTATATGTTAAGTGTGCAAAGAGAACGGAATCTCAAAGCTTTAAAAGATTTGACTATCGCACAAAGCCTACTGTATTCTAATGTTCCCTTTGCACCCACAAGGAAATAAGCAGTAAGATAATTTGTTCGAATGTTTATCCTAACAAGAAGATATAGGAGTAAGAGTTTGTTAAGAATGATTAGTACAAGAGTAGAGAAAGTCATGTGATTGCAAAACATCAGATTTTTCACTATATGTTTAACTAGAATTTACAATATCAGAAAACAATGAACCTATGTATAATATCAATAACGAAAGATTTGTTTATGAGGTGATAATGCCTTCATGTTACTCTATACTCGTTCCAACATCGGTATCTTAAACAATGCCTGTCCTGGCAGTTGAGTGGTGGGGCCTGTTGCCATGTTGGTTCTGTTCTCTGTGAGAAGAAATGGACTGTCTTACTAAGAAGTACAAGAGTAAATGTTGCGACATTGTAGTCCAATTGTAAATGACGTGAAGAAATAATTCTCCTTTCTGAACAAAAGAAACGATAGATGACAGAAGAATTTTCGTTGGTAAACAAAAACCCAGAGTGGCCAGGGCTCGACACGGTTCTGGCAATGGAAACATGGCCATGTGGTACGTTTGCCTAATTAGGGCCGTTATAGGGCCCTTTAACGCAGGCCGGCCCAAATCGATGGTTTTTAACTGTGCTTAAACGTGACAGCTCCATTTCAATAAAATTATTGACATGTAAAATAATTCTTGAGGGATGAAATTCCGGCACACCGGCGACGCTGATGTGATCGTGGCAATTGACATCGTCGTTAACAGACGAAAAATTTTAAAATATATTTAGTGCAGATGCAACTTCGGCACAAGGTATTTCCATTAAAGGGTTTTGCCAGATGAATCCTCGATTCCCATATAGCTTCTTAGAAGTAAGTAAATGTTTGAATTTTTTTAGTAATTCCAGAAGACATAAGAAGTGTGCAGAATATAATACGCACAAAGTGGGCTACGTTGCTGTGCTATCTACATCTCTTATTTCTTGAGGAGATGAAAGTTCTTGTGATAGACAGTTTAAATTACTGTACGTGACAGGTCCCAGTGCTTCAGATTGTAGAATATTTCATGCACGTTCTGGTAGCCGCCGCCACGTGCAACCATTCTTGCTTCAGGCTCACTGAATATCGTATCGAACCTTCATTTTAATCTCGATATACAAACCTTAAAATAACAGGATTGGATGCGCATACTCGTCCTGAATACACGTGATTTTCCGCCCTCAGCAAGTGTCAAGACTATGAGTGATACTCTAGGAGGCTATGAAAGCCTTCCACCTTCAAAACTTACTTCCAACATAAACATTAGATTCCTCTTGAAGGTTCGTACTTTCGACGTAGCGTTCCTTAAGAGGAGTCGAAATGCCCTGCCTTGCCAATGTTAATGTGATGACCCATTATGCAGCAAAATGTTTAAGATAATTAGTTGATTTTTTCAAGGTAATATCAGCATATTACTGTTGACTGATAAAAGTTCAGTTTCTATTTATCAAAAGCAAAGGTTACAATTTTTAAATATACTGCATACAATTTTGTTTAAAAGAATACTTTTTAAACTTAAAAAATAAATTTACCCTACATATTAAGAATTTTTTATTAAAGCAAAGCTTATTTAGCAGCAAATGTGTACCAAAAGGTTCAGCACTTCTAGCTATTAGTTTCAGGGATAATAGGGAATTTCTGTGGAAATGTTTAGTTCTTCAGAAATTGTGGTTGGACCAGATGAAGTTATTTTCAGTAATAGTCTTTAAATATGTTATTTTACACCCCTGAAGCTATCAACAGTGATATTGGTGGAACATTCCTTAAATGTTATCAAGCA
This sequence comes from Tenodera sinensis, assembly GCA_030765045.1. Taxonomy (NCBI): domain Eukaryota; kingdom Metazoa; phylum Arthropoda; class Insecta; order Mantodea; family Mantidae; genus Tenodera; species Tenodera sinensis. The sequence continues at coordinate 216,091,697 of CM060962.1, read as the reverse complement.
TTAGTGTACATCTATCAAAGTTACATCAAGATGAGTCAAAGATCTGAGTTATTCAAGCACAATTAAAGTATGGATGTGGGAAAAGTAACGAAAATTATGATTTTGACTCCCTTATATTATGATAAATGAAGTGTTGAATTCGATCTTTAAACTCTAATCTCGATACCACCAGAGATGCGTATCTGAAATCCTCTGAACCCCAAAATGAAGTTTTACAAAAACGTGTTCGGGAACGTGTTAAAGAATATTAGAAACTATACGGAAACTTAACTATCAATAATTCCTTTTAATGATCTTTGCAGACTTTCTCTGACAAAAGTATTAACACATATAAAATTGTCTCCAAAAATTTGCAAGATATTAAAAATTAACTATTACACACCGACACTCAAATCTTAACAATTTCCTAGTGTAAAAATAAGATCAAGAACGTTATCTTCTGCTACAAATTTGAATTACAAAAATATAGGAGCACACTTAATTTTTAAACACGAGAATATGTTACGAGTATTATTCATATAAGTTGACCTTTTAAATGAATCTCATCTTCTGCTCATTTCCTGGCAATATAATTTCAGTCCGGTCACATCATAAGCCTAATGCACTGATACCAGATAACTAGATAATAATTATAATTAAGAGAACTCCTCAAAGCTTCCTTGTGTATTTCAGGTGCAGGTAATAACATTGCTCAAATATTTCTTTTCTGAAAAGTAAAGCAAAAATTATTGACTTGTCATATTAGTTATATCGGCGTATTCATGTTTCTCCAAAACTCTTCAACTGCATCCTGGAGAGAGTATTCAGAATAATGAGATGGAATAACATTTGGGGGCTGAATATAAATGGGGAAAAAACTTAATCAACCTCAAGTTCGCAGATGATATTTTACTATTTGCAAACTCAGCGGCAGAACTTCGAGAGATGCTGAAACACGTAAACACCAAGTGCAGAGAAGTGGGTTTGCAAATGAATCCCACAAAAACCAAAATTATGACTAACTGCATAGAAAGCCCTATCCAAGTAGACGGTGAACGAATAGAATATTGTAATAACTATATCTATCTAGACCAGATTGTGAGTCTGTCAGTTACAAGAGACAAAGGAATACGAAGAAGACGAAAACTAGCATGGGGTAAATTTTAGAGCTTAAAATTCATTCTGCAAAACAAGCATAGGTATAAGGCAAAATATCAGGCTGGAAACCCTACAAGCTTGCACCTTTCCGACCTTACTATATGACTGCCAAACTTGGACGCAGACACTAACACAAAAGCAGACCCTGATGTTACAAACATGCCAACGAAAGATGGAACGGAAAATCCTGAATATCATCCTAAAAGATACGAGAATCAATAACGAGGTGCTGAGGAACAGAAGAGGGCTAGAGGATGTAACCACAAGTGCTAGAACTAAACCCCATGAAGGGCTAATGCTTGCCAGCGTTCCCCACCTCTGCCAACTATAGGCGTCATTAGTGGGGTGCAGTAGCTGAGGGTAATGCGTCGTCAGCGCCCCGAACACTGCCTGCCAGTTATGCGGCCTTCTCGACCAGACGTCGCTACTTCTTCATCAACTAGCTCCTCAATTGGCCCAGTGCCAGACCTCTCGGTGGGGGAGAAATCCCCACGCCGGTACCGTGGATCGAACCCGGGTCCTCCGCGCCAGAGACAGGCACGGGCTACCTACTGCACTATGGAGGTGGTCAACCACAAGTGCACAGATGATCAAATAGAGATGGGCAGGACATGTGATAAGAATGAAGCAACATAGATGGGTATACACCACAACAATATGGGACACAAAGAGAAGGAAGAGAGGCAGAGGATGCCCAAAACAAAGATGGTCTAAAGAGTAAAAGAAATGTTAGGTATGCAGTGAAATCGAATAGCTAGAGATAGACTCCAGTGGAAGCAGACGCTAGCAACTCTAAAACATAAGTGAATAGAAAATACAGCCATAGTGATAGAGTGGAACAGTTAGTAATAATAAGATATAATATATAGTTTATATACTTATATCAGTAATAGTTATATAGATAGGAAGGACATCAAAATGTGAAAGGGACAAAATACACACAAACAGTGAAGTGACTGAATAATGGAAAATGACGAAATGAACAAAGTATAAAATGTAAAGATATAGGATAACAAATAGACACAGGAGTCATTCCACGTCATATCGAACAAAATATGGCAAAAAATGACCTTGATCTCTCAGATTTTCTTGACATTTTTTTTTTTTTGGTGTTTTGGAACAAAATATTTTGGCAGATATTAATTTTTGAAATGTACCAAAAATCGCGCGCTCCCCACTCTTCGATCAATCATACCTCCGATTGTAATGAAGCAAATTACTTGATCTTTGGCTCAAATTAAAGATAAATTGCAGTATTTCGTGAGGTATTTATTAGAAAATTTTATTAATTATTATTAATATTATATTTTATACAATTAAAGCTTCAAAGTTAGATAATAAACTAAACTCGACTATTTAAAAATCTGAAAAAAAAAACAACTAAAAATACAATGAAGTTTATTCAATATTCTCAGAAAAAATCAGAATGGAGTCTCTAATAGTTCAGTTGTAATTAACTTTGCAAATCAGTGCAGCGAATTCGCGTGGCAGCGGTGGCGGCTACAGTAACCTCACACAATTGCCACCTTCCATTGCGGCAACTGTTCATTGCTTGAGGTTCCATGAACGTTACAACAGTACAGTAAAGAGAACACTTCTAGCTGACACTATTACATGTACACTATTAGCATCTTCAAAATGTTTTTAAAATATGCATTTTAAACTAATGTTTCCATACAACACACAGCTTTACCTCCTTCTTCGAAAGAAAATTGTTTCACTAAAGCTTCAGTTTTTGACAAAGGAATGAAGGAGTATAATTTTAAAGCACAGCTGGACCCATCGTTCTTGGCCCCTGACCTTGACTGGAAGTCCTGTTGGCGAATCCATAGCTTTTGTCTGTTACATCAGCTCATATTGTATAATTCTGCGAATGAAACCATGCACAGGGGGAGGGATGGGGAAGGTAGTGATGTATGCATGTCTTGCTAATTCAAAGGTGCTTTTTAGTGCAGCGTGCAGTTGAATACATAGACCTTTGCGATAAAGAGTGAATATAGTGAATTTGTGAGACATTGATCATAGCGTAAATCAATTATGCCACCTGTAAGTTCTAAATTAGGGACCAAAACATTACACAGTCAGAGTAGAGAAATTATTTCAAATGTATGGACGTACATGAAGGAAGAAGCTAAAAGCAAAGAACTGTTTACATCAGAAGATATTTTCAAAAAAATTCAAAAGTTCAAAAGCACGATCAGATGCCACAGGAGTATCAGAAAGAAGGTACATTGTGGAGACATTTTTCTGCTTGGACTGTACTGCCTTAGTAAGAAGAAGTTATCTGACTAGCATAGCTGACGCGGCAATTCGCAGGCTGTCTGCAGTCACCTGGCTTGTTACTCGTCCGTGTGCGCTGCAGGCCTCCAGGAAAAAAAAATGGTAGCAAATGCACTAATGCAAGCTCCATAGTTTTCAACACCTTATTTTATAGATAAAATGTCAGGGAATACGTGTGTATTTTTTTTTAAACACATCGATTTAAATTCTATTTTTGGTTTTACAAAATATAACATAAAAAAACAGTCCAAAATTTATGTGTAATAATGATTGATCGAAAGTTGTTAAAAGTGTTATATTTAACATTTAACCTTTCCAGTGCGCCAAACCCCAACTCTCAACTCTATATGAACTTAGAGTAACAAGTGCTTTTATATTACGGTGCGCGCAGAAATTGCTTAGTTTCTAACAGCCATAACTAAGCAAGTAATTTAAAAATACGGAAATAAAAAAAAATGGGTCTCCTTATTTGATGCCTATTATTCATAAAAAAATTTTGAACCTCCTACGAAAAAGTCGTGTTTTACAGATGTTCGATTTGACGTGGATTGACCCATAGATGTTATAGAGGATAAACTTAAATAATATGCGAAGAGAGACAGGTTGTTCTATAAGCATTAGGAAGACTAAAAGCAAACGATAAATGGAATAACCAGTTCAACAGAGAACAGGTAGCTCTCAGGGAAAAGCTCACCCAATGAGCAATACCGAGCCAACCCTGCCGATAGGCAGGAGGCCCTAGCCCTTAAGGGATGTGATGGGCTTCATATTCTTATTCATGTACCTTTAACCAATCCAATTTCGAAGAACGTCGTTTTAATAATGGATATTTCTAGAAGAAGTTGCCAAATTTATCACCAGTTAGCGCTAGTGATCAAGATGTTCTAAAGCTACAGATTAAGGTAAGGCCTAATAAACAATGCAGGGGACATCTCGTACAGCAATACCTAAACAGATAAATTGTGCCCCAACGCCCCCCAGCGAAAAAGAATGAAGTGAGAGAATCTCAGGGGGCCACGGGCCTAGGCAGACAGGCCACAGAGAGGCGCGGAAGTCTCTAACAGAGGCTGAACATTCATCCCAGAACCAGGATCCGCCGCATAGCCGCCAACACCACGGGTTCCGGGTCTCGATGAACGTGCCGGCGAGGACAGAGGACACCGCCTCAACGTCGAGAACAGCATTTACAAGGGGCATGCATCCGTGCCATCTGACCATACACCACGAGTCTAGAAGCACACCTGAAAGCTGAAGAAGGAAACGGAATAAAAGGGAAATCGTGATATTAGATTAAGCACCAAGGCGTTCCCCAAGTAACAAGGGGAAACTACGAAAATCAGAGTGTCAGTCAGAGTGCGCAGTCAACGAGGATCGAAACCGCCACCTGCCGAATGCGTGTTGCACACGTTACCAAGGCGCCACCTCCTAGATCTATAGTTACAGGTCTTGCTTGTGTTAACCTACGAGTAGGCTATTCTTTTATTGCATGCAGTTTAATAAATAAGAATCTGATGTGTTGCACTCACATGACTCTCTCTACTCTTGTACTAACCATTCTTACAAACTCTTATTCCTACATCTTCTTCGTGTTACTTGAGGTAAACATTTACAGAAATTATCTTATTGCTTATTTCCTTGTGCGTGCAAGGAAAATATTAGAATACAGTTGGCTTTGAGCGATAGTCAAATATTTTAAAGCTTTGAGATTACGTTCTCTTTGCGCGCTTAACATAAAAAATGAACAACGATGTTGCATTTCACGAAAGTTTTGTTTTCTGAAACTGACACAAATAACAAGGAATATCTCCGAAATGGTACACTATACAAAAACATTTATCCGGACATAAATTGTGTTTTAACGAGATCTACATTTTTGTAGAGTAAGATTTTGTGTATCTCTTACGGTTTACGAGTTATTCAAAAGTCATCCAGAGTAAACAGGACTACACAGGCTATAGCCAGAAAATTCAAAATATGCATTTTATTTGTCATAAAAATATCTTAAACATGTCATTTTAATCAAAACCGTTAGAGTCATTTTCAAGAAAATCAAAATTTTCGAAAAATTTTCCATGTAAAGGTAGTTTAGGGTGGGGCTATTTTCTTCAAAATCTTCGTGTGGCATCCTTGAAAGACATTAAACATAAATACCAACTTTGATTTTTAACCGACTTTCCGTTATGGAGTTATGCTGTCTAAGACTGACAGACACGCCAAGGTGTCTAAAAATGCTTTTTTTTTTTTATTATTTTTTTTTTTTTTTTATTCAGGGAATCTCAAAACATATATTTCCGGTAAACTCTCAACATCGAATTTTTGGGTGGAATACAATACTTCCTCTACTTACCAGTAGAGAAAATAAAAATTGTATCATTGTAATAATATATTTTAATAAATTAAGTGTTGAAAAATCTTGCTTTTCTGCTATGCATATTTGCAAAACAAACTAACGGCCACTCAGTATTTTAATGAAAGGCCAGAGGGTTACTGCAAAGCTGACTCTAGTACTTCAACAAAAGTATTGGTGAATAAATGTGCTGAATGAACGGAATGGAAAGTAACAATAATTTAAAATGATGTGAGAGCAATTCCCATGACACAATAACGAATATATGTGCTATATAAAGATGTTCTTAACCATTTTAAAATTATGCAGTCAACGAGCAATACAAGAAACTGCACATTCATATTCAAAGACTACTTTTTATAGAAATTTAGAGACTTAGTTCTTTTATAGCACAATACAATCTTTATACCACATGCGTATTTTAATACCAAGATCCACAAAGATTTTCACTGTAATTTATGAGAGCTTGCAAAATGTATAAGAGTAATGAAATTTAGTATGATATACTCTCTTCAAAACTGATTCTCTTTGTGAAGGGAATAAGTGAGTTTGATAAACTCCTTCTCGTATCTACGCCATTAAATAATGCAAATTTTAGCTCGTCCTTTATAGATAAGATGGAAATGATGCGAAATACGTAAAACTTATAGCCAAAACTACAAAACATCGGTTAAATCCAAACTTGGTATTTAAGTTCAGCGTCTTCGAAGGATGCGACTGAAGATTTTCAACAAACACCTCCATCAAAACTATCCTTTACATGAAAACTATTTCGAAAATGTTTATTTTCTAAGAAGTGGCTCAAATGATTTTATTTAAATTACCACATACTTAATATATATATATATATTTTTTTTTTTTCATGAGTAATGAAATGTATATTTTGAATTATCTGGGTATGGTCTCTGAAGCCCTCTTCCTTCTAAATGAGTTTTACACAACTGGTAAACCACAAGAGATAGACAAAATCCTAGTGCTTAAAAATGAAATCTCTATAATGCACACATTTTGTCTTTTTGGGGGGATTTAACCATTATTGAGATATTTATTGTTATTGGTTTCAATTTTCAAATACAATTTTCTCAAGTGGGAAATCAGTCGATTTTCCCCTCCGGAATTTTAAAGCCATCACATAGCGATTAGCACTTATAATATTTGAGTATTGCTTAAACTTCCTGTATTCCCCTATTTACATTGAAACTACGGAAATATTTAATAAAACCATTTCTACTAGTATCTTTCTCCATTAATATGAAGCAGACAGAAGAATAAGCGTATGTACGAATTATGTGTACAAGAGGCGTAGAGAAAGTAATGTGTGCAGTACACACACGCACACACACACACACACACACACATACATACACACATACACACACACAAACACACACACATACACACACACACACAAATATAGGTATCTCCTAAATTCGTGGATTTTTCAAATGGGCCTAGAAAAACGGGATGGAAATTTTCCATTGCCGACTTTTGCGACTCATAGCTTCCAACAGAACCTCTCATCTATGTATTTCAACATTCATAATCCTCTCGAAGCCCTTTCCTCCTTTCCGAAGATATAACACACCTGAAAAACTGTGGACATCTAACAAAGAAATAGCCAATCGAAACCAAGTGAAGAGCAAGCACAATTCGTATAGACTTTTTATTTGCTAACATTTCGATGGGGTTGCCAATTTTTCAGAAAATAGATTCTATTGGTTTCCTTTGACCCACAGAAATCACTGCACTGCACCATTGTTTTCGACGAAAATTAAAATTATCTCGGTTTCTCACCTCCAGCTTTAGTGTTTCGATAGAATTTACTATTATGATTATGATTATTATTATTATTATTATTATTATTATTATTATTATTATTATTATTATTATTATTATTATTATTATTATTATTATTATTATTATTATTATTATTATTATTATTATTATTATTATTATTATTATTATTATTATTATTATTATTATTATTATTATTATTATTATTATTATTATTATTATTATTATTATTATTATTATTATTATTATTATTATTATTATTATTATTATTATTATTATTATTATTATTATTATTATTATTATTATTATTATTATTATTATTATTATTATTATTATTATTATTATTATTATTATTATTATTATTATTATTATTATTATTATTATTATTATTATTATTATTATTATTATTATTATTATTATTATTATTATTATTATCATCATTATCATTATTATTAATCTTAACACCAGTCGTGATAGCACTAGTAGTAATATTTCATGATACTGTCTTAAAATATTATTTCACGTAGTTAAGCATTATGGAATAGCTACTTTTGTTAATAAAAATAATTATAACGTTCAGGGTTTCGTAGGGAAGAAAATTTTAGCATTCATTTCCAAAGCTAAACTTGCAGATAACCATATTTGTTTCTTACACAGGTGTGGCCCTTAATCAGGTAGCCATTTTTCTCGTAAGCTGCTATCGCAAGTAAAAATCAGTGCTCCTTCCAATGATTGCATCATATGAATCAGTTCGGATCCAGCAAGATTTGTGTCTGCTTTTGTAAGGATCGGCTGCAAATCACAGAAAAATGTGGGTTACTGACAACAAAATTATGATATATCTCTACACTGATCTGTTGGAGCAGGTACCACGCCCAAGTGCCCCTATCCAGGATATCTGATTGATCCGTCAGTGGGGGAAGACTTTGCTTCTAATTGGTTGCTAAGCATGTATCTCTCATGCTCCGAATTAAACCGCCACTGGTGAATCGTGGAATAATTTCAGAGATAGAATGACTATGATGCAAAGTTGCGAAGTAGTAATTTAGTATTACAAAGTGTTTAGATGCGTTCGCTACTGCACAGTTGCTATTGCTTTAGCGCGCATGTCCTTTTATGTGTATGGGTGTGGGTCTATTTTTGTTTCTTTTTTTTTCTCTCTGCCTCTTTCCGTTCGTCTGCAAGCAGTACTCAACATTAACCAAATTTCAGATTACGGGGAGCATAAAAACGTTATATACAATACGTATGTTTATTATGCAACAAATGATTATTTTCTTATTTATAGCATCTTTTGATTACAATTTTTCAGTAATTATTTTTTTAAATGACGAACTATGTTAACATCAAAATAGAGTGACAACAGCACTTAGAGGTTGTGCCTATCATGCTAGAATGAAATTTAGCTTATTAAATAGTTTCTGAGAAAACGGGCCATTTATACCACAAAATGTCTTTCACAGCAAAAATTCAAAGAAAAATGGACAAAACAAACTCACAATATCTGCTAAGGAACCACATAGCTTCAGCACAGAAAAGTTGTCATACTTAAAGGCAGTGCAGATTTTTAGAAAGAAACTTCCCCTATGCTATGCTAAAGTAAAGCCTGTACTACAAACTGCGTGGGACATTTTTATTTGTTCTTTATTATTTTTAGTTTTACTTATATTTTTGTAAAATGGTGTAGAAATCAAGGTACAAAATTAGAAATATAGCACCAACTTTAAAAATATATTTAAAATATAATTAATGTGTTCACAACGAAAATACTATCAAATTAAAGAGGTTCCAATTCGCAAAAAATGCACAAGAAATAAAAATGTCATTTTTTACAGTCTTTACCACTGACCACCCTGAAGGATGCAACGCAATTTTTTTTTAAAAAATCACCTCATCTTTACTTGAAAAGCTTTTCACTGTTTTTATTTTATCAAAAATAATTCGAATGAATTCATTTAAGTCTCTCACCAAAGCAGCCCGAGTTTGATCCCAGGGGACTGTATGTGGAATTTATGATGTGCTAAACGGCGTCTGGGAGGGTTTTCTCCTGATTCAACGATTTCCTCCCCCATTCATTCCATCAGCTGCTCCATCCTCCCCTTCCCTTTCAACAATTTCATATCATCTCCTTTCTCATTCTCATATCAGGCTTTGAACTGATCACCCATCCTTGCTACTCTCTCTGATCCAGAATTTGTCTACTTCTCGACAGGAATCTGGCCCCAAGGGCCCACTTGTAAGTCATCGGAAGTGTAAGTTCTCCATACAAGGCAGGTAAATACAAAGAAGATGTTTTCAAGTAAAATACATTATGCTTTAAGTATTGACTCTTGTAATAACATACAGGATAAAAATTACTTGATCCACCATACGTTAAGAGAATATTCTACATGATAAACGCAGCAAACAATTCTATTGAAACTTTACTCACTACGATATGGATTAGGGGAGAAAAAACGAATCTTTCTACTATACTTCTAGAATAGCCTAACCTGGCAATAGCTAAGAATGAAGAGCTGTTTGTTGCAGAAACAAAAGCGTAACATTTTCCGAACAAATTTCAGCTAATGTTCTTTTGTCGCAAAACTAGGTGTTCAACAAAAAATTAAGATCGATATGTTACGTTAAACAGTGTTTTCAACTTGGCTACGCTGCAAACCGACGTGCTGCCAGGACACCGGGGTGTTAAGGAGCGAGTAGGACATGATAGCGACGTCACTCCAAACGAGCGAACGCAGAGTGCCGGGACACCGCGCTGTTAAGAAGGCAGTAGGACAGGGGAAGACAGGTATCGCTGCTGTGACGTCAGCCCACTCAGCTCACATGCTCGCAACGACGGCCAGTTGAACGTGTGACGCCACAGCGGGCAAGAGGAAATGGCATACGGGACATCGCAATTTTAATGCTGACTGTTTCGATTACGGAATAGTCACAGATTATAAATAATTATGTTTCGGCTTTATGCCATTTGTATGAATTCTAGTTTATGTGAAGTCATGTTATAACGCAAATAGAACAGAAATTATAACTATTTTGCCTGAGCTAGAAGAGAGCTATACAGAACAATTAGGTGGTCATTTTCCGACATTTGCCGTTTCGCTTTTCTTTAACTAGTTTGTCAATGTTAGGACATAATGTACGGCACATTTGTAACCGAAGACTGTATGTAAGATTGTGATCTGACAATATGCTTCGGGATTTTGACTTAGAAAGTTTCATAACAGAAAAGAATTGTTCGCACACATACGTGGAACCAAATATACATAATATCCGTGCAACATGGGCATATAACCTCAGAAATCTTGTTTGAGGAACATTCTTATAAAAATCAGCCAAGTCTTCCTTGTGTTTATAGTTGTCCTTCAGCAAATCGTTGCACTGTAAATTTATCAATTCAATTTGCTACCTGCTAGAAACATTGTTAACATCCAGTGAATACGGGGTCGCAAAGATCTGAAACGTAGTTGACAATGTTTCTACATCTTGAAGCCTGGTCTCAAACTGGTGTGAAACACGGGGAACTGCACACAAACACAAAACTACTACACACAACCTACACAACGTCAACAAAAACACAAAATACAAAACAAAATTCGCACTAACGCCGTTAAGATCCCTCGCAGAGCAAATAAAAACCCTCAGGCTAGGCTGAAGAGGGTTCTCCCTAAACAGCCCGGGTAAGTTGTAAATATGCCCAAATAACATTTTTCATATTCATTCAGTTTCGTGCAAGTAGCGCCGCTGATCTAGGCTGCATAGCAATACACCGCTCTTTCCTGACGTCACACTAACGTACAAGCTGGCTCTTCGGTTAAATACGTCACACTCCCCGAAGTTGTCTTCCCCTGCAGTAGGACATGATAATGTTGTCACTCCAAAACTCACTAAGCGAAGCTCGCTCATGGCCTTGCACTAATAACTATGTTTAGCAGGTAAAAAAGATGAGGGTTGCATCAACTATCCTGCGAGTTCCCCGGCCGGTACAAGGGAGCCCTACACAGCAAAGGAATGATTTGACATGATTCTATTCTATGGAGAAGTAAAGCAACATACTGGGCATTCTACTTGGGTGTATGCAGAATTATTTCCAAAAAGGAGAGCTCCATATCGTCATACTATTGCAGCAGCTGTTATGAGGTTAGCAGACAAGGGAAACGTAAGGCCAACTAGACGTCGTGATGGACCTGTGCGCCATCTTCTCGTAGAAGAATATATTTTACAACTAGTCCAACAGGATCCCAGCAGAAGCAGCCGACAGATCACTACAAGACTTGCAGTGCCGTATTCCACTGTCTTAAGAACTTGAAGGAAAGATCTGCTACGCCCTTATCATTTATTTTGTAACGGGTACAAAACCTTCGGGAAGGTGATTTCCAGTCACGAACTGCACTCTGCATATGGTTTGTCATCCAATCCCAAAGCCTTGTAAGTAGTATACTGTTTACGGATGAGGCATGTTTTACCAGAAATGGAATTTTTAATTACTATAACATGCATGTGTGGACTGAAGAAAATCCTCACGTCGCACCGCGATGGTATTTTCAGACGAGATTCAGCCTCAATGTGTGGGCAGCAATTTTAGGAGACATGCCCAATGGGCCTGTATACTATCATGAGACTGACCGGTGCTTCGTCTTTAAATTTTCTTGAGCAACTGCACGAACATTTGGATGATGTCCCTCTTCAAAGCCGGCGTCAAATGGGTTTTCAGTATCACAGTGTGTAATATCTTGAATAACACCTTTTCCCAACCGACGATGGATTGGTCGTGCGGAATAATCAAGCAGCGTTACGGTGAGTTAACGAAAATCTTTATCGACGTTGCCAAGGGTGCATTAGTGCCAATGGTGGACATTTTGAACAATTCTTGTATCGCTGTTCTACGGAAAACAAATGTTTTTCTATTTCTGGAGAAAAATTATTCTTATAGACATTTTAGCGTTGTATTCAAATCTGTTTTTAGTCTTCATATATCACGGATAGTTTAAGACTAATCCGATTTTTAATTTATTTTATATTTTCATATCAGTATGTACAGGAGCTTTAATTTAGAGTCATAGGCATACTAACAAAAAACCAAGCAAAGAAGCCTATAAACATTATCATAGTAACAGAAGGTGAAACCTGAAGTACTCACATAATGTTCACTTTTTAACAGTCATTCACAGGAACGTTTATAAAAAATAGAAAATATGGACAAAAATTTGTCACCACAAAGTTTCATGCCTTATTTCTTCCTTTTGTATTGAGCATCTCTCGCCACAAAAATATTCCAGCAATAATAATCGCCTAACATTGTGGGCATCCATTTCCCTTCATACCGTTTCTCCATGGTGGTTATGTCTTTATGAAATATTTCTCCATGCTCAATAGATACATCATTACAACTTCTGGAAAGAAGTCCAGATCCGAGTTCATAAAATTTACTTTAAAGGACATATTGAATCCTAAATCTTTCTAAGTTTTGATCGTCACTTTCTCAAACCCCTTATATTTAGGATATCTTCCACTTCCAAGGAAGTTTTGTGTTATTTTACTGAAACATACCCAAGCTCGTTTTTCTTTATCTGTCATGTATGTTTCAAAATTTGTGTTTTTTTGTCGAATCTGAGGACCCACAAATACACGTTTTTAACTTTTAGCAGCTGATAGACAAGGAAATTTCTCAGTAGATAGGTAAACCCTGTAGCTATTGGATCCATGGTCTTTACAAATTGTTTAATTAGGCCAAGTTTTATGTGAAAGGATGGAACACCATCACGAACAACCAGGTTTTCTCGTTGCAGATTTTTTTTTCACCAACTTTCCAATTTCGTTTAGACCATTTCTTTTTTACGAGTGGGATCTTCATCTCAACTATCCCACTCGCAAAGAAAAAAAAAAAAACGTATTTTTGTGTAACCTTGCTGCATCCCCAATAAGAATGCAATTACTTTGAAGTTGCCACACAACTTCCACTTATGCTCATTGTACCTAATTAATTTGAGCATAGTTCTTAATATCTCAAAACTCTATCAAAGCTCTCTTTATGTCATTAATTTACAATATCACTAATTTATTGTCTACAATAGATTCATTAATAGGCTGAATCTTCATGGCTTCCCTTATATAAGGGCAACTATCCTGTGTGAAGAAAGAAGAAGAATTTGCTCTTTGAAGAATGCAAATAAATGCATTTTAAATTGGTAAGCTTAAAGCTTGAATAGTATTCTTTAAATACATAGCAAGGTAGAACTGTAAAAGGAAAAATGTGACGTTGCATTCACATAACTTTCTCTACTCTCGTACTAACCACTCTTACAAACTCTTATTCCTCTATCTTCATCGTGTTAGTTGAGTTAAACATTTGCGCAAATTATCTTATTACTTATTTCCTTGTAGGTGCAAGGGAAATATGGGAATACAGTAGGCTTTGAGCGGTAGTAAAATCTTTTAAAGCTTTCAAATTCCGTTCTCTTTGCACAGTTAGCATATAAACAAATGAATAGCAATGTTCGAAAAGCTTTCCATGTAAAGAGTAGTTTAGGGTGAAGAAATTTTCTTTAAAATCTTGGTGTCGCATCCTTGAAAGACGCTAAACTTAAATACCAACTTTGATTTTTAACCAACTTTTCGTTTTTCAGTTATGCTGTCCACAGACTGACATACAGTCACGGGCCTTTTTGTAAAAATGCTTTTTTTTTTTTTTTTTTTTTTTTTTTTTTTTTTTTTTTTTTTTGATTCAGGGCGCCTCAAGACATACATTTCCGGTGAAATGTTGACATCGAATTTTTGGGTGGAATACAATACTTTTTCCTCTTTACTAAATCAAGTAGAAAAATTAAAAGGTAAACAGAACGGTATTCTCACAGCAATATTACTGTTTGTTGCTGCATAGAAGCAAAATAAATAAATACTTAAACAAATGAAGTAGCACGCTTTCCCTCTAACTCAAATAATAATTTGCTAACTTACCGCTATTAATCCATTGCTGACCATAGAACTACAACAGGAATATAGACAAAAATATAACACAATTTTATTGCCATAATATGTATTGTGATATTCATGTAAACCATATGCATAAATATATTTATCTAAAATATCTAAACATCTCTAAACTAGTCAATTATAACAAAAGCGTCATTTATTTAATCACAAGATTCTTTATTCTCACAAATGTAGATATCATAATTTCAAATCACTGTATACAAACATATACATTATATTATATTCCTCTAGTTCTACTTAATATTACTGTTTCCATTTGGTTTCAACTATTAGCGGTTTCAAGTACCCATATAATACAGGTTTTCCTCGCCAGCATACATATATGACAAGCTTTGTGTGCGCGCGTATGTGTGCGTGTGTGTGTGTTTGTGTGTGTGAGTGTGTTTGTGTGTGAGTGTGTTTGTGTGTGAGTGTGTTTGCGTGTATGTGTGTTTGCGCGTGTGTGTTTGCGTGTGTGTGTTTGTGTGTGTGTGTTTGCGTGTGTGTGTGTTTGCGTGTGTGTGTGTTTGCGTGTGTGTGTGTGTGAGTGTGTGAGTGTGTGTTTCTAAATATGTATCACTGGATCCTATCACAAAAAGCAAAGGTATCAACCTCCCCTCTTTTCCCCTTATTGCTGTGTTATCAAACCACCACGCTCTGTGATAAGTAAAGTGACGAACACGTCTCAAAGCACCCCAGGAAACGACACAAAGCCGGCGGAAGATTTTCTTTAGCGGTGTTTGTAAATGCGCCTTAATGACTCCCTAAACGAGTCGTCAGGTGTGGTGACGTCAGGGCTTCTTGGTGGCCATTCCAAGGCAACTGGTGTTCCTGTAAACCACAACGCATCCACCCTCCGGGAAACTGCAAGAGCGTGCTGAGGAGGTGCTCCGTCTTGCTGTAACCACATGCGTTCTGTGAAGCCCCTTTCCTCAGCTGAGTGACCATATTTGTAACATGTGTAAATAATTTCCGCAATTCACACTCCCTTCAAAAAATTACGGTCCAAGCAGATATGTGATGTCATCCCTGCCCATATTATTACTTGAGGCGGGTTCCTCACTAACTCGACTGTGTAATAAGGATTTTCTTTTACCCAAAAGACAATTTCTCTATTAAATGACCTGCGATAAAGCCCACGTTCATCTGAAAGGGTAACCTTGGCACTGTTTACTAAATTTGGAAATTTAGTTAACAAAGCACGGCATACAAAAACGTGCTCATTCCGGTCTCTCTTAGATAACTCGTTAACGAACGTCGACCGAAAAAGTTTGAGTCTTTTTTAACGTAACCTCGTATAGCTGTCCGCGGTATACTGAGTTCCGAAGCCTTTTACGTGTCGCCTACATTGTTCAATCAAAACAGAGACTCCGGTACATGTTTCTCTTGTCTTCTTCTTTCCACTCCTAGGCCTGTCTTTAGCACTGGCAAAAGCAAAAGCACGTCTTTTCCAATCCAGAAATGTTTTTCACCGTGGAGTCTTATGAAATCCTATCTGAACTGCTCCCATAATGTTTCATTGTCTGCCCTGTGTCTTGTCGTTAGTGCACCCATACACTTGTCACTTAAGCTCCTCAGTAGTGTAACTATGATCGCTCACATCTGCCATGGCTACAAATTGAAATTCAACAGCGAAGAAATGTAAACATGGATTCCAACAATTGATAAGAATTAAGAGAGCTGCCAACCATGGATTCCAACAATTGGTAATATAACTACCAACCTGCATAAATAACGCGTAGGCATATGGTTAGAGGGATACGGGGACTTCTTGCCTACCCTCTAAAAAATGGATGTTGATATGTCTTGAAGTTGATAAATTCCAGCTGATCGATCACCATGACAATAGCCATAACTGTGTTTCATGGAGGTTTTTATGTTATCCATTTTACTATGCAAAGTATTACATTCACACAATTTTCTCTACTCACTTTTCTTTTACGAAACACAATCACACTTTCTTCTCCACTCAGCCTTCAACATACAATTCAAACCAGGTGGCTCACTTCATTAGGCATTGCGATAAGTAGATAACCCTTGGTGCGTTAAAAGAGTTGCAGAACCTAACGGCGCGATTCCGGTGAAGCGGACGCCAGTGATGTGAGTGAACTTTCCTCTGCCTGTAAGATAAGACAAGCAATGATACCCGGGCTCCAACTGCCGTGTATAGCGCTTGATAATAAACATGAACAGTCTTAGAATATTTCCGACTTCACTTACAGGACTTCATTTTTCAGGAAATAAACTCATTCCTGTACATCCGGTGCCCACCTCGATAGCGCCATGGTTAGCCTGCCTGCCTCACGTCCAAGAGGTCGCGAGTTCGAATCTCGGTTAGGGTAAGTTATCCGGGTAAAGTTTTTTTCCGAGGTTTTCCCTAACCTGAGAAGCTTAAAGCTCCATGGACCTCGGGCTCATTTAAGCATCATTTCACCCATTTCATTTCATTTATTCGTCCAATATGACACAATGTTGGAGGACGTTAGTTTAAAAAAAAAAAAAAAAAAAAAAAAAAAAAAAAAAAAAAAAAAAAAAAAAAAATTGCCGTACCAAAATCCATGCAAACATGAGGGCACGCAATGTTTCATTGGCATTTCTTTGTATCCTATTAATGTTATTATTGTATTATTCTATTATATTACTTATATTGTTTATATTATTAACATTAATAATAATTGTATTATTATTTTATTTTTATTGGTGTTTATTATTATTATTATTATTATTATTATTATTATTATTATTATTATTATTATTATTATTATTATTATTATTATTATTATTATTATTATTATTATTATTATTATTATTATTATTATTATTATTATTATTATTATTATTATTATTTTTATTTATATTATTATCATTATTTTTACTATCACTATTATTAGTAGTAGAATAGTAGTAGTAGAAGTAGTAGTTGCAGTAGTAGGTGTAGTAGTAGTAGCAGTAGTAGTATTAGTAAGAGTAGTAGTAGGAGTAGTAGTAGGAGTAGTAGTAACAGTAGTAGTAGTAGTAGTAGTAGTAGTAGTAGTAGTAGTAGTAGTAGTAGTAGTAGCAGTAGTAGTAGTAGTAGTAGTAGTAGTAGTAGCAGTAGTAGTAGTAGTAGTGGGAGCAGGAGTAGTAGTAGTAGCGGTAGTAGTAGCAGTAGTAGGAGTAGTAGTAGTAGTAGGAGTAGCAGTAGTAGTAGGAGTAGTAGTAGTAGCAGTAGTAGGAGTAGTAGTAGTAGGAGTAGCAGTAGTAGGAGTAGCAGTAGTAGTAGGAGTAGTAGGAGTAGTAGGAGTAGTAGTAGTGTCTTTCTCCCAATCAGGCTTAGACGGCCACGGTATCTGGAATTCCTGCAAGGTGAACTTCAGTTTCATCTTGATGAGGTTCCTGCACCAGGGCGCTACAACACTGCACTGGTTCCAAAGATATGGTGCACCACCTTACTATTATGAAACTGTAAAGGGCCATTTCAGTTAGTTGTACCCTGACCACATGATGGTCCTCGGTGGCCCAATACCTTGGCCACCAAGATCTCCTGATCTAACCCCTTTAGATTATTTATTTTAGAGTCACTCAAGAATACTAGGTTCGAAACAAATCCCCTCAAAAGTTAATTTAAGCAATTGCATCTGTCACATCATATATATATACAAGGAAACGGTTGGAACATTAATCAATCAACAGGAGCATCATTTTGAACATCAATCCTATGAACGATTTTACCACAACAGTAGCCTTTGATGACCATAATGATGAAAGTAATAGCTTAATAGTAAACCATGCATAGCAATAACAGGGATATTAATATTAATTATAATATGATAATGAAAATGATATTAATAAAACTAATTAAAATAAAACTAATAATTATGATACTAGTAATAGTGATTATGATGATGTTAGTAATAACTATAAAAAATAATAATAACTAAGAATAATATTAGAACTAATAAAAATAATAATGGGGTTACTAACGATGATGATAATAATAGTACTAATTACAAAAATAATAAGAGTAATCATGATAAACATAATAATGCTAATAAACACACTAATAAATATAACAAAAATAATTATTATGATAATGATAACAGTGAGAGATATAACACTAGCAATAATAGTTATAGTAATAGTGATAATAATAATAATAATAATAATAATAATAATAATAATAATAATAATAATAATAATAATAATAATAATAATAATAATAATAATAATAATAATAATAATAATAATAATAATAATAATAATAATAATAATAATAATAATAATAATAATAATAATAATAATAATAAACTAATGAGAATAAAACAATAAAAGTAATAACAGTATGGTAATAATAATAGCAATAATAATGACGATAACTAAAGTAATAATAAAATACAACAACAATAAGAAAAGAAGAAATACCAATGAAACATTACGTGCCCTCATGTTCGCATTGATTTTGCTACGGCACTTTAAAGTCTGTAATCTGTAACGTTAGATAATAGCAGCATGTACAGGAATGAGTGTATTACCTGGACAATAAAGCCCTGTAAGTGAACTGGAAAATATTTTAAGACTGTTCTTGTCTATTATCACGCGCTACATACGATAGTTCAAGCCTGGGGAATTTCTCTCCCTCTCGTCTTTTGGAACAGGCAGAACAAGGTTCACTCACGCCACTGCCGATTTACCCTGGTATGTTCTGTAACTCCTTTAACGCAAGAAGGGTTATCTGCTTATAGCAATGCCGGATGAAGTGGGCCACCTGGTACAAATAGAAATGCAATGTATTTCACCCACACGATTTTCTGTACTCACTCTTCAACACAATTGATACAATCTCTCTCTCTCTCTTTCTCTCTCTCTCTCTCTCTCTCTCTCTCTCTCTCTCTGTGTCACAGAGGGAGAGATATTGGTATGTATGAAGTTCATACACACACATTGCTTGACCGATCACCACAAAAATTGGCACCTCTAAGTGTTATTTCATGGCGGTTTTCGTGCTCTTCATTTTACTATGCAACGTATTATATTCAGATGGTTTTCTCCACTCGTGTAACTTATATTCACACGACCTTCTCTACTGGTTTTTCTCCTTATAGTAGATATTTGTGGTTGTTCAGTAGTGCTTTTCAGTATTGTCTAACCTGTGTTTTTACCTACATATTTTCTTTGTTCATGTTTCGGGATTTTTATATCATCCTAAGGGCTTCAATGGACTCTTTATTTAAGCGTACTGAGTAACAGCTTTTAAATGTCTCCAAACAAACACAAGGCTATTGAGCAAGTTCAACCTAAGCCTTAAATTTGTGGACATAAATCGTGTAATGCCGGATATTTCAGCTAGTTTACTTTATAAATACCGAGCGTGATGACTTAGGCGGTAGCGCCTCAATTCCCGTGGCCAACCTTCCTGATCCTGGGGTTTTTGGGGGATTTCGTGGGTCACTATGCGAATCCTGGGAAGGATAATTACATCCCCCAAATGTCCTGTCCCTCCATTTCACCTCACTTCTCATTTGACCTCACCTTTCATCCTGGTTGGCTGTTTTAGGGTTCTAAGTTTTGGCAGGAGTTTCGGTCTACATGGTAGGGAATTCGCTATCTATACATTTTTGTCCTCCCATTCGGGAGGCCTCTGTGAATATGTAATCCCGCAGGATGGGAGCCGGTTGCATGAGCCGCCACCGGAGAGTTTAAATCTCTAGCTGCTAGGGATTCTACACTCTACTGTCGTCTCTCTTCAAGTCCGACCACCCTTAGTATCCTCTCACCTCACCCTTCCCTCTCGGGGGGCACCCCGTCAGGGTCATAGGCACAAAAGATTTCGTAGATCTGCCTACTCATATTCATAGGAGTCATACCTTTTAAATAGTGACTTTAAAACTTCCTTTCCTACTATACATTCACTACGATTCTCTGTAACTGATCCTACGACACACATGCTCTGCTAAGTCACTACTTTGAGACGGCTGGCCTTATTTTAGGGCAATGCAATGCGTTTAATTGCACACACATAGAAAGAATATTCTAAGTCACAAAAGGTTACTTCTGAGATGTTAACTTTTCAAAGTTTATACACGAATTACATTTCACATACTAAATATACTAAATATACTAAATATTATATATATATATCACCTCCGTAGCACAGTTGGTAGCGCGCTTGCCTCTGGCGCGCAGCACCCGGGTTCGATCCCTGGTACCAGCATGGAGGTCTGGCACGGGGTGTACTGAGACTCACTAGGTCCCGGGGGGACCAATTGAGGAGCTACTTGATAGAGAATTAGTGACCCGAGGTCGAGAAGGCTGTATAACTGGCCGGGGGGGGCTCGAGGCTCTGGCCACGTCCCACCCTCCAGTACTGCACCCCACCAATGACGCCTGTAGTGGGCAGAGGTGGGGGACGCAGTGGCTGGGCGGCAAACCTTGGCCCTTCATGGGCTCTTGCGCTCGGGTTTAGTTATATACATAGAGTTAAAACCGAAGCTTTAAGTATGAGCTTCAAATAGAAATTTGCATGGCAACAAAATATTATTGTAATATAGCAATGTATGCATTTCTTCTTCTTGATCTTCTTGTTCTTCTTGTTCTTGTTCTTCTTCTTCTGCACTGTTTACCTTGAGCATCATACTAAGTCCAAAATGAGATAGTCCACTTTATTGTTTATGTTACCTACTTGTGGGGAAGGCTTGAAAAGAAGCTCTGAGCTTCACGTGCACAAAATCTCTCGAGAACCCACAAATCGTCATACTTGGCAGCAGTTAATGCTAAAAGTGATGAATAAAAACTCTTTTGAAGTAATGTTGCGTCCACGTTGAGTAAAAAGAAGCTACATTATAGTGTTGTCGAGACTGGAAATGACGTGCATTTTGAAAAGTGAACTACTTCATCTCCTAATAGGTCTGGCTTCAAAGCGAGCCTTTATTTATATCTAATATAAACATTCTAATGGCATATTCTTGCTCCATAAGCAACGCCATCTATAGCATCATAGAACGTTCTTAACCTGTTCATCTGAAATTGAAATGTTCTTTCGCTGTAAAACTGTAGATAGAATTATCTTACTAAGCATAACATATATTCCCAACGTAATTTCTATGACTTAATGTGGTTTTTCTGTGCATTTTATTTACTAAAATGAAGTTCAGTTGTAATACCACTAGATGGCATGCATATTTCATTTTTTTCGAAAATATGACTTAGAATCTTCGTTCTATGTGGTCTTCATTTGTAAACGTCTAAGATCTATTCACAAATGGGTTTGTGTGATTGCAGTAAGAAATAGCTTTTACAATCAGTTAATGAATATTAACAGCTTGAAAGTATAATTTCATTTCAAAATAGTCGCGCTCTAGAGTAAATAATTCTGATTCCTTGGAACCTGCTTCTAAATAATGCGACTAGACTACACAGAGAGGTTTGGTTAAAATTGTTGTTTTGCTTTGTCTTGGAAAATATAGATTACTAACCTCTGTGTAAGTCAAGAGTGACGTCAGGACAGATCGTTAGGACTGCTTATGTATATTTAAAGAAAAAGGTCTTTCGGCACTTGAACGGAGCAAAGCCTAGATTCCTGCGTGACACCTGATGGGCCATCCCCTTCCAAACAATTTATGAAAGGGTACATAAAGGATGAACTGTAAGTAGTACTTGGGAGTATCTTTGGGTGCGGAATCATTGCCAATAATTATATGAGTCAAGCAACCAAGTTCTTGCTTTATTCAAAAAGTACAGCACGCAAAAAAGTGATTCAAACGAGAAATAAATAAATAAATTATAAGCGGCAGCGAGTCCTGAAAGGTCAACTGAGATATCAGGTTGCTTTACTTGGTCACAGTCGCAAAGGAAAGTTGTCTCCTTAGCGTGGTGGTAGCGCTGCTGCTTACCAAGCGGTAAACCCGGGCTCAAATCCCGATACCGTGATGACTTTTTCCCCTGGGGGACCTAATACGGGTTGGACTTAGCCTCAATAAGTTCCTGAGGGGCCAGTTGAAAAGTAGCCATCCCTGGTTGCGAAGACCGCATCTACCGGCCGGGAACGCAACGGCCGGCCGGAAAAGGGCTGTTGCAGTTCAGGGTTACTTGGTTACAGGAATTACAGTCTATTCGCATTCTTTTCGGCCACCAGGTGGGTAAAGGGAGGGTAGGACAGGTCCGTGCAGGAAGCGGCAAATGGCGGCACACACAGTATGTAAACACTGCAGGCGACGTTGACGTTCTGCTCTCTATTACAAGTGAATGATAAAAGAGGCCACCACTACGGCTGCAAAAACTTAGGAAAGAAACGTGCAATAAACACAAGATAAATGCTGTTAATGAATCGACTGCTAAGCATGGCCATGTAATTGTTAGACTGCTTTGAATCCCATAGAATATGTATGGTTAGAACTAAAACGAAACATTGCAGACAATAATGGATTCGAAAGAAAAACATTTACTGAAATTCTAGCCTTAGTACAAAATACCATAAAGGACATTGAAAATAAGAATCATTTGCCTAATTATATTCGCAATGGTGAACTAGAAAACCAATATCGTGCGTTTGAAGTTATTATGAGGAAGCAGCCAGCCCCTGAT
Source organism: Tenodera sinensis (assembly GCA_030765045.1). Lineage (NCBI taxonomy): Eukaryota > Metazoa > Arthropoda > Insecta > Mantodea > Mantidae > Tenodera > Tenodera sinensis. The sequence goes on along the minus strand of CM060962.1, from coordinate 216,068,611 downwards.
AACCGATATATAAGGCGACGAAGACACATTTTCAGAGGATGACCTTTAATGTTACACATGATGTAACTAGTGCGTAAGGTATTGTGTATATTGTTTTATTTATTTATCATGATTACTGCATGTTCTTTATATCTTCTCCGGCCTATACATAGAGTTTCTTATTTACAATCATGTCGAAGCAATTTTCAGCCAAATAGACACTGTAAACAAAGTTCGCGGTCTTGTTGCATAATAAGGACGATATTGCAACGCCAATATTTCAACTGCTCACGTCTGGCACACGACCACCACGTGCCATACCTGTCATACCTTCAAGCCCTGGCCGAAAAGAATACGAATGGACCGTAAACTCCTGGCGCAATAGAGCAAGAATGAAATCCAGGCACAGGGTCATTGTGACCTCAGTGTCCGTTCATACAGGACATCATTGGCAAAGTGCAGAATGACTATATTCAGTGAACATGCTTATCTCATTGGACAATTGTGACCGGCATCTCCTGTTTCTCATTCGTGTTCGCGCTTGTTAGCGCGTTTCGTGGCAAAGGGTATTGGGAGCGTCGGGGTGCGTTTTTCACCAGGAACAGATTTCTGCTTAAGCAGCAGAACGGAGTTGGATAACTTACTGAAACCAACCGCCGCGATTTATAATACCGTCGGGGCGTATATTCATCTACGTCTTCATATACGATACCAGATATGTTTAACTAGTGAATTATTACATAGCTTTTCATCAGTTGGCAATATGTCCCTTCCTTACAAGAATCAGTGTCATCCTTTCTGAAAACCACACCCTGAGATAGGAATCTCAGTCCTCGAGCTACAGTCAGAAAAAGGAACGATCCGATCTGAGAATGTGATGGTACAACCTTCACTGGGGCCCAAAACAATTCATCATTGCATCACCAACGTCTAGCGTATACCAGCTTCCAAAGCATTCTCTGCCAAACTGGCACACCAATGTGTGGCTAACAATCTGCATCAACGACATCTATATTGTTTGTGTAGTAACATTTTCTCCACCTCTTACGGTTTACCAGCCATGCAAAAGTCATTCAGGGTGTAGAGGAATTCTGGAGATATTCCCAGAAAATTCAAGATATGCATTTCATTTGTGATAAAAATTTCTTAAACATGTGATGTTTTAATCAAAATCATTGTAGCCATTTTTATAAAGTGAACATTTTCGAAAAATGTTCCATGTAAAGGGTAGTCGGGGAGGGGAGGAATTTTTGAAAATCTTCGTGTCGCATCCATGGAGTGGAGTGTGGAGTTTAAGGGCCCGTCGACAGCTGGGTAATTTGGGCAGCATCCATGGAAGAATCTGAACTTCAAGTTTGGTATTTAATCAACTTTTCGTTTTTCAATTAAGTGTGCTGTTCACAGAGTACACACACACACACATACACACACACCCACATACACAGTACCTTTCTGTAAAAATGTTTTGTGTGTGTGTGTGTGTGTGTTTTTTGTTTTTTTTGTTTTTTTTTTTTTGTTTTTTTTTTGTTTTTTTTTTTTTTTTTCCCCCTTCCCGATATTACGGTAGTCTCAAAACATATTTCCCGTGAAATCCCGTATCACATTTTTGGGTGGATTGCAATACTTCTCGTACTTACTATGCGCAGTAGAGTAAATAAAATTATGACGATTGCATCGAAAGAAGCATTTTACTTTCTCTACCGCGTACATTGTAGGTAGAGAATGTATTGCACTCCACCCAAAAATTCTATACCGTCATTTCAATAGAAATACACGTTTTGAAATCTCTTGAATCCAAAAGAACCAGTTTTAGAAAAGGCCTAGTGTCCATCTGCCTGTGAACAGCATAATTTTTAATAAAAATTCGGGAGTGAACCATTTCCATGATATTCCTTGTTATTTGTTTGAATTTTCCAATACACTTTTTCAAATAGGAACATCCTATTCGTATTTTATCTGGGTCATGAAAAGAGAGAGGAATTTCAAAGCCACCACATAGCAACCAGCTCTTGAAATATTTGACTGTCGCTTAAAGACAATTGTACTCCCGTATTCCACTTGCACCTACAATTAGGGCAATTTCTGCCCGCCTCTGTGGTGGAGATGTAGCATATTTCCACACCTACAAGGGGCTCCAACTTCGAATCTTGGTTAGATTGAGTTATCCGAACAATTTTTTTCTGGGGTTGTCCCTTCTCCTAAAAAGACAGCCTGTTTACCTTAAGCTCTGTGGGACCCAGGTTCATTTGAGCATAATTTCACCCATTTTAGGTTAAAGGACGTTAAACTTAAAAAAGATATCTACAAATGTTACCCCGATTAACATGACGTGGATAGACGGATAAGTGTTTGTTAGAATAGTCCGTACAAGAGTAGGCAAAGTCATGCAGATTCTTAAAAAGGTTCCGAGCATGGACGCCAGCGCCTGTGTTTGTGTGTGTGTGTGTGTGTGTGTGTGTGTGTGTGTGTGTGTGTGTGTGTGTGTGTGTGTGTGTGTGTTTCTGTGAGCAGTATAAGTCAAAAACGCTAGGTATAAAGTCCAGCATTCTCCAAGGATGCGACATGAACATTTTCAAGAAAATAACCCCACCCAATTGCCCTTTGCATGGAACACTTAAATGAAATCTATTTGATCAAAAATGGCTCTAACGATATTGATTAAAATACCACATACTTAAGAAATGTTTATGACTAGGGCTAGGAAGTTCATGCATTTCCATGTTTTTTCATAGGGGTTAAAAGTGTATGCTTTTACATTATGTGCACGAATTATGGAATTTTCGGTTATTTGGACATGACTTTATGGTGCATATAACTGCATATTTTCTTGATTTTTGATAAATTCATATTATTTCAATATTATAGCCCCTATATTGCATACTTTAATGATTTTTATGGTTTTTTATTACGTTTTCTATCTGGTTAATATTTTTTATATTGGCAGTATTGCACATGGTGATGCAACTCACGATTTCAGTATTATTGCCCCTATATTGCATATTTTAATGATTTTTATGCTATTTTATTTTTTCATCTGTATAATATTTTTCATATTGGTAGCATTTCTGAGACAATGATTCTTTCCCATTGGTAGGTAGGTTTGTGTCCAGTACGAAGATAATTTTTGTTAGATCTCCTAAAAGAGTTAAGTTGTTTAGATCAACAGCACAGCTGACTTCCTCCTGCGCCAGTTAACACTCGATGGGGAACATGGTCATGCAGTTTTATATTATGCTGAGCACATAGAAATAGTCGAAGAGGTTGTTAATTCATGAGACTCGAAAGATGCTTCATTAATAGAAACTGTGCAAAATATTCTGTCAAGCACTGGGTTAGAAGAGGATCTTAGTTTCATATCTGGCCATTTTTCTTTCTTACCAACAGCCATAACGGCGTTGGAAGCTGTAGGATTTCCTTTGCATGAATCACTTACTGTGCTTGAAAAAACAATATGTGATCTAAGTTCGGTTCCTGGTAGCATAGGATAAAAAGTGAAAGAGAAAGTGAATAATGTAATTTCAAAAAATTCTGGTTTTAAACAGATGTGCGGTATTCGAGACATCCTCAAACGAAAACCATGTCTCACCAAGAGACTTGACACACACACACACTCTCTCTCTCTATCTCTCTCTCTCTCTCTCTCTCTCTCTCTCTCTCTCTCTCTGTGTGTGTGAAGCAGTTAGCTTCATTTAAATATGCCCCGATAACATCTTGTGACCTGGAGAGAAGTTTTTCACGTTACAAAAGTGTTTTGCGAGACAACAGACGATGCTTTACAGTTGAAAATTTGTGCAAAGTGTTGGTTGTGAACTGCAATTTAGCAGTTAATTATTACTTATTACTTATACTAACTCGTCTTGTCTACTGCAAAGGGACATTAATTGTTTTAATTAAATAGTGCATATTTCTTGGCATATTTTCAAGTTTTTAAGAGCATATTTGCATGCATATTTCAGTGTTTTTAGGGCATGAACTTCCGAGCCCTATTTATGACAAATGAAATGTAGATTTTCAATTTTCCGGGAATGTCCTCAGAAGTGTTCTTGATTTTGTATGACTTTTGCAAGTAAGAGAAAAAGTTTTAGTTCAGAAAGAGGCGTAGATCTCCTTAAAACAAACAATTTATGAGATACTTTTTTTTTCTTTTTGTGGGGTGGACCAATTCAGAGTTATTCCTTATTATTTGTGTACTTTTCCAAAACTTAGGTGTACTTATCTGAAATAGAATGTCGTTATTCTTTAGTTTAGCTCTTGACCAGGCGGCGCCGTGGCCGAGCGGTTAGCGCACTCGCCTACCACCTAGGCGGCCCGGGTTCGATCCCAGGGACCCGCATGTGGTATTCGTGGTGGACGAAGCGGCGTCTGGGCGGGTTTTCTCCGGGTGCTCCGGTTTCCCCCGCCATCTCATTCCACCGGTGCTCCATCTTCATTCCATGTATCATCAGTGTCACCGCCTGCGGTGCCGTAGTAGTAAAAGCGGGCGTTAAACACTACAACAACAACAGCTCTTGACCATGCAAAGAGAATGGAATTTCAACGCCATCATATAGCCGCCAGCTTTAAAAGATTTGACTATCGCTTAATGCCCATATTCCCCTTGCACCTACAAGAAAATTAGCAATAAGATAATTTCTGCAAATGTTTATCTCGATTAACGTGAAGTAGATGTGTAGAGGAATAGATAAGTGTTTGTAAGAGTGTATATAAAGTTCTCTCATAAGTTCGTTTTGCTCGCAAGTTCCATCTATAGCGCCTGAAAACACTGAACCCTCTGTTCACTCAAGTTATCATATCTACCTAATCACACAACCAGACTCGCTATTGGATACGTCAGTGTGTGTTTGTGACTGACGTTGGATGGAACAGCGTGAACTTGTGTTTACAAACTATCGAAAGCAAGAAGGAACATTTCCGACATCTAATGCTGTTTTACTATCGTAAGGGCAAAACCACCTCACAATACCGGCAGAAAATTTGTGCTGTCTACGGGGAAGATGCAGTAACGAGTCGAGCATGTTAAATGTGGTTTAGTCGATTTCGAGCTGGGAATTTCTCTCTAAAACAGTAGTTTGGTAACTACTCTCTCATAGCTGTGCTGCGGGTGACGTGTGTTTCCAGGCGTTCTTAGTGATTGAAACGTAACAAGAAACGAACAAACTTATGACACAAAGTTACACAAGAGTAGTTAAAGTCATGTGAGCGCAACACATCAGATCTTTTTTTTATTTAGTAAGCTTTGTTTGTGACAGCCTCCCACTGGGAAAGTGAATTTGGTGACACATTATGTTTTCTGTTTAAAACAATTCACGCAAGTACTCTGACACTAAGTAAGGCTACGTACTACTGAAGCCAGGAGGGGATGCTAGCACAACTCTTCAGTTCAATGTTACTCCAAGAATTGTGTAATCTGTCTAACCTTCTGTTCTAACCTTCACTGTTTTTAGAAACAAAAACCTGTCCAATTTACCGTTAAAATATTTTAGTATTGGCTGTATACTGGACAGAAAAAGAGGGGTTTTAATGTTTAATAACATGCAGCCGACAAAGGTAAAAGAGTTGGAATTTTTTCTCTTCAAATCTTCCACAGACTGAATATTAAAAAGAAAGAGAAAACTTCTCCGTTTTGTAAAACTTCAGAAGTTATTTTCATAGAAAGGAATCTTTCCGTGACACGATTTATTGGGATAATAGGGAATTTGGAATGAAACGGTAAGTTTGGTTTCCGAAATGTTGGAAGTATGATATAATCGAGCGTTATAAAAACAATTTGTTTTATAATTGTGTTTGAAATAGCATATATATATATATATATATGTGTTATATAATATAAATAGTTTCTTATGAGACATAAGCTTGTGAGAGTAAATTTGAAGATGTTATGTTTTAGATCTGAATATGAAACCTGATGACGAAACTAAATAACAAAAAGTAGAAATTCGGCTATTTTATGTTGGTGCATCACTCATTCCTTCTTCCAAGTTTTTTTTTTTTTTTTTTTTTTTTTTTTTTTTTGTCTTTGGACTGGTACACCTTGTGTAGGAATTAAGTCTTTAGTAATATTTTCATATTGTGATTTAGACTACCTAGAATATTACCCTTCTGAAAAAACGTATTTTTCTAACATCCTTTAGCCTAATATATAATATCGGAACCAAGCAGGATGCCTCAGGCGGAAACACCTATGGCCTACATTCAAGAGATCGCGGTTCGATCCCCGTGGCCGACCTTCCTGACCCATGGGATTTTTCGGAGGTTTCCCCTGCTCACCAGGCGAATGCTGGGAAGAATTTCAATATCCTCCGAATTTCCTGTCCCTCTGTTTCGTTACATTAATCATTTCATTTCACCCTTCATCCTTTTAGGTTTGTTCCAGGGTTGGAAGTGTCGACGAGCGTCGCGGCAGCAGCAGATGGGAAGGTGAGCCAGTGGTTTCCGACCCCGCCCCCCCCCCATGGCATGGTACAAACACGAGGGGAGGAGGGGAGCCCAGCGAGCCTCCACCGGGCTGCTTCTAACTGTAAAAATGTAGGCACCCTCCCACCTGCTCTGTCGTGGCAATGTTTCGGCCGCTCTTAAGATCCATTCGCCTCATCTATCCTCCCGGGGGTGCCCCGTCAAGAGCATAGGCACAAAAGATCCTTTCGGTCGAGGTGCTAAGTCCCCTCCAGCAAGTTGTCATTGAGACATATCATATCGGATAATGAACGAATGAAAGGCATGAAATAATGCTAAAATAAACCCGGGGTCCATAGAAGTTAAGAGTACTCAACTTTGGTATCTTCAGGATAAGGGAAAACTCTGGAAAAAACCTTATGTGGGTAGCTCAACATAACCGAGATTTGAGCCGCTCTTAAGATCCATTCGCCTCATCTATCCTCCCGGGGGTGCCCCGTCAAGAGCATAGGCACAAAAGATCCTTTCGGTCGAGGTGCTAAGTCCCCTCCAGCAAGTTGTCATTGAGACATATCCTATCGGATAATGAACGAATGAAAGGCATGAAATAATGCTAAAATAAACCCGGGATCCATAGAAGTTAAGAGTACTCAACTTTGGTATCTTCAGGATAAGGGAAAACTCTGGAAAAAACCTTATGTGGGTAGCTCAACATAACCGAGATTTGAGCTCGGAATCTCTTGAAGGTAAGGAGGACACACTACCCCACAACACAGAGGTGGGCCTAAGCATTTATTCTACATCAGGCATTTTGAAATTCCCTAAATTTATGCTTTTAGCTGAGCCTCCAAATAAATGGATCCGTCGGAAATGGAAGCACTTAAGTTCCGTCCCATTATTTTAAACTAATGTCCATAAAGTGAAGTAAAAATAACTATAAAATGAGAATATTATTAGGATGTAATAGATATTTTATGCTGCCCGATTGTGACGCAGTAGTCTACCTCCACCTTTCTAAAGTGTTCAAACAGAACATTCTTGGCACAGTGTTTCGTGCCAGTTCACGAAGGGATATTTTTATTGACTATTACATTCATACTCACGTGTTAGATATAGGCCAATAACGTTTAGGAGTGCTTGGAATATCGTCCAGTCACGTTCGTTTATCTTGTATGTTTGACCGATCGAGGTAGCTCCACGGTAACCTGTGAGACTCGCATTCGGGAGATCCCGGGCTCGTTCCCCGCGACCTATCACTCGTTTATGAGTCATTTTGTGGATTTGCTGCATCAATAAGCGAATGCTAGGGTAGTTTCCCTTCTACCACGGATTTTGTGTGCATCATTACCCTTTCGCATCGCTTCTTCTCATTTGTTCCACTTTATCTGTTTCAGGGTTGTAGGAAGAGGCGATGGTGGTTGGTGTGTTGCGACAGCACAGAGGAATTTCTGCTCTGAAAACATTTCTGGCGTTCGGCGGGGTTGCTAGGATCTCCTTCCTGGGAGCTATCACGATTACCACGTGACTACAGGATTGATGTGACGTAGGTTCAGAATTCGGAGGCCCCTCAGTCTGCCTAATCCTAAACCTTAACATAAGTTTGCGAGGAAGTTAATTTGTCGGATAAATGGTCATCTTGTCACTGACTCCTAAAAGTGATTAATAGACTAATACGCTTTTAATCAATGAACATTCAAATAGAGTCAATTTCCAAATAAACAATGCTCTTCAAAAAAGTCTGCCTTAATAATTCAGCTTGTTTTCAGGTTATTTTCTCATTCTCACTGTTGGTAGGGTAGCTTAGTACTCTTTCGCTTTCATTCATTTAACAGATATGCTGTGATCTGACAGCTGATATGATGGCAATTTAATTTTAAATAACACAAGTAAAAAGTAATCATTAATTATATAATGCGGTAGGTATATCTTGACCGTCTCCGTAGCGCAGTTGGTAGCGCGCTTGCCTCTGGCGCGGAGGACCCAGGTTCGATCCCCGGTACCAGCATGGGGATTTTATCCCCTCTGGGAGGTCTGGCACAGGGTGCACTCAGCCTCGTTAGGTCCCGGGGGGACCAATTGAGGAGCTACTTGATGGAGAAGTAGCGGCCTCAGGTCTAGAAGACCGCATAACTGGCCGGGAGGGCTCGGGGCGCTCCAGTACTGCACCTCACCAATGATGCCTGTAGTGGGCAGAGGTGGGGGACGCAGCGGCTGGGCGGTAGGCCTTGGCCCCTTGTGGGCTGTCGCGCCGGGTTTTAGGTTTAAGTATATATTATTCATGGAGTAGTCTTCATAAATCCCACTCGAGATTTTGAGGTTCATCACACAAATACGCTCATCCTATTAAGTCTGGAATTACCTGTAAAAAGAGTTGTGATTTTTGTTTTCTTCCATCAAACACCACATTGCGTATGAGCCAAAATAAGATCGAAGCCTGTACAAGGCCAGTGCTACGTATGACTCTATGACTCTATAACAGCTTGCGGAGAGGGACATAGCACCTCGACCGAAGTACGACCTTTTGTGCCTATGTCCCTGACAGAGGCACCCACCGGGAGGATGAATGAGGCGAATGGATCATATGGGCGACCGGGACGTTTCCACGACACATCAGGTTGCAGGATCCCTACATTTTGCCAGTTAAAATCGCCCGGCGGAGGTTGACTCAGCCCGGGGCCCTTCCCACCCCTTCGACTCGTACTCCCAAGGGGGACGCGGAATTCAGAAAGCGCCTCCCTTCACCCCTCCGGGCTTGTACCCTCCCCTAGGGAGCCCGGAAACCAGTATGTTCGCCGTCCAATCATGGGGGCGAGATTTCCAGAGCGCATTCTTTTTCCCTGGCGTACTGTTGACATGACACTCGCCGACACTTCCAAACCTGACAGAAACCTAACGGAATGAAGGGCGAAATGAAATGATTAATGTAACAAAATGCAGGGACAGGAAATTCGGAGAACATGGAAATCGTTTCCAGCATTCGCCTGGTGACCTAGGAAAACCTGCGAAAACACCCATGGGTCAGGAAGGTCTGTCGCGGGTATCGACCTCCGGAATGCGGGCTACAGATGTTACCGCTTGAGCCACCCCGCTCGGTAAAGCAATGTAACGTTGCCTACATATAAATTTGTGCTTTCCGTTTATTTTCTCCAACAGTTTTACAGCTTTAGCTGTGCAGTTGTTTACCATTTACCACTTACCACCTCTGGATTTAGGTGGTCTCAAAACATATTTCCGGTGAAATCTCGACATCGAATTTTTGGGTGGAATACAATACTTCCCTACTTACCAGTAGAGAAAGTAAAACGAACAATCGGTTGAAAACCAAAGTTGGTATTTAAGTTTAGTATCCTTCAAAGGTGCGATACGAACATTTTGAAGACGATTCCTCCGCCCTAAACTACCCTTTACATGGTAAACTTTTCGAAAATCTTCATTTTCTCGAAAGTGGCTCTAACGATTTTGATTGAAATGCCATATGCTTAGGATAGTTTTATAGCAAATGAAATGTATATTTATAATTTTCTGGCTATAGCCTATGTAATCGTGTTTGCTCTTGATGACTTTGCATAACTGGTAAACTGTAAGAGATAGACCAAATCTTAGCATGTAAAAAGTGTAGACCTTGCTAAAACGCACAATTCATGTCCAAATACATTTTGGTTTTTAGAGTGAACCTATTTGGAGAGATTCCTTGTTATTTGTTTGAGCTCTGGAAAACAAACTTTCGTCAGATAGAACATCGTTATTCATTTTTTTATATATTAGCCGTGCAAAGAGAATGGAAATTGAAAGAGTTAAAAGATTTGACTATCGCTCAAAGCCTACTGTATTCTCATATTCCCCTTGTACCCACAAGGAAATAAGCAACAAGATAATTTCTGTAAATGTTTATCTCGACTAACACGGAGAAGATATAGGAATAAGAGTTTGTAAGAATGGTTAGTACAAGAGTAGAGAAAGTCATGTGAGTGCAACACATCAGAACTTTTAGTAGCAGTACAGGTGAAACATTTATATCTATAAGAATGGAACAATAGATAGCGCAGAGAGCTGTAAAGTGACAGACTACTTACAACAGGAGAAACAAAGAGAAAAGGAATCTATGCACGCAGGATGATATTACAACCACAGCTTTTGTTATCATTTGCGTGTCTTAGTAAGTGTGCTATTCGCACCGGCAGCTCTTTAATCACACGTATGAAATTCTTTGTCATCGTACACCGTCTGCTTTCTCAAGCTAAAAAGTATAAGTAATAAAAGGAAGACTTGCTTTTACCCCCTCGACTTCTCTTTGATCCCTTTTGCATTAAACACGCAAACTACTAAGTTCTTTTTCTTTCCATTCTAAATTTAACTTAGAGAAGCACGTTGTATCTTTCTTTGATTTAACTGCGTGAAAGATAAATTTAGTCAACTGAACTGGTTTTTTAATAGATACAAACAGAATCTGCAACCCTGCTGACGTTTTTGTGTCAATATCTTAATTCTCTCTGTCTTTCTCGCCTACTCTTCCTATCTCTTCGATAACACTTGCACTTGAGAAGTCTTGCGTTCGATTCCCGTTGGGCCAGCCATTCTGACCTTGGCTTTTTTTGCAGTTTTTCTCTGGTTAGCATACGAATGGTGAGAATCATACTGTGACATGGGGTTCGGCGCACAACAAAGGACGGATAGGGCTAAGCTACTTCACACCACATGCCGGCGAGCGAGCAAAGACATCCTACCTCGTGCTGTGTGTACGTGAGTGTGTACAATCGAAGCGGCAGAAACAAAAGGGGGTTTGAAAATTTTCGCGAAACTTCTAACTGCGTCATTTCCACTGCAAGTGTGTGGAACTTGAGAAAGGTCCATGTGACGTCATCCCCAGTATGCAGATGAAAGGTAAGTCATTGCATTTCTTCTACTATGCACTTCACAGAAGCGTTACAAACAAAAAGTTGAATGGCATTTTGTACCTTGATCAGCCGATTTCGAAAAAATAAATGGTTTTTGTTCCAAATTGGATGCGTAACTCCACAAGAATGCACAAAGGTAACAGTTTGTTCCTTGTAAGATGCGTAGAGTAACTTATATCTGACATAGGTTCGCTAGTAATAATGGGACATCACACAGGTTTTCGAAATAATTAATCACTTAAAAGACGTGAATGAATACTCCGAGCAGCTCTTTCAGGCGTGAAGTAAGTCCAAACGTTGCGTTGAAGTTGGTCAGGGAATTGACCTTATTTGTGGATGTAAACAGATCGGACGCTTTCGCTTTCGTGTAATGTTTTGGGAGCTAACGCTTGTGATCGGCATACACTCGCACAGTAAGAACGGAATGACATGGTAGGGTATGTGTTTATGTTCTCAATACACACCGTTACGGTGTTTGTTTATGTACTGAGCTAGGGAAAGTGACACCCACACAACCTGCAGTGTTGCCAGCTTGTTTTCGACAAAACTAAAATATCTCCGTAAGAAATGGTCAGAGACAAAAACGTAAGATACAAAATGTGTTCCAAATAACGAGAACTACCACTGGTTTACATTAATGTAATGACTTCTCTTCCACCCGGTATAAGGAGGCCAGAGAGAAGAGCAGCAAGAGAGTTTTAGAGTTGAATTACGGGCATGAGCCGGTCAGTGTGTCAGCTGTGCGTGTGTGTGTCGTCGTGTTGATATGTCGTAAGAAGATTCAACGAGCATCGATAGTGATTGTAACGTCATAATTAGGATATGAGAGAGAGGAAGTGATGAGAGACACCGAAAGGACTGGTCGAGGTTATGAGGAAAACAGGTGTGAGTTTGATAGCCCGAAAGACTGTAGAAAACTATGTATTTGTAGTAAAATTTTAGAAGACTGTAAAGTGATAGAAAAGTAACCGGATTTGATTTTTGTCATTTGTTACACTGTCCACAATATTATTCACACAAAGTTAGGCCTGGGGGCGGTCTCATCGGCGTCAGTATTCAATACCTGGAGACATCAGGAAGCCCGCCTGCGTCTAAGCCTGCCGCCCAGATCTGGTTGCCCTATTTGTGCTGTGTTTCATCCCTTCCTCCTGAAGGTTTTCCAGAGTCATGTGGGCTTTGTAGTTGCGTTAGTTTAGCTTGTCTCAAGGATCATAAAAGTGGAAAGTCGCTTCCACCACCCAAGCTAGGGACAGGGTGTATAAAACATTACGCGGGCAAAAACGCTGGAAGTCCATTGATACTTGCCTCTTCAGTCCAGGACTGATCGGATAGAAAGAGTCAAACCTTCTCCCACCTACCTCATAATAACACAGACAGAAGGATAGGTATCCGTGTCTCTTTTCAACATGCCTCTTTCTCTTTCTTTAGGCATGCCACAAGTTAAACCAAATATCCTATAGTGCGGAAGTCCTCCGAATTCTAATAACCAAAGTTAGGACAAATATTCGCTGAGCGGGGATCAACATAACTAAAACTCTACCTAGTACACGTGACATCTTACTAAACACACGGATCCAGAGCTCTGCAGTTGAGTCAGTAGTTCGACTGCAGTATTGGCAGTGTAGAGTTGGTCGATGTGCACTATTTCTTTGCGTTCTGTTCTGTACTGCAGTCATCACATGCTGTTACATTAAAAACGTCAGTGGAAGAATATGGTACAAATAATTTCACAGTGAATGGAGAAAACATCAATGTGGGTTATGTCATTCAGAAATATCAAACAGTAAAGAAAATTGTAGTTAATGTTGTTCCATACAATATCAGTGTGGAGGACAGGATTGGAAAGGGTAGAGTGAGACTGAAATATTCAATGCTATGAGCGGGACTTGGACCATAGATATACCGGTTACCATCCGGCTGCTCTAACCACTAAGCTACCATGGCCAACATGCCGACACGACACTACATTCTCCAACTCATTCGCATTTTTCCCGGTAAACCACACAAGGAGATCTCAATTTACATCACATGTGTGGTTCACCGGGAAAAATGCGTGTAAAGAAGATTCTCAAGACAACACTGCATTACACTATAATACAATATAGGATAGATAGACAGACAGACAAACAGTCATACAGACAGAAAGATAAGACAGACATATAGATAGACCGACCACCCAACCGACCGACCGACCTACCGACCGACAGACCGACCGATAGACAGTCCGACCAACTGACCAACCGACGGACCAGCCGACCGACCGATCGACAGTCCAACCAACAGACCTACCGACAGACCAGCCGACCGACCGACCGACAGACCGATCGACCGACCGATCGACAGTCCGACCAACAGTCCAACCGACAGACCAGCCGACCGACCGACCGACAGACCGATCGACCGACCGATCGACAGACCGACCGATCGACAGTCCGACCAACAGACCAACCGACAGACCAGCCGACCGACCGACCGACCGACAGACCGATCGACAGTCCGACCAACAGACCTACCGACAGACCAGCCGACCGACCGACCGACAGACCGATCGACAGTCCGACCAACAGACCAACCGGCGGACCAGCCGACCGATCGACAGTCCAACCAACAGACCTACCGACAGACCAGCCGACCGACCGACCGACCGACAGACCGATCGACAGTCCGACCAACAGACCTACCGACGGACCAGCCGACCGACCGATCGACAGACCGATCGACAGTCCGAACAACAGACCAACCGGCGAACCAGCCGACCGACCGATCGACAGTCCAACCAACAGACCTACCGACAGACCAGCCGACCGACCGACCGACAGACCGATCGACCGACCGATCGACAGACCGACCGATCGACAGTCAGACCAACAGTCCAACCGACAGACCAGCCGACCGACCGACCGACCGACCGACCGACAGACCGATCGACCAACCGATCGACAGACCGACCGATTGACAGTCCGACCAACAGACCAACCGACAGACCAGCCGACCGACCGACCGACCGACAGACCGATCGACAGTCCGACCAACAGACCTACCGACAGACCAGCCGACCGACCGACCGACAGACCGATCGACAGTCCGACCAACAGACCAACCGGCGGACCAGCCGACCGACCGATCGACAGTCCAACCAACAGACCTACCGACAGACCAGCCGACCGACCGACCGACCGACAGACCGATTGACAGTCCGACCAACAGACCTACCGACGGACCAGCCGACCGACCTATCGACAGTCCAACCAACAGACCCACCGACAGACCAGCCGACCGACCGACCGACAGACCGATCGACAGTCCGACCAACAGACCAACCGGCGGACCAGCCGACCGACCGATCGACAGTCCAACCAACAGACCTACCGACAGACCAGCCGACCGACCGACCGACCGACAGACCGGTCGACAGTCCAACCAACAGACCTACAGGCAACACCAGCCGGCCGATCGACAGACCAATCGACAGTCCGACCAGCAGACCTACCGACAGACCAGTCGACCGACCGACCGACAGACCGGTCGACAGTCCAACCAACAGACCTACAGACAACACCAGCCGACCGATCGACAGACCAATCGACAGTCCGACCAGCAGACCTACCGACAGACCAGCCGACCGACCGACAGACTGACCGACGGACAGACCGACAGACCGACCGACAGACCGATCGACAGACCGATCGACAGTCCAACCAACAGACCTACCGAAAGACCGACCGACTGACTAACCAACTGACCGATCGACAGTCCGACCAACAGACCTACCGACAGACCAGCCGACCGACCGACAGACTGACCGACGGACAGACCGACAGACCGACCGACAGACCGATCGACAGTCCGACCAAGAGACCTACCGAAAGACCGACCGACTGACTAACCAACTGACCGATCGACAGTCCGACCAACAGACCTACCGACAGACCAGCCGACCGACCGACAGACTGACCGACGGACAGACCGACAGACCGACCGACAGACCGATCGACAGTCCGACCAAGAGACCGTACCACAGACCAAGCGACAGACTGACCAACCGACAGACCGATCGACAGTCCGACCAGCAGACCTACCGACAGACCAGCCGACCGACCGACCGATCGACAGTCCGACCAACAGACCGTACGACAGACCAATCGATAGACTGACCAACCGACAGACCGATCGACAGTCCGAGCAACAGACCGACCAACAGACCGACAGACCGACAGACCGACAGAGGGAATTCTTGAAGATCTGTGTCAGATATTATAATCCTTCTATAATCCTTCTGAAAGAAAATATTTTTTACAGTGAATTTGTTTTATTTGATATCAAAAACCCCAATTATTCCTCACTAGCAAATGTTCAAGCCAAAACTTTGATCCTCCGGAATTGTCTCTAAAAGTCACCTAAAATCGTCAGAAAATGCACTGGTCCTCTCTTTGAAATGCTGTCGCTATATGACTTCTGAAGACTCCAGATCCAGCGGCAAGTTGCTAGAGCTGGCACCACTGTCACATAGACACATTTCATAGTAAACAAATGGACTGTTTAAGCAGATGAACAGTTCAAGCCTCCTCTCTTACCTCAGACCCCTGTCACCTTCTGGTGGGCAGACCGTACGTTGAGCATAGTGCAAACAAAAACGCATACAATTTTGTATTGTGTAGAAGCATATGACAGAGAATAATGATAAGAAGAAGAAAATCAAGATGCAGCTGCCTGTTTTCAACGTTACAAACGGAAATTACTACTGCTTAAGTGTTCGAAGAAGCTTCATTGTCACATTTATGAAATGCATGTGTCAGCAGTTGAGTATTCTGTGTTTCTATTACACAATACATTAAATTAAAACATGTGTTGTGTAGCCTTGGATATTTTAAACAAATGTAAGGTTATTCCCTACGTGCTGAGTTGAAGTTTGTGATCAGTTACAAATAAGGTGTACTACCATTGTGGTATCTATCTTATCTATCTTATATATTTAAACGAGCAATTCTTGTATATATATTTATATTTATTCCGCGCAACTTGGAAATGGCTCTAACGATTTCGATCAAATTTTGTATTCAGATAGGGTTTTGCTTTCTAAGTTCATCTATATAGGTGTAATTCCCGAAAAAATGCCATTTTACATAAAAAATAACATTCTTTATTCCCGCTTCTACAGTGCAATTCCTGTATATAGGTATATTCCCAGTATTTCAGAAACGGCTCTAAAGATCTGGTTAAATTTTTGCATACATGCATATTATATTCACAATGTTCTTTCTACTGACTTTTAGGTAACACATTCACATCTCTTTCTCTACACACTCTTCTATAAACAATTTTCCATAAAAAACGTGATTTTACACACGCACAAAAAAAACAAACCATTTTTATCCCCAGTCTTAAAATAAGTCATAACATGTTCTGTATGTTTGAAATAGAAATACTATTACATTGACACTGTTTTCTCCTCGCACTTTTAGGTAAAAGATTCACATCTCTTTCTCTACTCACTCTTCTACAAATGTCATAAAATTTTTTGTAGTTTGAAACAGAGATGCTCCATACTACATTCACAGTGGATCCTCTACATATGTGCTTGTAGGTAACACATTCACATCTCTTTCTCTACTTACTCTTCTATAAACAATTTTCCATAGAAAACATGATTTTACACCAAAAATCACTTTATCCCCACTTTTAAAATAGGTCATACCATGTTCTGTATGTTTGAAATAGAAATGCTTTTACATTCACACTGTTTTCTCCTCTCACTTTTAGGTAATACATTGCCATCTCTTTCTCTACTCACTGTTCTACAAAGAAGTCACACAATCTTCAGTGTGTTTGAAATAAAAATGCTACATATTATGTTCACATTGTCTTCTCTGCTCACTTTTAGGTAACACATTCGCATCTCTTTCTACTCACCCTTCAAGAAATAAGTCATACAATTTTGTAGATGTTTGAAATAGAAATGCTACGTGTTATATTCACACTATTTTCTCTACTCACTTTTAGGTAACACATTCACATCTCTTTCTCTGCTCACTCTTTTACAAATTAGTCATACAATTTTCTGCATGTTTAAAATAGAAATGCTGCATATTACATTCACAGTGGTTTCTCTACTTAAGTACTTGTAGGTAAAACATTCACATCTCTTTCTCTACTCACTCTTCTATAAACAATTGTTCATAAAAAACATGATTTTACACCAAAAATCATTTTTATCCCCAGTTTTAAAATAAGTCATACCATGTTCAGTATGTTTTGAAATAGAAATGCTATTACGGTCACACTGTTTTCTCCTCTCACTTTTAGGTAACACATTCACATTTGTTTCTCTACTCACTCTTCTACAAAGAAGTCATAGAATTCCTGGTATGTTTGAAATTGAAATACTGTGTATTGCATTCACACTGTTCTCTCTACTAACCTTTGGGTAACACATTCATAACTGTTTCTCTACTCACTCTTCTAGAAATGTCATACAATGTTCTGAATGTTTGAAATAGAGATGCTGCATATTACATTCACAGTGGTATCTCTACATAAGTAATTGTAGGTAACACATTCACATTTGTTTCTCTACTCACTCTTCTACAAAGAAGTCATACAATTTCTGGCATGTTTGAAATAGAAATACTGGGTATTACATTCACACTGTTCTCTCGACTAACTTTTGGGTAACACATTCATAACTGTTTCTCTACTCACTCTTCTAGAACTGTCATACAATTTTCTGTATGTTTCAAATAGAAATGCTGCATGTTACATTCACAGTGTTTTCTCTACTTAAGTACTTTTAGGTAACACATGCATACCTCTTTCTCTACTCACTCTTCTATGAACAATTTTCCATAAAAACGCGATTTTACACCCTCAAAAAATTACCTTCGTTTTTAAAATAAGTCATACCATGTTCTGTATGTTTGAAATAGAAATGCTTTTACTTTCACTCCGTTTTCTCCTCTCACTTTTAGGTAACACATTCACATCTCTTCATCTACTCACTCTTCTACAAACAGGTCATGCAATACTGCATATTACATTCACAGTGGTTTCTCTACTTACTTTTAGGTAACACATTCGCATCTCTTTCGCTACTCACTCTTCTACAAACAATTCCTATCGTATATACAAATTAGATGTTTGTATATATGTGAGTAGTTATAGTCCCTAATTAAGCAATTGGATTAACGATTTTTTCGCCGCTAGATGGCATTAGTGTCGCGTGGCGCTAGTGCCGCATTTTGATGGCGGAAAATTTGGAAATTTGACATTTTCCCGCCATAGTGCCAGATTTCAAATTTTCATTTTCGCGCCATTTATTGTATTTCAAATTTTGCGCCATCAAAATGCGACACAGTGAAAAAACTTAAGATGTCGTTAAATTTGAGTATTTGAATTTTTTTTCTGTGAGCGTAGTTCATTTCAAATTTTCAAACTTCCCGCCATCAACGGCGCAGCGCGCCGCGCGTCACTAACGCCATGGGATTATTCTTAATCCGATTGCCTAAGGAGGGACTGTTGATTAGATTATTTATTTTTATTGAGAAGATGCATAGAAAAAACAGTTTAAATTATTGTACGAAAAAAGGAGTACAAACCTGTTTGTTGGTTGTAGAAAGTTGGTTGCAAACGATGTGTTCCGTATGGGTTGGATGGGTAATGATGAAAGATGATTTATCCGTTGAGGAGCAACTGCAAGTTGCCACCTCGAGGACAAGTTCGGGTGACGAAACCGGAATTTGCAGCAGGAGGAGCCATAGTATGTTTTGCAGTGTTGGCAGCTCGTTCTTCGACGAGAGCTCGGTACCCACTGAGAGTAAAGTGAGACGTTTATGTAGATGAAAGGGGCATCCGATGTAAGAGCTGTGTTTGCGATCGCAGACACACCCACTGGGGTGGGGAAGGAGTGGTGGGATGGGGTTTTGTGGCACAGGAAAGAACCGTTGAGATTTTACCACCAACCGTTGCTATTTGAGATGATTTAGCCGTTGAGGAGCAAGAGCAAGTTGACACCTGGAACATAAGTTTGAGTGACGAAGCCGGAATTTGCCGCAGGAGTTGGCATGTCGTTCCTCTACGAGAGCTCGGTCTCAGCTGAAAGGTAAAATGAGACGTCTATGTAGATGAAAGAGGTATCAGGTGTAAGCGCAGAGTTTGCGAACACGCCCACATCCGTTGGCGAAAGGGTGGGGGAAGGGGGGGTGGGACGGGGGTGGGACGGGGGTGGGAGGGGAGGGGTGAGATTGCGATACACCACATCCGCAGGATGGGATTTTCTGGCACAGCAAAAAAACCGTTGAGATGTTCCCACCAACCGTTGCTTTTTTGAATAAAATAATATGATTGGTGGACCTTGAGCGTGTGGATGTTGAACGAGTACTCTGTCTTGACGGACGCTAAGCATCCAACCGCCGAGAATGTGATCTGTCATAATACATGTCGTTGAATAGTCCAAGTGCGCTGATAGGCATCTGCCGAGGTACATCCGCTCTAGGTTTTTATCATTTGCTGCATTTTGACTGCCAAGATGTATTGTTGCTCCTAGAAAACGAAAAAAAGGCACGTGATTTGCGGAAGGGAGAAGTGATGTGGTCTTGACGGGTGTTGGGAAGCAAAGAAGGGAAGGATCTTGGAGGAATGGGGAAACGTGATATGCGGAAGTGACGTGGCGTGATCTGATTGGATAAAATAAGACGAGTTGGGATTTGGTCGTTAGGATTCCAAAATGACGATGATTGGTGCAAATAAGGTGCGTTCCCATTGGATGAAAAATGAGGAAGCCACCTTTGCCTTATAAAAAAATAAGAGAAAAAGGAATTGCAAGAATGATAGCGTTGCTGATGGTGAAAATGCATAGTTTAAAAAAACCGAAAAAAAAAGTCGTTTAACGGACTTAGATTTAAATCTTTTCAAGAACGAGATATGAAAATATTGAAAAAACCCAACATGGAATATGTTTCCAAATTTTGTATTTTCTGAAAAAAATAACTTCAGAATTTGGCTTAAAATGTCAATTATATTGATACGTATAAGTTG
Organism: Tenodera sinensis; assembly: GCA_030765045.1. Lineage (NCBI taxonomy): Eukaryota > Metazoa > Arthropoda > Insecta > Mantodea > Mantidae > Tenodera > Tenodera sinensis. Next base: position 216,048,314 of record CM060962.1, on the reverse strand, counting down.
AGTCTTGTTTTTTTTCCTCGTTTGCTTGTTGTTTTCTTCGTCTTTTTTCGTTTTTGAACATAGGTTCATATTTCTAACGAATTTAACAGACATGCTTTAATCTTAAGCCAACAGTTAAAATCCGACAAAATGCGCAGACTATGGTTGAATACGTCACACTATCAAATTAAGATAACAAGATAATTCAAGAGCTGATTAGCAAGCTTTTTTAAATCTTTGGCATACCTTTTAAAGAAGGCGTTAATACGAGTCTCTCACACAGATAGAAAATGCTGGCAGATAATATGCAACTTGCCTTGATGCTCATACACAAGCGTTCCGTGGCAATTACGTGCTTTGAAATGGATCTGCATCTTGCTATGCTATTATATGCTGACTGTTGCTCTCGTGGTTTAAGCGGCTAGCAGAAACACGTTTGCATACACGCGCGTGCCAGGTTATCCAGTTACGATAAGGTGTTATATATCCCGACAGTTTACCTCGAAATATGTCATATAAGAATAAAAGCTTAAACATGTAGTTGATGGAAACATAGAATAGTTTAACGATGTTAAGCAAACCATTACAAGTATACACACAGTGGCGCAAAATGAACAAATATATGAATATAACATAGTTCAGAGCAATAAAGAATTGTTTGTTTTTACTTGGTTGCTTATCAAATCACACACACGGTCACTGATGTTTTTATTGGAGAGGAAAGCGTTAGAAAATTGTTTTCTTATTATTTTAATACTAGCGGAATAAATATGTTTTGGATAGCTGGGAAAAGAACCAAGAAGGATATGAACAATTATTAACAACTATGAAATTAAGGATTTTGGGTGCAAAAGCCGTTTGAATGTTGCACATGAGAATTCTTTCCAGAAGTATAGTATTAATTTAGGAGAAATGTTGTTACCTTCACGTTACGCCACTTTCTCAGCCCTTCCTTCTACAAACTATTTAATACACAAGACGGAGACCAGAAGACAAGGGAGAATTATCACAACAACAAAAAATATAAGGGATTTGAAAATTAAAAACAACAGCGAAGGATATATTGGGAATTGATAATGTTACAACAAGTGTATTTTGTATCATTTGTTGTTTTTTTCAGCTTAGCAAGTTTCTGTGTGCCTGGTACGATTAAAGACGTATACCAAGGAATATACACTTGATTCAAGTTAAGATAACAAGCTAATTCAAAATATGGATTATACTAGCTGAAATATGCATTGTTACCCGTAGTTTGACGATTTATCCCTACAACTATGAGACGTTGGACTTTGGTTGTGCATGCACATAGCTTCAACAAAGATTTAATTTAAAACTCTTATAAAACAGAAACTAAACACATTAAACACAACAGGAAAACACAATGCAAAACAAAAAACTCTGTTTGAACAACCAGGAATGTAATTCTCTTTACAGACGCACAGTAGATGGGGAAAAAAAGGTTTCGCTTGACACGGAGAAAGATCCCATGACGATCGTCCAAGCAACTGAACAACACTGACTAACGAGTCAAGATGCTAGTTTAAAAAACGCTGAGAAATCAACAAAACGATTTCCGCTCCGAAACATGACCGTTGGCATTTTAAACGATGTTGGAAATATGCAAGAAAATACCTGAAAATGGAGTTTTTGGCCGAGAGTTGGGGAAAATCGACTGACGTGGCAAGATGCTAGTTTAAAAAACCTGAAAAATCATTACCAGACTTCCGGTATGCAATTTTCTTGGAAATAAACTGAACTAGCGCACGCGCTAAGCGTCATGACGAGACATGATGGGAGGTGGAGGGAGGGGGGGGGGGGCGAGAAGCGAATTCAGGTTGCAGCGTGTGCTGGATTTGTTTGGCTATATCAGAAAGACACGTAGCCTACTTTTCCTAGGAAGATGTGAACCGATGACTAACCGGAAGTGTCACATGACATTATATTACTCCTTTCTTTCTTTTTAATTTCGCTATTACGAATAGGAAGCCGGGGAACTATTCCATTTCGCCCATACATTGGATGAGGAGATTTCACCGGAATATATGTTTTGAGGTCCCCTGAAAGAAAGCATTTTTCACAAAGGTCTGCGTACGTGTGCATGTGAGAACAGCATACATCAAAAACGAAAAAGAGATTAAGAACCAAGAATGGTATTTATAATATATAAATGCGACACGAAGATTTTAATAGAATTATTTATTCATTCATGCATTCATTTAGTTATTTGACACATTATGATATTATTCCTTTCTTTCTTTTTTTTTAATTTCTCTTTTACGGATAGTAAGTCGCGGAACTATTGCATTTCGCCCCAAAAAGATTCCAGGTCTGGATTTCACCGGATATATATGTTTGAGGACCCTGAAAAAGCATTTTTTCCCACAAAGGTCCATGTGCGTACGTATGTGAGAACAGCATACTTCAAACATGACAAGCAGATTAAGAACCAAAGTTGGTATATATAATATATAAATGCGACACGAGGATTTTAATGAAAATGTCTCTACCCCAACCTGCTTGTTGCATGGAAAATTTTTCGAAAGATTTTACTAGTGTTATCACGTTTTTGTCAGAGAAAAAATGAAATTATAAGTCGTATGCGAGAGCAAAAAAATCATTTCGTGCCCGTTAAAACAGGTATGGTGTCATAAAGCCTCGGAAAGAGTCGTAAAAACGTGACAGTTAACCCTTCTTCTTCCTTCCCTGATTACCCTCCCCTTATGAACGTCTTACAAGCCTGTGCTTAGGGCCAGACGTCTAGCGGGGAATACAGGAACCTATAGACAGGACAGAGTGAACACCTGGAAGCGGGTTGTCAGCCCATCACAAAGAATGATCCTGAGGAAGAGAATGATATGAAATGCAGGTGAAATGGATGACTTTGAAAGGTGATGATGGAGCAGTTGTAGGAATTAGTGGAGGGGAAACCGGAGAACCCAGAGAAAATCCGCCCAGACGCCACATCGTCAGTTCCCATTGGTCATATGAAGTCGTATTTACCTGTTTTTAACGGTTTTTGGAGATGTACGAGCCCCGCCCGTACATCTCCAGCTCGTCCGTCATGTCTCCCAGGAGGCGAGCCTTCTAATGGTATGAATGTTGGGAAGCTTGTCGGAGGGGTAAACGCCCGAAAAGTGAGGCCGCGTGAAGGGACATGTCGATAAAAACTGTTGTATTTGAAAGGTGTTCATGATACCAAAATGGAGCGGTTGGCGTCTATTTCGAGAGTGCGGTGAATTTCCGATACAGTAGGCTTTGTGCGATAGTCAAATGTTTGAGATTCTGTTGCCTTTGCACACTTAACATATAAAAAAATGAACAACGATGATCCATTTCACGAAAGTTCTAAGTTTTCCGAAACTCACACACATAGCAAGGAATATCTCCGAAATGGTTCACCCTACAAGACAACGTATTGAGACATAAATTGTGTATTTTAGCAAGATCTACATTTTTGTATAGTATAATTTGGTCTATCTCTAACGGTTTGCCAGTTACGCAAAAGTCGTCCAGAGTAAATACGACTACAGGGGCTATAGCCATAAAATTCAAGATATACATTTCATTTGTCTCCGGGGACCGGATCTCCAAGCAGTAGCTCTTCGGCTCCGTCGACGCAAACCGGCAGATGTACGAGCCCCGCCCGTACTTCTCCAGCTCGTCCACCATGTCTCCCAGGAGGCGTCCGACGGACGGCGTCCATTCCCCCGGAGCGGCGGCGGCAACGTCGGAGTCGGTGTCGAAGTAGCACACCCGCTCTCCGAGTCGGTTCAGGTAAGAGTAGAGCACCAGGCGGGCAAGGGCCGTGGAGTAAGCCGCTATCACGACGTTGGCGGTGAGGTTCACCTTGGGACTCTGCTCGCAGTACCTCCACACCACGTACATGACGTCGTCGGTGACGTGCACGTAGGTCTACACTTGGACGCTCGGTCGTTGAGCAGCTCCATGAGTCGATCGTACCTGTTGACAAGCTCGCACGTGGGGAGGTTGTCCCTCTGCCCAAGTTTGCCCCAGAAGCTGTTGGGCATCAGCTTGGCGAGCTCGCGCCGACCGGGGTTGGGTACGATCGCGTGGGGATCTAGGGCGACGCCTACGTGCTCCGAGAACTCCCTCAGGTACCGCTCTCTCGCGTCCTGCGTGCCTCAACCGAGGGCCATCCCGAGGCTTCCATCTTGATCTTCAGGAACTGATCGACGTAGGCCTCGAACAGTCCCTTGGTTCCGGTGGCCAGGTCATACTGCACCACGTCGTACTCCCAGATCTCGTGGACCTGGAGGAGGCGGTACCCCTCCTCGAGAGCTACCTTGACTTCGTCGAACACCCAGGTGCCCTTCAGGGCCCTCTCATGCTCTCGGTGTTCATACTCGTCTTGGTTCTCCGACTCCGCACAAGCGCTACATAGCAGAAACAAGAGCATCTTGACTCGTTAGTCAGTGTTGTTCAGTTGCTTGGACGATCGTCATGGGATCTTTCTCCGTGTCAAGCGAAAACTTTTTTTCCCCATCTACTGTGCGTCTGTAAAGAGAATTACATTCCTGGTTGTTCAAACAGAGTTTTTTGTTTTGCATTGTGTTTTCCTGGTGTGTTTATTGTGTTTAGTTTCTGTTTTATAAGAGTTTTATATTAAATCTTTGTTTAAGCTATGTGCATGCACAACCAAAGTCCAACGTCTCATAGTTGTAGGGATAAATCGTCAAAGTACGGGTAACAATGCATATTTCAGCTAGTATAATCCATATTTTGAATTAGCTTGTTATCTTAACTTGAATCAAGTGTATATTCCTTGGTATACGTTTTTAATCGTACCAGGCACACAGAAACTTGCTAAGCTCAAAAAAAAACAAATGATACAAAATACACTTGTTGTAACATTATCAATTCCCAATATATCCTTCGCTGTTGTTTTTAATTTTCAAATCCCTTATATTTTTTGTTGTTGTGATAATTCTCCCTTGTCTTCTGGTCTCCGTCTTGTGTATTAAACAGTTTGTAGAAGGAAGGGCTGTGAAAGTGGCGTAACGTGAAGGTAACAACATTTCTCCTAAATTAATACTATACTTCTGGAAAGAATTCTCATGTGCAACATTCAAACGGCTTTTGCACCCAATATCCTTATTTTGATAGTTGTTAATAGTTGTTCATAAGCTTCTTGATTCTTTTCCCAGCTATCGAAAACATATTTGTTCCGCTAGTATTAAAATGATAAGAAAACAATTTGCTAACGCTTTCCTCTCCAATAGAAACATCAGTGACCGTGTGTGTGATTTGATAAGCAAACAAGTAAAAACAAACAATTCGTTATTGCTCTGAACTATGTTATATTCATATATTTGTTCATTTTGCGCCACTGTGTGTATACTTGTAATGGTTTGCTTAACATCGTTAAACTATTCTATGTTTCCATCAACTACATGTTTAAGCTTTTATTCTTATATGACATATTTCGAGGTGAACTGCGGGGATATATAACACCTTATCGTAACTGGATGACCTGGCACGCGCGTGAATGCAAACGTGTGTCTGCTAGCCGCTTAAGCCGCGAGAGCGACAGTCAGCATATAATAGCATAGAAAGATGCAGATCCATTTCAAAGCACGTAATTGCCACGGAACGCTTGTGTGTGAGTATCAAGACAAGTTGCATATTATCTGCCAGCATTTTCTATCTGTGTGAGAGACTCGTATTAACGCCTTCTTTAAAAGGTATGCCAAAGGTTTAAAAAAGCTTGCTAATCAGCTCTTGAATTATCTTGTTATCTTAATTTGATAGTGTGACGTGTTCAACCATAGTCTGCGCATTTTATCGGATTTTAACTGTTGGCTTAAGATTAAAGCATGTCTGTTAAATTCGTTAGAAATATGAACCTATGTTCAAAAACGAAAAAAGACGAAGAAAACAACAAGCAAACGAGGAAAGAAAACAAGATGCAACTTATACGTATCAATATAATTGACATTTTAAGCCAAATTCTGAAGTTATTTTTTTCAGAAAATACAAAACTTGGAAACATATACCATGTTAGGTTTTTTCAACATTTTCATATCTCGTTCTTGAAAAGATTTAAATCTAAGTCCGTCAAACGACTTTTTTCGTTTTTTTTAACTATGCTTTTTCACCATCAGCAACGCTATCATTCTTGCAATTCCTTTTTCTCTGCCTTTTTTTATAAGGCAAATGTTGCTTCCTCATTTTTCATCCAATCGGAACGCACCTTATTTCCACCAATTATCGTCATTTTGGAATCCTAACAACGAAATCTCAAATTGTCTTATTTTATCCAATCAGATCACGCCACGTCACTTCCGCATATCACGTTTCCCCATTCCTCCAAGATCCTTCCCTTCTTTGCTTCCCAACACCCGTCAAGACCACATCACTTCTCCCTTCCGCAAATCACGTGCCTTTTTTCGTTTTCTAGGAGCAACAATACATCTCGGCAGTCAAAATGCAGCAAATGATAAAAACCTAGAGCGGATGTACCTCGGCAGATGCTTATCAGCGCACTTGGACCATTCACCGACATACATTATGACAGATCACATTCTCGGCGATTTGATGCTTAGCGTCCGTCAAGACAGAGTACTCGTTCAACATCCACACGCTCTAGGTCCACCAATCATATTATTTCATTCAAAAAAAGCAACGGTTGGTGGGAACATCTCAACGGTTTTTCTCCTGTGCCAGAAAACCCCATCCTGCGGATGTGGTATATCGCAATCTCACCCCTCCCCTCCCACCCCCTCCCCCTTCCCCCACCCTTTCACCAGCGGATGTGGGCGTGTTCGGAAACTCTGCGCTTACACCTGATACCTCTTTCATCTACATAGACGTCTCATCTTGCCTTCAGCTGAAACCGAGCTCTCGTAGAAGAACGACATGCCAACTCCTGCGGCAAATTCCAGCTTCGTCACTCAAACTTATGTTCCAGGTGTCAACTTGCTCTTGGTCCTCAACGGCTAAATCATCTCTAATAGCAACGGTTGGTGGTAAAATCTCAACGGTTTTTTCCTGTGCCACAAAACCCCAACCCACCACCCCTTCCCCACCCCAGCGGGTGTCTGCGATCGCAAACACAGCTCTTACACCGGATGCCCCTTTCATCTACATAAACGTCTCATTTTACCCTCAGTGGGTACCGAGCTCTCGTCGAGGAACGAGCTGTCAACCCTGCAAGAGATACCGCGGCTCCTCCTGCTGCAAATTCCGACTTCGTCACCCGAACTTGTCCTCAAGGTGGCAACGTGCACTTGCTCCTTAACGGATAAATCATCTTTCATCATTTCCCATCCAACCCACACGGAACACATCGTTTGCAACCAACTTTCTACAACCAACAAACAGGTTTGTACTCCTTTTTTCGTACAACAATAATTTAAACTGTTTTTCTATGCATCTTCTCAATAAAAATAAATAATCTAATCAACAGTCCCTCCTTAGGCAATCGGATTAACAATAATCCCATGGCGTTAGTGGCGCGCGGTGCGCGCTGCGCCGTTGATGGCGGGAAGTTTGAAAATTTGAAATCAACTACGCTCACAGAAAAAAATTTCAAATTCTCAAACTTTAACGACATCTTAAGTTTTTTCACTGTGTGGCATTTTCATAGCGCAAAATTTGAAATACATTAAATGGCGCAAAAATTTGGACATTTGAAATCTACCACTATGGCAAATTTTCAAATTCTCCGCCATCTTGAAATTTTCAAATTTCCCGCCATCAAAACGCGACACTAGTGCCAAGCGACACTAACGCCATCTAGCGGCGAAAAAATCGTTAATGCAATTGCTTAAGGAGGGACTATAACTACGTATGTAACTGTGAATCTGTAAAACCGTTTAATCGATCACCGCGAAATTCGGCACATATATGTATTTTTTCAGGGACAAAGTTTTTATAGTAACACTTTTACTACACAATATATTGCTTTCAAATGGTTTTCTACTCGCCTTTTTTACGTAGCGCATTCTTGTGACCTCTGTTTGCCCTGTAACATACAATTTATATAATTTTCTATGATGAAATATAAATATAAAAACAACGTATTACATTCACACGATTTCCTCTACTAATTCTTCTTTACCAGACACAATCAGTCTTCTTTCGCTACTCGCCCTTCAACATAAAGTTCATACAATTTGCTATATGTTTGAAAAGAAATACAACGTATTGCATTCATACTATTTTCTCTACTTTCGTTTGTTTTAGGTAACAATTCACATGTTATTCCCTATCGTTTATCAACTTCATATATACTAACGCCTCTACATACTGTATGCTGAAGAGTGAGTAAACTCCAAAACAGATTGACCGATCACCATGAAAATTGACATATCTAAGTGTTTCATGGTGAAAGTTTTTATGTAACGAATTTTACCACGCAACGTATTACGTTCTCATGGTTTTCTCTACTCCCTTTTCTTTTACCTATCATACTACTCCCTCTTCTACAAACAGTCCATACATTTTTCCAAACATTTGAAATATAAGTTCAACGTATAAGGTTCACAGGGTTTTTCTACACATTTTTCTTTGGTAAAACACAATCACATTTCCTTCACTACTCCCGCTTCCACGAACAATTACGAAAGGTCATACAGTTTTCTATATGATTGAAACAGAAAGGCACAGTACATTCACATGACTTTATCAACCAGGTTTTCTTCCTGTAGTCTTTATTCTTAACAGTGCTTTTGCTTAGTGTCGCTTCAGTGTTTTAATAACAAATAAAGAAATAGTTTTAAAAAGTAAAGTACCTAATCACTATTGGTGTCAGGAGTACGATGAAAAGCATGATATGGAACAGCCGATGAAACAAATGTTAGCCAAGATGGGGAATGAAATGAATTCCGGAATTCTGCAGAGGAAACAAATATGAAAGCCGAATCGGAAATGTAAACTCCGAAACATTAAAGATGACGGCGGGAATGTCCAGTATGAGGATAGATCTATCGGAGAATACTAACGAGCTACTGGCCGGGGCTAAAGAGGCCATGGAAGAACTCGACGGAAATATGAAGGACCTTGGCCAACGTGTTAGCGTCCTAGAATCAATCGCAGCTCCAAAGAACTGAACTCCACAATGGAACAAATGCTCTACGAAAACCTCAAACTAGGTGGATATCAATGGGGTAGGTTTGTGTTCAGCAGTAGATGTTTTCTAGCTGATATGATGATGTTTATGAAATATTTGTATGTATTTTTATACCTCTTGTATCTCGGAGATGACTCTTAACAATTGCGACAAAAAATATTATTTAGTTAACGTTTTGCCTTTCAGGTTTATTTTAGTATCTTCTCCCATACAGAAAAAACGGGAAAAAAAGGATTTCACAAAAACAGAGGCGAAAATGCCGAGCGAAGCTCGGTCACCCAGGTACTGTCACGGCGCACTGAAAGGCGGATAGGGGAAGGTCGGTGAGCTATAACATCAGTTCTCCCGGCTAGGTCCAATGGACCCGCTGACCAGAGAGGTGCGGTCCTCCATTCATATGGGGGTTGTGTGTGGATGATGTAGCCACCTATGCGTAAAAATAGATGTCTACTTTTAAAACGGCTTCTCTGCTTCTCCAAGAGGGCAAGACATCTCATTATAAAATTATCCAGACGAAAAAGGATTCCCCGATCGGATATCTGGGAGGGGACACATGGAGAATTCTCCAATGGTATGCTAGAGGAATGTCCCAAACTAAAAAGTCTGAATTAGCAAGAACACTAGCAGAGGAAAAACAGATATAGTCGAAATAATGGAGGCGAATATAAATGAAATCATCTTAAAATATTATTCACTTAAAGGAAATAAAATACTTTTGTTACCAAATGGCTTGTAGTATACTAGTTGGCGTTAAAAGCAACATAGTGAATGAATTCTCATTACCAAAAGTGTACCGGAATAATTCTCCTCTCTTAATATCCACAATCTAGCACTATATTTCTTCCCGCTAGTCCTAATAACCGTTAAGAAAGGTGAACTCCTACAAAATGTTCCCCAGATATGCTAGTCGCGAATCCAGGTGTTCTGAATAATTACGTTACCAAGGTTACCAGGAAATAACAATATATAAATAAGAATATATATAATGTGAAAAAGGCAATTAACCTAACAGATGAACAATTACAATTATAATAACCATGTTTTACAAGTTCCGCTACATTACTCTCACTTCATGTAGCTTTTCGAAATGTTAATTATTAACTTAACACTGTAATCAAATTCTGTCTTTCCACTCTCTGAGTAACTGAGACAAGTTATGTCTCAGATAAACATATAAGTGAATCAAATGTCGTAAACCAGTTACATTATAATCACTGTATGATTATCAATAATATGTGTTCTACTGACCTGTACTTTTATAACCTGTACTTTTATAACCTACGATACCCGCACAGAGTTAAAATAGTTCCGAACTATTACTGACCTGAACATGGAAATTTGCTCCCTTGGGTGAAATGGAAGAGACCTTCTTCTTCTTCTTCTTCTTCTTCTTCTTCTTCTTCGTCTTCTTCTTCTTCTTCTTCTTCTTCTTCTTCTTCTTCTTGGCGGGGGCTCCTATCAGTACTAAAATTCAACTCCATGAAGTTCCTTCAACCATTCAAAATTAGCGAACACCATGGAACCAAATTGCACACCCATTCTTCCGTATCCAGCTCCGTAAAGTATCATTACTTCGGACAATATTAATTTTAGATACGACAAGAATCTGTAATGTAAATCCAGTCTAACTAATTATGAGTGTGACATGACTGTCATCCCTCACGTCGTTATCCTCTACTCGAGGCATCCTTTTTCTCCGAGGTCCTCTCTCGACACAACTCTCGGTTCGTCTCTTCCGTTCCTTCTACACTCGCCCACTCTAATCTTTCGCTTCTTTTTCCTACGAAATACACACCAGCTCCAGGTACGCCAACCATATCAATTAAAATCGCTGAAGTGAGCGTTCGGAGAAGAAATCTTTCCTCTCAGTTTATCGTTACAATTGATATGAATCAAAGCGATAAATCTGAAACAATTGGATTGAATCTGTGGAAACAACAAGATCACATATAAGTAGATACCTATGGTATATACAATATTCCAAATAATATGCCTCATCTAGATATCTTTGACACATCAACAAAGACTATTTTACTAGGTGATTTCAATGCTCATTTTCGATAAGTTATACAGATATAAATGAAGCTGGAAAAGAGATGGGTGACCATCTTTCAACAAGTAATATGGAACGTCTATATATGCCAACAGACACACCAACTTATCTCCATTATAATGGGGCCACCACTAACCCAGACTTTACTATAATTTCATCGTACCTGAAAAATAGAGTTAATGGAACAGCAATCATCGACCATGAGAGTGATCATATCAATTGCTTTTTAAACAAGAGTAAACAAAAAATTAAAAGTGCTAAATGTAGTTGGAGCTTCAAAAAACCAAACTGGAAAGGTTTAGAGGCGAACTTGAAACAAGCCTTTCTCCAATAAATTTTTATTTCAAAACCAGGACCCAGACATAAATAATAAGAAAATTAGTAAAACAATATTGGAAGCCACAAAATACCCATATCCCACGAGGCAAAATATGCAACTGTAAATCCTTTTGGAGTGATAATCTACAAAAATTGGAACTACACCAGCTGCTGTTCCTGTCCTGCTGGTCAGTTTCGCCGGCGGGGGCGGGGGGGGGGGGGGGGAGGGCATTGAGCCGTTATATCACTTATAAGTCAAAAGCACAGACAGTCATCAATACAAGCTCACCAAACCAAGATTTAATGAGCGTCATGGTACTTCTACGTTGTAAGCAATAGAGGGAGCCTGCATACTTACCCGGTGAATTGGACGACCTCATGCGGCTAATGGCCGAAACAGCGGCGCATGTGCAACGCCCGACGTGATCTTGCCCTACCAAGGCAGGTCCGGCAAGACTGGTGGAGTCGTACTTGGGATTTCAACGAGAGAGGAACTTTCTGTGGAGTTGGGCAGAAATGGTGACTATATGGTAGTAGGGTAGGCATTATGTTTATCATACGCGAGTAGGTCTTTTCCAAATTAGCTTTCAGCTCTTGTGTTTGCATTAACACAATTAAATGGTTTGGGCGTGAGAAAAATATATTATCAGCATGGCAGGAATTTTTTAAATATTAAATACTAAATAGTGATGTCAAAATGTATTACCTACCAAAAGTGATATTCTTTCTAACCACTTTGAAGTGGCCACAAGTATTTTTAATTTCTCTGTAATCCAAGGTGTTAAGCTTTGTATTTTTAGAAGTTGTTACAATAAAGGCAAGTATTACTTGCCAAATTGCAGTGTCATTTATTTTAAATATCCACATATCCTAAAGCTTAAACTGTCTCAGTGGGTTGCACGAGCCTAGCAAAGGTTATGTTTTCGTGCACCCCAGAAGGTAGCACAAAAAAGATGGTAGCAGATAGTGCGTAAAATGCACTTAACACCTTGAATTCATTTCATTCGCCCTTCGCGTTTAAATTTGTTTATATTTTCCATTATCTTGTTACATCATATAGATTTACGATGTCGTTGTCAAATTTAGAGCTGTAACGTAAAAGGGGATTGGAATTCTTGTTAAAAGTTCGAATTATTTATTTCGATAATACCAAAACTTTACCTGATATGGTACGTTTACTTTAAGAAAATATGGACAGGGAAGTATCGCTAGCTCATCCTTCGTCTGTGGATTTAGAAAATGCGGTACAAGATATTCGATTCCAAATACAAGAATTTATAAACTTTAAGATAGAACTAGGAGTTCCATTCTCCTCTGCCATGTTGTGCCGTTATAAGACACGGGTCGGACATTATATACACCGCTTACACCTGTTAATTTCGTTTAAGCCGATGGCTCAACAAGTTTTAGAGCTCAATAATTTACTTCAACAATTTAGCGAACTACTTAAATTTCCGGGTACTCTTACATGTACCAGTGCAGCCGATTTAAAGAACCTTGCATCTAATTTGAGGGACGAAGATCTTGCTTGCGAAAACTCAGTTCAGACATCTATAGATCCATTTAACATTATAATTTCTAAAACACAACCTATACGACCAATTAATTCACTTTAAAGCTTTAGAAATATGGCATGCTGCTCAGATATTACTGGATTAAGCACATTTTGTTGTTTATACTCCGGAACAAGCACTTGAGTTTTTAGACACGTTAGTCATGTTATAACAACAGTTAGATGGGTCCAAATACTTAGATTCGGATATATGTATATCGTATGTTATTGCCATTAGTGGAGGGAAATTTAGAATTTTTGTTACAAATAACTTTAACCGATAATTTGAAACTTTTTCAATTCCATACTTCTTTATTAAATCTTTTCTTGCCTCCACGTGTAAAATCGCAGTCATTAGCACCCTATTATTATGCAATACAGGGGGAAAATGAAGAGCTTTTTGGATTTATTGCTCACGTACGTAAGTTTGCGCGAGTTTTTCAACTTCCAGACACAGAACAACAGATTTGTGATTTAATCATTTCAGGGTTGAATGACATCACATGCTTAAGAGGTATTTTTCATTCACGATGGTCTTCCTTTCGCAAATTAGATTCTTTGACACATTGGATACAGCAGAATTCTAATTGACTATTTCACCAGCAGTAACACCCTCGACCCAGAAGTCGAGTGTTTCTCAATGGTCAAATGGAACACAAAATTTTTCATTGCCAAAAGAACTTTCACGATAAATCGGTAGGACCAGTTCAGGCCAATCAACCCAAGTTGGAACCTCAACGATTAACTCGTTTCTGCACATTTTGTAATATAAGGGGACATTATCTGGAATTTTGTTTCGTTCCTTATCGGTTATTAATATTACATGTCTCACTAAGCAAATCTGGCGTTATTGGATTCAGGCAGTTCTTTAAACTTTATCAGGTTGAAAGTTTTACAAATGTTACCTCGATTTCATACCTTTCATATTACCCATACGGTAATCTCGTTTAAATCGGTTTCAGGAGAACCACTCCCAGTTTTGAGCACATAAAGTTGCAAGATTTTTCTTGGACATTTTCATTTGCCATTGTAGAGCATTTACCATATGAAGTACTCTTGGGTGAACCTTTCCTTCATTCAACTGGTGCTAAATCAGATTTTGTAAACTAACCTTATCATTTGCATTTGCATCTCATAAACGCATTCCATTTTCTATTGGGTCTAATTTATTTAGTCAAGTTAGACTTCGTTCCTTACCATCTGTGACCCCAATTAATCTACTGCACTTACAGGAAGACAGACAGAAAAGTATTCTGGATTTGCTTGAAGAATATTCTGATGTTCTAACTGATTCCCTGGGTACTGTAAATAAGTTACAATATTCAAAAAAATTGTTAAATTCTACTCCGGTTCGTTCTCCTCCATATAAGCTCACACCCCCAAAGGTAAATATTTTGAAGCAAAAAATTCAGGTTATGTTAGATCAAGGAATTATTGAACCTTCTAATAGTCCATATGCGAGTCCATGTTTCTTAGTTCCTAAACCAGATGGTGATTTTTGCCTAGTTGCTGATTATCGTAAATTAAATAAAAATATTCAATTGGATGGCATGCCCTTACCAGATTTATACATGGCAGCACATTGTTTTCGTAACGCAAAGGTTTTTACTACGCTGGATTTGAATCAGGCATACTACCAAATCCCCTTGCATTCACAATCACGCCCTTTAACGGCCCTTTCTACCCCTTAGAACTTATTTCAGTTTTGTAGAATACCCTTCGGACTTTCCACTGGAGCCTTAGTATTATCACGTTTGTTAGATACAGTTTTACAAGATTGTAAGTTTCGTCTTGCACTTAATTATTTAGACGCTTTAGTTATTTATAGTACTGATTTTGAATCACATTTAAAACACCTACATCTTGTATTTAGCTATTTGCGTAAAGCTGGATTTACTGTCCGTCTTTCTAAAGTAGGTTTTGCAACTAATCAAATTTCCTTTTTAGGACATTTAATTTCTCCAGCTGGAATTTCTATCGACCCGACCCGTACCTCGGCAGTTTCTAAATTTCATCCATCTACTAATCAGAAGCAATGGGTATCCTTTTTAGGTATGGCTGCCTTGTTTTCTAAATTCATTTGAAATTGCTGAAGCACTGTACGCGCTTAAGCGCAAAGGTGCACAGTTTGTGTGGACTCCGCAACATCAATTAGCGTTTGAGCAACTTAAACATGCTATAATGAATCCACCGGTTTTGGCTATGCCAGATTTTGAGCAAACATTTATCTTGCAAACAGATGCTTCTGGATTTGCAATATCTGCAATTATCCTACAGGATTTGGGTCAAGGTTGCCAGCCCATTGCTTATTATTCCCGCACATTATCACGTACAGAACGTAATCTTTCTGGTAATCTTTCTGTTTATGAATTAGAAGCTTTAGCAGTCTTAACAGCGTGTGAAAATTTCGTGGCTTCTTGGAACATCGTCGATTTAAATTGGAATGTGATAACCAAGCTATCGCCTGGGTCCTTTCACATACACGTAAAACAGGTAAAACAGGTTGGGCAGTAAGACTGAGTGCATTTCAGTTTGATATAAGGCACATAAAAGGTGTTGACAATTGTTTAGCAGATGTGCTGTCCCGCCTATTTCAGGAACCGTAACCTTAGTCCCATCTATTATCGGCTCACGTTGGATTGGTTAACCTCTTATCAATGGATTTTCCCCAAGTTTTTACTTCCATTCCATCATATCAACAAAGCGACCCGGAATTGGGTCATATTTGGCACCAGGCTAAAGCGGGTGTTAGTGCCAATGGTTATGTTTTTCAAAACGACATTCTCTTTTGTAAATTACCTCGTTCTTCTTCCTTACGCGATTTGTTACCTAAGACTTTAATTCCCATCGTGTTACAATATTTGCATTCTTCACATTTTGGGGCTCATTTAGGTATACAAGAAACTAAAGAAAAAGATCGTACATTCTTTGTCTGGCGTAAGATGTACCAGGACATTGTACAATTTTCCGTAATTGCCGAGTTTGTTTACAATCAAAACGCCCAGCTGACACCAAGATCGGACCCTTGAGCTCTCACTTGGCGACTTACCCCATGGAACGCCTATTTTGGATTTTATTGGGCCATTTCCTCGTTCATTACAGGGAAATACATATCTTTGTGTGGTGGTTGATAGTTTTACCAAATTTGTTTGGTTTTACCCTGTCCGAGCTTCTATAGCTTTTGCTACTATTTCTGTGTTATCATTCCTTTTTGCTTCGTTTGGTTTTCCGGCCGTATTAGTTACAGACCATGTCTCGTATTTTAAAGCACGAATTTTTCATACATTTCTGTTTGAACATGGCATTCAGCTAGTTCATACTTCTCCGTACTATCAATGTCCGTCTTTAGCAGAAAGAGTAAATAGAAACCTTAAGAGTGCTCTAATCGCGTTTCACTCACATGATCATCGTCTTTGGGACACGCGTGTTACCGCATTGCAATTGGCCTTTAATTTGGCACAATATGAGGTACATTCTCAATCACCAGCTTCACTTATGTTCCGATTTCAACCAGCTTGTCCACTTACAAATTTATGGAAGTTACAGGATCTATTACCTGATCAGTTTGACCCTAAACAGTTACAAGAAGTTTGGTACCAAACTATGAAAGCCTTACGTCGTGATCGCGCTCGTCGCGAACTTCGTTATAATAATTCGAGGCATCCTGTTTCCTTTAACTTAGGAGATTCAGTACTTCTTCGTAATCACCCTATAAGTAGGGCATCACATCATGTTACAGCAAAATTAGCACCACGTTTTGTCGGACCTTATAAAATATGTGACATACGTAATGGGGTTTCATTCCGTTTACAACATTGTGTATCTGGCCAAGTTACCACTGCTCATGCTTCACAGTTACGTCTGTTACCTCCTAATTCAAATTGAAATCCCAAGCTAATTAGCCTTTAAGCTTTCTGGCCTTGTGATTGAAAAAGTTTTTTGCTCGGCCAGCTCGCCTCGTACTGGGCTTAAAAATCTTGGGGTACTTTAGCTCTAAACTCTCGGCTTCTCATTCGAGCTGAAGGCCAGTTACCCAGTACGAGACATACTATAATTCTTGGTTTTCCTATTGGAAGTATAAATGTCCTTCCTTTGTGTGTGTTATTTCAATCTCGTGCTTGTGTGTGTGTGTGTGTGTGTGTGTGTGTGTGTGTGTGTGTGTGTGTGTGTGTGTGTGTGTGTGTGTAATGTTAGCTAACGGTAGTATGTATTAGTATGAGTCAGCGAATGTTTCAGTATTATAAAAAATTTTGTCACTCCTGATCCTCATGTTCCTTTTGTGCTGTGTTGTAGAGTTGGATTCACGTCTTAGTTTTAGGTATTCCTTTCCTTCCTTTTCTCCTATTAGTGTATAGGGCAAGAGCCAGTGGTCTAATCTATGTTGTTAAATGTTAAAGCTGCTCTTACTTTATATTATCACTAAAATTTTAACGTTACCATAAATTAACTAATTGTATTAAATTCCTGTTATACTTTATAACTTGTTAGTAACGTCTAAAGTCTTGTTATAGTTTATAACTTGTTGGTAATGTTGAAATTGTTACAATTCAGCCTGTTATCTTATATTTTAATTGATATTTTTAAAGTGTTATTTGTATTATGTCTTTTAAGAGCTTTTCTTCTATTGTAGTTACACACATATTGTATGTCAAATTGCTGCCTGGTGGGATATTTTCTTAGTTTGCCTGTTGATGCCTCTCCGGTTAATACCATGCCTGATTATTTCACATGTCTGGGCCTGGCCTTCAAGAACTACACCAGCTGCTGTTGCTGTCCTGCTGGTCAGTTTCGCCGGCGGGGGCGGGGGGGGGGGGAGGGCATTGAGCCGTTATATCACTTATAAGTCAAAAGCACAGACAGTCATCAATACAAGCTCACCAAACCAAGATTTAATGAGCGTCATGGTACTTCTACGTCGTAAGCAATAGAGGGAGCCTGCATACTTACCCAGCGAATTGGACGACCTCATGCGCCTAATGGGCGAAACAGCGACGCATGCGCAACGCCCGACGTGATCTTGCCCTACCAAGGCAGGTCCGGCAATACTGGTAGAGTCGTACTTGGGATTTCAACGAGAGAGGATGTTTCTGTGGAGCTGGGCAGAAATGGTGACTATATGGTAGTAGGGGAGGCATCATGTTTATCATACGCGAGTAGGTCTTTTCCAAATTAGCTTTCAGCTCTTCTGTTTCCATTTACATAATTAAATGGTTTAGGCGTGAGAAAAATATATTATCAGCATGGCAGGAATTTTTTAAATATTAAATACTAAATAGTGATGTCCAAATGTATTACCAAAAGTGATATTCTTTCTAACCACTTTGAAGTGGCGACAGGTATTTTTAATTTCTCTGTTATCCAAAGTGTTAAACTTTGTACTTTTACAAGTTGTTATAATAAAGGCAAGTATTACTTGACAAGTTGCAGTGTAATTTATTTTAAATATCCACATATCCTAAATGTTAAACTGTCTCAGTGGGTTGCACGAGCCTAACATGGGTTATTTTTTCGTGCACCCCAGAAAGTAGCACAAATGAACCGGCAGGATATCGCAAATATAGAGCAAAAACTCAACAAATAATCATATTTAGCCAGAATATAAAAAACGTAATGGATAACAGGAAAACAACCCTTGTAATGGGTATTTGTTGACTTACAGACTACTTATGACTCAGTGTGGAACGAAAAATCTCCCTGACAAGTTAGGATCGTATGGTGTAAGTGGAAGAATATTAAGTTGGATGGAGAACGTTTTAACTCAGCGAATGTGTGCAACCAAAATCAACACATTCACATCAAAATTTAAGCAACAGAGAATTACCTTACCTCAAGTGCCACATTATTCAAAATAATTATAAATGAAGTACCTGCTCCGTTGACTAAAATCGATGAAATTATAACTGCACTATTTGCAGATGACCTGGTAATGTGAATATCTCTACCAAAACGCATAGTAGCACGATGAAACTAGTACTGAAAATTTCAGAAAATTGATGAAAATAGGCTTGTAGTTGACACTGACAAAGCATGTCATCCTGTCTTTTCGCCAGCACAAAATACTCTAAAATTTGAGATACAAAATTAAAAACATAAAAGAAAATTCAGACCTTAAATATTTTGGAATGCACTTAGGTACAAGACTAACCACGAAAAATCATATAAAAATACTGCTGGAAAAGTAAGAAACAGACGTAATATATTAAAATTAAATGGGACTCCTCATTAACCACATTAAAGCTTCATATAATACCTATATTAAGTCAATTATTGTTGTTATTCTTCTTCTTATTGTTATTCTTCTTCTTATTGTTATTCTTCTTCTTATTGTTATTCTTCTTCTTATTGTTATTCTTCGTCTTCGTCTTCGTCTTCGTCTTCGTCTTCGTCTTCGTCTTCGTCTTCGTCTTCGTCTTCGTCTTCGTCTTCGTCTTCGTCTTCGTCTTCGTCTTCGTCTTCGTCTTCGTCTTCGTCTTCGTCTTCGTCTTCGTCTTCGTCTTCGTCTTCGTCTTCGTCTTCGTCTTCGTCTTCGTCTTCGTCTTCGTCTTCGTCTTCGTCTTCGTCTTCGTCTTCGTCTTCGTCTTCGTCTTCGTCTTCGTCTTCGTCTTCGTCTTCGTCTTCGTCTTCGTCTTCGTCTTCGTCTTCGTCTTCGTGTTCGTCTTCGTGTTCGTGTTCGTCTTCGTGTTCGTCTTCGTCTTCGTGTTCGTGTTCGTGTTCGTGTTCGTGTTCGTGTTCGTGTTCGTGTTCGTGTTCGTGTTCGTGTTCGTGTTCGTGTTCGTGTTCGTGTTCGTGTTCGTGTTCGTGTTCGTGTTCGTGTTCGTGTTCGTGTTCGTGTTCGTGTTCGTGTTCGTGTTCGTGTTCGTGTTCGTGTTCGTGTTCGTGTTCGTGTTCGTGTTCGTGTTCGTGTTCGTGTTCGTGTTCGTGTTCGTGTTCGTGTTCGTGTTCGTGTTCGTGTTCGTGTTCGTGTTCGTGTTCGTGTTCGTGTTCGTGTTCGTGTTCGTGTTCGTGTTCGTGTTCGTGTTCGTGTTCGTGTTCGTGTTCGTGTTCGTGTTCGTGTTCGTGTTCGTGTTCGTGTTCGTGTTCGTGTTCGTGTTCGTGTTCGTGTTCGTGTTCGTGTTCGTGTTCGTGTTCGTGTTCGTGTTCGTGTTCGTGTTCGTGTTCGTGTTCGTGTTCGTGTTCGTGTTCGTGTTCGTGTTCGTGTTCGTGTTCGTGTTCGTGTTCGTGTTCGTGTTCGTGTTCGTGTTCGTGTTCGTGTTCGTGTTCGTGTTCGTGTTCGTGTTCGTGTTCGTGTTCGTGTTCGTGTTCGTGTTCGTGTTCGTGTTCGTGTTCGTGTTCGTGTTCGTGTTCGTGTTCGTGTTCGTGTTCGTGTTCGTGTTCGTGTTCGTGTTCGTGTTCGTGTTCGTGTTCGTGTTCGTGTTCGTGTTCGTGTTCGTGTTCGTGTTCGTGTTCGTGTTCGTGTTCGTGTTCGTGTTCGTGTTCGTGTTCGTGTTCGTGTTCGTGTTCGTGTTCGTGTTCGTGTTCGTGTTCGTGTTCGTGTTCGTGTTCGTGTTCGTGTTCGTGTTCGTGTTCGTGTTCGTGTTCGTGTTCGTGTTCGTGTTCGTGTTCGTGTTCGTGTTCGTGTTCGTGTTCGTGTTCGTGTTCGTGTTCGTGTTCGTGTTCGTGTTCGTGTTCGTGTTCGTGTTCGTGTTCGTGTTCGTGTTCGTGTTCGTGTTCGTGTTAGTGTTCGTGTTAGTGTTAGTGTTAGTGTTAGTGTTAGTGTTAGTGTTAGTGTTAGTGTTAGTGTTAGTGTTAGTGTTAGTGTTAGTGTTAGTGTTAGTGTTAGTGTTAGTGTTAGTGTTAGTGTTAGTGTTAGTGTTAGTGTTAGTGTTAGTGTTAGTGTTAGTGTTAGTGTTAGTGTTAGTGTTAGTGTTAGTGTTAGTGTTAGTGTTAGTGTTAGTGTTAGTGTTAGTGTTAGTGTTAGTGTTAGTGTTAGTGTTAGTGTTAGTGTTAGTGTTAGTGTTAGTGTTAGTGTTAGTGTTAGTGTTAGTGTTAGTGTTAGTGTTAGTGTTAGTGTTAGTGTTAGTGTTGTTGTTGTTGTTGTTGTTGTTGTTGTTGTTGTTGTTATTGTTATTGTTATTATTATTATTATTATTATTATTATTATTATTATTATTATTATTATTATTATTATTATTATTATTATTGTTATTATTATTGTTTGATTATTTTTATCATTATTATTAGTAGTACTAATAGTAGTAGGTGCTGTAGCAGTACTGTTTTTCTCCAAGCCGAAATTAGGAGGACGCGGTATGTGGAATTCCTGCAAGTTGAATTTCAGTGTATTCTTGATGAGGTGCCTGTACCATAGGGGTACAACACTGGTTCAAACAAGATGGTGCACCACCTTACTATTGTGAACCTACAACGGTCCATTTCAATATGTTGCACCCGGACACAGGATAGGCCTAGGTGGCCCACTACCTTGGCCAGCAAGATCTCCTGATCTAACCCCATGAAGTTGTTTCTTTAGGAGTCACTCAGGAATACTGCTTTCTAAACCGATCCCCTCAACGTAGAGCTATTACCTCAAAGGATCGCTGAAGCATATGCATCTGCCACACCCGCAGTTCTCAGAAACGCCCATATGGATAGGAGATGGCTGGGACATTGTATTATTTTGAACACTTATTCCATAAATGAAGTCACCATAACAGTAGTTTTTTATGATAATGATGATGATAAAAATAATGGAACAATAATAAACCATAACGATAACAAAGATATTAATATCATATTGAAAATGATATTTCTAAAAGTAATGAAACTAAAATTAATAATTATGATACTAATAATAGTGCTTATGATGATAATAGTAATAACTACAAAAAATAGAAATACCTAACAGTAATAATGTTAGTAATAGAACATATGTCCAACTCCGTTGCGCAGTTGGTAGTGCGCTTGCCTCTGGCGCGGAAGACCCGAGTTCAATTCCCGGTACCAGCATGGGATTTTATCCCCTCTGAGAGGTCTTGCACGGGGTGCACTCATGCTCGTTATGGCCCAATTGAGGAGCTACTTGATGAAAAAGGTCGTGAAGACCGCATAACTGGCCGGGAGGGATCTGGAGGCTGACCACGCGCCACCCTCCAGTACTCCACCCCACCAATGATGCCTGTAGTGGGCCGAGGTGGAGGACACAGCGGCTGGGCGGTAAGGCTTGGCTCTTCATGGGTTGTTGTGCCGGGGCTAGTTTAGTTAATAATGGGAAGAACAGGAACAATAATGGTGGTGGTGGTGATGGTGATGGTGATGGTGATGGTGGTGGTGCTGGTGGTGGTGTTGCTGGTGCTGGTGGTGGTGAGGGTGAGGGTGGTGGCGGTGGCGGTGGCGGTGGCGGTGGCGGTGGCGGTGGTGGTGATGGTGATGGTGATGATGATGATGATGATAAGAACACTAGCCTGCAACAGTTTCCCGGTTTTGATGAAAATTGGGTATTTATATGGTAAAAACGTGCTGATTTCGAAAATGATAACAGTTTTTCCATAACACCTACCATTTTTATGCAATTCGAAATTGTATTAATTAAGCTGGACAGTAATATATATGTATATATGAAGCTATAATTATGATTATTATATGTCTATAATTTTATAACTTAAGCTGAATAAAACTCATTGTGGATCTTCAAAGCGCAAATACTGCATATTTACAAAATAAGCCACCCCTTATGTTTTTCCGTGATGAGCTGATAACTAGCGTAAGCAGTTCGAGTGCGAGCGGCTAGTATTTATTTATCCCTGCGCGACCATGTGCAGGCAATAGAACTTTCAACCACTGAATTTTAGGCAAACATCCGTTACTTACCCTTATAGGGGCACATCTGTCTTAAGACATATCTGAACTTCAGTTGCTTCTTATAACTCGCGGTGATCGCAAGTGCGATTTCCGGAAAAGGCTTATCATTTCTATTTATTTATTTCTAGTTCGTATTGTGTCGTGGTACATTTGCAACAATGGCTTCAACCTCTTCTGGGAGAAAATGTGTGAACAATCCTAATAACTTCTGTTATGTGTGTGGTTCTTTCTTGCTACAGAAGCATAAAACTAACATTATATCATTTATTAAAAGGTGTATTTTGCACATTTTAATGTTAAGCTAGGAGGTCAAAATCAAACATGGGCTCCACATACTGTTTGCAGTGAAGTAGTGAAGGACTAAGGTGATGAAAGAAAATTAAAAATTAAATATCCAGATGGTCTTTCGTCAGCTCTAAGATCTGTGCCACATGGAGTAGATCCCCCTATTCCTGTTCCACCAATTCAACTAGAGGATACTGAGAGTTCAGTCTCTGGGTCAACAGAAAATTTCAATGTTGATGAGTATTTCCCAGCACACGCTGTTGAAGACAAGTCACAGCATTTTAGTCAAGAAGAGTTGAACGGCTTAGTCTTACTAAGGACAAGAGCGAATTACTAGGTTCGAGATTAAAAAGAAAAATATGCCCAGACACCACATTAACCTGGCAGATAAAGAATTACCAAGTTCTTTAAGATGGAAGACCAGCTTGTTTATTGCTGTGATGTACTAGGTTTAATTCTGCAACTGGGAAGAACCAACATATGATAATAACAATAGGCGTTTATTTATTGATGCTTTAAAACGAAGTCTAAAAGCCGTTTTGTTACACAATAGAAGCAAATTTGCCTCAATACCACCGGCAAATTCTGTTTTCCGAAGAGAGTCATATGGAAATCTTGAAACTATTTTAGAAGAGATGAATTACCAGAAACATCAATGGCTATTGTGCAGGGGCCTAAAGGTATCCAGTACCTTACTAGGGCAACAAGGAGGTTATACGAAATACCTATGTTTTTATGAGAATGTGATAGTAGAGATAGGATTAAATATTGGAACACGAGAGAATGGCCTAAGAGAAAAGGTTTAACACCTGGAGAAATAAATGTAATTCGTGCCAGTTTAGTTAATCCAAATAAAGTGTTATTACCTCCATTGCATATAAAACTAGGTGTTATGAAACAATTCGCGAAAGCATTGGACAAAAATGATTCTTGTTTCAAATATTTGAGCAGTAAATTTTCTTTGATGTCTGAAGCTAAGATAAAAGAGGGCGTATTTCATGGACCTCAGATAAGGCAGCTAATGAAGGACAATGCATTTTTGGATGTCATGAATGATAGAGAGCTTTAAGCATGATGTGCTTTCAAAGAAGTAGTCAATAAGTTTCTGGGGAATACAAAGGATCCGCAATATGAATTTGGTGCTTGAAAAGGGAAATCGCTCAGCCAACCTATAAACGTAAATCAACGCAGCCATCCTTCCGGACAGGGAAACTGTAACTTCATACCCTCTTTTACAGGTATATAGGTATTTATTTTTGTTCTTTACTGAGAAATTTTTCATTCTTTATTTATTTTATAACGCACTTTTTTAACATCAAACATACCTTTTTTCGTCATTTTCATTATGATATTTAGTGATTTGTAGAAACACCTTACGTGATAGAGAAAAACTGTAATCACCATTCAATTTAGCACATCGAAATTAGTTAATACCACCTTCCAGATCTCAAACCGGCGGGGGAAAATTTTTTTTGCAGGCTAGTGTAATTAATAATAAACTAATCAGAATAAAATCATAAAAATAATAACAACAGCAATGATATCAATAACTAAAAGTAATAATAAAATACAACAGTGACATTCATAAGAAACGAAACTTTACGTGCCCTCATGTTTGCACGGATTTTGTTACAGCAATTTACAATCTGTAATTTGTAATGTTAATTAATAGCAGCATATACAGGAATGAGTTTTTTCCCTGGAAAATAAGGTCCTGTAAGTGAAGTGGAAAATATTCTAAGGCGGTTCTTGTCTATTATCACGCGCTACACACGATAGTTGAAGCCTCGGAATCAACGCTCGCCTTCTCTCACACGAAGAACAAAGTTCACTCACGCCATTGGCGCCCGGCTCATAGGAATCACGCCGTTGAGTTCTGCAACTGTTTTAACGCACGAAGGGTATCTACTTACCCCAATGCCGGATGAAGTCGGCCCCCTAGTATATACCGATGGTTCTCTGTACATATAATGAAGATGTAGGTTCTGGTGTTTACTGTAAATTTCTTACATTCTGTGTTTTGTGTGATAAACTCAATACCAACTTTGAAGTGAGATAGAAGCAATATAATTGCTCTCTCCCAAATGTCTATCAAAATGTGGTCATTAGAAAAAGCTGTTATACTCTGTGATTCAAGGTCACTAATCCAACCAATAGTAAAGTATAAGTACCCTACATCATTAACACTAATATAGATTAAAGATATGCTTAAAAGACAAGATACAAGGGGAAAGGAAATTAAACTTCATTGCCTCCCATCTCATATTAGATTAAAAGGAAATGAAGCTGATAGTTTGGTAAAAAAGGGAACAAAATTATTAAATACAAAAAAGCATATCATATCTTTTCATTCGGCAAAACTAAAAATTAAAACCTCTTTCAGAATTGAAAGAACTGAATTCATCACCAGACTAAGCAGTGAAAAGAAGTGGTCCAGCATCCTCAGCAAAGAAAACTGTATACTAGAACCACCTCGAAGTAAAACTGTTGCAACATTTCAAGAAATAACACATGATTGTCTTGCACACCACCTACACTGAATTAAAATACTCTCCTCACCGAACTACAAGCTGTGTCAAGAAGATGCCATTCAAACCTGGGAACAGCTTAGTACATGCTCTGCTCTTCAAAAAGTTTGGGACAAATCCAATTTACAACTGTATTGGGAAGCCAGATGAGTCCTTAAGGGAAGCCACTCACAGACAGCGGGTGAGTTACCAGTTCGACCTACGCGACGCCAAGGAAAACCTTACAAAGCACTCCACTACCGCCCAGCCGTAACACGCCGAACGCCGTTGTTTGGTCATTTGAACATGAAAGAAATGAAGAAAAAGAAGAAGAAGAATATGATTGGCGGGAAGGTCTTAGTAGAAGCGGAACCGACCGCAGCATCCGCTTACCCACCTGAGGAAGCCACGAATAACCCATAGTCAGAATAGGTGGTCGCCGGGAATCGAAACAGGACAGGAGCCTCACACCTTACCGCGGAGCCATTTCTCTTGGTTTTGAAGCCTTTAAATTTAGACCTCATTTGGTATGGAACAACATTAGCACAACTTAAGAAACAAGAAAATA
Source organism: Tenodera sinensis (assembly GCA_030765045.1). Lineage (NCBI taxonomy): Eukaryota > Metazoa > Arthropoda > Insecta > Mantodea > Mantidae > Tenodera > Tenodera sinensis. Next base: position 216,022,124 of record CM060962.1, on the reverse strand, counting down.
CACTAATATTTGTACTTTCAGGACTTTCAACTTGTTTTGTCTAAGACACAGTAAAGCATTAGGCACCAAAAGTTAAAGAATCTTGGTAATTTGTGTTATTAATAAAGCCTGGGAATAGCAGCTACGGCTGTCTAAATTATGCCGCCCATATAGCTTCAAGTGATGAGCCCGTAATTTTATCTGATTTAGAAATGGACTACATGATACTGGTAATGGAAGTGATCATTTGGAGACAATGAAACAATTGCCCTCCTTTGTTTTAGGCAATCAAGATAAAACTATATGACTTTCTGTTTATAAAAAATCGTACGTGTTGCTAACACACGACTACCTACTCACTCTTCTACAAATTATTTTCTGTAAAAGCTTCTTCTTTCTAACTTTTGTTAATCATGATAAACCTTCATTACAGAATTACGCATTTCGTTGAGGGTATGAGTAGGATACAATGGGCCAAAACTATAAAGAGTTTTAAAAGGTGGGTCGCTATGTATGGCCACGAAAATAAAAAAATATAGTCTTTCCACTTGGAAAATGTCTACTTGAAAATTCATACCAATAGTAAAGAATTTCCCTAAATGACTAACGCTACAAGAAATTTTATACGACGTAAAGAGTGAGTGAGTGATTAGGGTTTAAGGGCCCGTCGACACCTAGGTCATTAGAGCCCCACGACGTAAAGAGAATCTACATATTTTGTGAATTAAAATTTTGCAGAGGACTTCATAGGCTATTAGCAGAGAATTCAAGATGCATATTTAATTTGTCATGCAGATATCTTAAACATATATTTTAATTAAAATCTTTAGAGTACAAAAATCTTATATAAATGGTAGAGTGGAGCTGGGGGATTTTCTTAAAAATCTTCCTGCCGCATCCTTGCAAAATGGTCAATTTAAATACCAAGTTTGATGTTTTAAACTACTTTTCGTTTTTAACACACACACACAAACACACACGCACATATACACACAAACACAAACCTACACAATAAGAAACTTTTTCTAAAACACTTTTTTATTCAGAGGGTTCAAAACATGTACTTGAGGTGAAATCTCGATATAGAATTTTTATGTGGAAATATTTGTTCTACCTCCTATATAGAGAAAGTCAAAAATCAGATGCTTATATGCCTAGTAATAAATATCCATAATTATTATTATTATTAATAATAAAACGGATTTTAAAACGCCTTGCTTAGTGTCAACTCAAAATAGGGCATTTTTATGTTGTACATTAGGTATATTTTTTCTGAGTGGTTGTTAAAGTATTCGGTAAGCCATAGAATTTAGAGTTAAAATATTCATTTCTTACCTGTGAGCTTTAAACGGAGACAGTGTCATTTTATTTGTTCCTTTTGCAAGCATATGACATACGCAATTTATACAAGTGGGAAGTCTTGATGATTATGACATGAGCGAATGTTTGTCTCATGACTGCCATATAAAAATTATCCACGAATTGGATACGGTTTCAGCAAACTTAGCATTATAAATTGTAGAAAACAAACTATGACTAATTCGGGATCCACAATTGGCATTAGTAAGAGCGTCTTAGTATGTTCGCAAATAGAAGTGTGCTTATCTCCCTGCATTTCATTTGTTATTAACTGGCGTGCTGAACCAATAAGCAATGATTCCCTTCCTGAGAGAGAAGTGAGCAGGTGTTACAGACGGTGATGTAGCCTATTCTCAGCACTACATGCTAAGTCATTATCAATTCAGATGTTAATTAATATACCTATATTTAATATTGGTCAAAGGTTTTTGAATCCTCTTTCCTCAGAGAATATCTTATATATTTAAACGAGCAATTCTTGTATATACATATACATATATATATATATATTTATTTATTTATTTATTTATTCCGCGCAAATTGGAAACGGCTCTAACGATTTCGATCAAATTTTGTAATCAGATAGGGTTTTGCTTCTTAAGTTCAGCTATATAGGTGTAATTCCCGAAAAAACCCGATGTTACATAAATGACATTTTTTATTCCCGCCTCTACGGTGCAATTCTTGTATATACTCACGGTATTTCAGAAATAGCTCTAAAGATTTGATTAAATTTTTGTATACATGCATATTACATTCACAGCGTTTTCTCCACTCACTTTTAGGTAACACATTCACATCTCTTTCTCTACTCACTCTTCTATAAACAGTTTTCCATAAAAACGTGGTTTTGCACCAAAAAAACATTTTTATCCGCACATTTAAAATAAGTGCTACCATGTTCTATATGTTTGAAATATAAATGCTATTACATTCACACTGTTATCGCCTCTCACTTTTAGGTAACACATTCATATCTCTTTCTCTACTCACTCTTCTACAAATAAGCATACAAGTTTCTGTATGCTTGAAATAGAGATGCTGCATATTACATTCACAGTGTTATCTCTACTTACTTTTAGGTAACACATTCACATTTCTTTCTCTGCTCACTCTTCTATAAACAATTTTCCATAAAAAACGTGATTTTGCACCAAAAACACCTTTATCACCGCTTTTAAAATAAGTCATACCATGTTCTGTATGTTTGAAATAGAAATGTTATTACATAATAATAATAATAATAATAATAATAATAATAATAATAATAATAATAATAATAATAATAATAATAATAATAATAATACTAATAATAATACTAATAATAATACTAATAATAATAATAATAATAATACTAATAATAATAATAATAATAATAATAATAATAATAATAATAATACTAATAATACTAATAATAATAATAATAATAATAATAATAATAATAATAATAATAATAATAATAATAATAATAATAATAATAATAATAATAATAAATTATAAACAAGAAAAATGATAAACATAATAATGCTAATAAACACATTAATAGAAATAATAATTAACGGCAATAAACTAACAAGAGTAAATTATAATAAAAATAATAAGAATGTGATAGATGTTAAACTATATAAAAGTATCAATAATGTTAAAGACTGTATGGAACTTCAACAGGACCTTGATTCTTTATATGCATGGAGCGAAACAAACAAACTCCCATTTAATATTAGTAAATGTGCAAAAATGTCCTTCAAGAGAAACAAAAACCCATATAAATATGTTTATAATATCAATATGACACCACTCGTTGAAGTGATGGAAAAAAAGGATCTAGGGGTATATTTTACAATAGAACTTAGATTCAATAGACACATTGACTTAATTGTATCCAAATCGCTAAAATGCCTTGGCTTTATTATTCGAAATTCCTATTCATTTAAAGAAAAAACTTTAATTCAACTTTATAATTCATTTGTGAGACAAAAACTCGAATATGCATCTATTATTTGGAATCCTAAGATGATAATGCATGTCACCGCAATAGAAAAAGTACAATCAAAATTTCTAAAATACATACTATTTAAAAGATCTGGATATTATCCTACTTACACAAACTATGAAACCCTTTTGGAAATATTTAAACTTAAAACTTTGAAATTTAGAAGAGATATTGCAGGGTTAATATTTCTGTATAAGCTATTGCATTCGATTATTGATGATATTAATATTACAACAAATGTATCATTTTATGTACCCAATAAAATAAGCAGATTCAGGAGGCTTTTCTTCACCTCCAGAGTAAATACGGATATCCATAAAAATTCACCATTACACAGAATTATGTATTTATATAACAAGCTTCATCATTTCGATGTAGATATTTTCAACATGTCTGAATCTCAATTTAAAAGTGCTACAACTAAATTGGTAATAGTAGTATCGTTGCTGTAATTAGGAATAGTAGAAAAAATTACTTACCATACCACCTTCACTTTTTTTTTTCTTTCTGTCTTCTTCTTTTTTTATAATTGTTTCTATTCCTTGTATTAGTTTATGTTCATTTATGTTTTTCTTGTATTTTTATTTGAGTGTGTATATTATTATATGTAAACATCTATGTATGATGAACATTATAATTGGGCTTCCAAGCCTGTTATGTTCATAAGAATAAATAAATCAATAAAATAAATACTAATAACATCAATAATAACCATAGGCAACTAATAACACTTAATAAACAAATACAGCAATAACTTTAATAAGAAACGATGAAATGCCAATGAAACATCACGTGCCGTCATGCTTGCTCTTTACAATCTCCAATTCAAATGTTAGACAATAGTAGCATATAGAGGAGTGAGTTTATTCCCTGGAAAATAAACATCCTGTAAGTAGAAAGAGACTTTCTCGGTTGTTTATATTGTTACTGTCTATTATCACGAACTATACACGCTGGTCCAACTGTCTCTCACCTCACGTCCCGCTAAGAAGCAGCAACGCCACTGGCCTCTCTTCCGCCGTGAACTTCTGCAACGCTTTTAACGCACGAAGGGTTATCTACTTACGGTGGGGCCGGCTCTATTGGGCCACCTGGTATACCTTACTATGGGACTGTTTAGGGTGGGCATTGCAAAATAAACTCCCTCAATCTCTACCCCTGTCGCAGCGTCACTGAGTAGCGGTTTAAAAATCAGAGAGAAACTAGAACAAAAACCAAGTAGCAAAGGAAAAGTCTGATGTGTTGCATTTACAAGACTTACTCTACACTTATACTATTTTTACAAACGTTTATTCGTCTATCTACTGCATGTTAATCATGATAAAATTTTGCACCAATTATCTTATTGCTAAGTTTCTCGTATATGCGAGGGGAATATGGGAATACAATAGGTTTTAAGAGACAATCAAATCTTTTAAGAGCTGGTCGCTAAGTAATAGCGTTGAGATTCCGCTCAGGAGATAAAAATACGAATAACGTATTCCTATTTGAGAAAAGTATATAAGTATATAGCATTTGAAAATTCAAACCAATAATAAGGAATATCTCGGAAATGGTTTGCTCCACAAGCAAAATTATTTGATATAAATTTTATGCTTCAGCGAGATCTATATTTTTGTGCACTAGAACTTTTTCTATCTCTTATGGGATGCCATAAGATGTCCAGTCGTCCAGAACGAAGAGGATTTCAGGGCACAGAACATTCAAGACATAAATTTCATTTATCACGAAAATAGCTTAAACAAATTTCATTTTAATCAAAATTGTTAGAGCCGTTTTTGAATAAATTCGAATTTTTTAAAAAAGGTACCATGTAAAGAACAATTTGGAATGGTGACCTTTCATTCTGAAAGTTTCTCAACTACCGTCTTAAAGTCCAAACTACGGGTATTTATGGAATTCAAAAACGTTACGTCACAATCCTTCGAAATGCTCTCCATTTCTCTCCATACGCACAGTTACAGACGGTGCAACCACTTATGAAAATCACTACAGTACTCAGTTGGATTTATATCCCGACCAAGGTCCTGCGCTCGTTTAAAATGTTTTCAGAAATTCAGAATTTCACTCGAGCAAATAAACATAGACGCAAAGTGCAAGGTCAGAACGGTAGGTTGGATAATCAGTAACTGGACATTTGCAGCTGTTCTGTGAGGAGACGCGTTGTGATACATAAGCAAGAGCCTTTAATTTCCTGACTGTGGGAAGCGGAACGTTTATACAAAGATCTTTTGCAGCTTAAATGTTCACGGAGTATACAGCCAATGCTACCAACAATAAGACCAACTTCCATACTCCAATTAGTACCTCTCTCTTTGAGTTGTTCCCGAAAGTTTGTATTGGAAAGTCTCTCACACTTCTTCAAATGATCGAATCCATGTTGCTATGGTATCAAATGAACACTCTTGCTGGCCATGAAAAGCTACCAATTCCTCTTTTTCACTCTTTCTCTCTCTTTTACCTGGCTTATGGCGTCGGAATAGTAGAACATAATGCTTTCTTTAGAAATATCCATGTTTTTACCACCTATTGACACAGGACTCAATTCAACACGCTGTATGACTATGATTATGCAAGTGTAAACTTGCATCTATGTATATTTTGATAGCTTAAGCTGTTGCCAACTATGACTCTATGACTATGCGAAGAAGGGCTTAGCAACTCGACCGAAAGGCGATGTTTTGTGCCTATGCCCCTGACGGGGCACCCCCGGAGGATGGATGAGGCTAATGGATCCTAAGGGCGGCTGGAAAGTTGCCACGACAGAACAGAGGGTAGTGTCCCTACATTTTCCCAGTTAGAAGCACCCCGGCGGAGGCTGGCATAGTTCCCCTCCCCCTTCTGACTTATACCATCCCATGGGGGCCCGAAAACCATTGAGTCGCCTTCCAATCCGTGGGAGGACATTTCCCGAGCGCATATGTTCTCCCTGCTGTGTTACTGCCGTGACGCTCACCGACGCCTCCAACCCTGAAAGAAACCTAACGCCATGATGGATAAAATGAAATTATTAATATAAGGAAATGGAGGAACAGGAAATTCGGAGAATAAGGAAATCCTTTACAGCATTCGCCTGGCAACCCAGGGGAAACTTCCGACAAAACCATGGAACAGGAGGCCCGGCCACATTTTTGTACTCAATATTGTCCAACAATGCAAGGCTGGTTGCAAAACTTTCTGAATGCCCCTCGTAGCACCTGGTGAGGATATCACGACTTGCCGAGAGTGCATTTACAAGAACCGTAAAACATAATGGAGCCTTAATATTTTACTTACTTTGGTTTAAAGGTTTAAAGATAACTTTTATTATCAGGTTAAATTGCTTTCAGGCATTTTCAAGGCCATTTGACACTACTATTTGTTGTAAATAAGGAAAAATATGAAAAACCGAATGTTCTCGAAATAGAAGTAAGACAATATTTTTGTGTGTTAATTGTATAAACTTAGAAGGCCAATGTAAATAAGCCACACAGCAAACTACTTCCTTCTCTTTGTACTTCATACTTTCCCTGCCACATCTCTTCGTATTAAGCAGAGAAAGTATTGTATCCCACCAAAACATTCGATACAGAGATTTTATCGTAAATAATGTGACGTCAGGTGCGGTGCAAAATAAGGGACGGATAGGGCTAAATTACTTCACGCAACATACCAGGTCGGCGAGCAAACAAAGGTGCCCAAGGTCAGGCTGTCATCACTACTATATAAAGAGGCTAGGAAACAGCAGAGAGTTACAGTTACAGACAAGACTCGGTCAGTGTGTCAATGAGTGCGAGACAGCTGTGTCGTGAAGAAATTTTAATGAACGTCAAGTGATCGTGTCGTCATAGTTAGTGCTTTAGAGACAGATAAATTGAAGAGAGACAGTGGAAGAACTGGATCAAGGCTACAAGAAGAGGACAATTTTGAGTTGTAATACCGCGGAAGACTGTAGACTGTGTTAACGTCAGTAAATGAGAACTGTGTTTTTGTGCAAAAGTTTAGAAGAAAAATAAATTGATAGAAAAGTAACTGAACTGATTTTGTCATTTTGTTACAATACGTTCTGAGACTGCCTTAGTGGAAACCCCATGTGTGTGTGTGTGTGTGTGTGTGTGAGTGTGTGTGTATCTGTGTGTGTGTCTGTGTGTGTGTGTGTGTCTGTGTGTGTGTGTCTGTGTGTGTGTGTGTGTGTGTGTGTGTGTGTGTGTGTGTGTGTGTGTGTGTGTGTGTGTGTGTGTGTGTGTGTGTGTGTGTGTGTGTGTGTGTGTGTGTGTGTGTGGTGTTTGAAGCAGAACTTAAAAACGAAAAGTCGGATAAGTACCAAACTTTATATTTAAGTTCAATATCTTCCAAAGATGGGGCCCGAAGGTTTCCAGGAGTATCCCAACGCAAAACTTCCCATTACAGAAAACATTATAATATTTTTATTTTCTGAAAAATAACAATGATTTTGATTAAAATATGTAGTGAAGACATCTATACAAGCAAAATATACCTCTTGAATTTTCTTTGCATAGCCTGTGGAGTTCTCTTCATTCGGAAAGAATGTTATATAATCTTGTATAACTGGTAAACGTTAAGCGATAGATGAAAACACCCCATAAATAATTTAGATCTCTTTAAAACAAAATAAAGATATACAGAGTCATTCAGAAATCCTTGATACATTTTAAAAATTCATAACTGCTAAACTAATCAACGGATAGCATACCATTTTACACTAAAAGAAAGAGGAACTCTCGAAGCTTTGTTGCTTGTTACACCTTACAAATGCTCAATGGGTCCACCCTTGCTTATATGGCAAATATCGATGCTGTAATCTATCTCCAAGATGTCACGGTTGACCATAGCCAAGGCAGTTGTAATCCGGCGGCGAAGTTGCTAAAGATTAGTGGGTAGCGGAGGCACATAGTTAATTTCCCTCACAAATCCCCACAGGAAAAAATCACTTCTTTTTCTTCACTTCACTGCATGGGCAGAGTGCCCGTTCTACCTCACCTCTTTTTGGGTCTACCAACAACCTTCCCTTTGGTTGATACTGGAATGTAATTTTAGGCAGTCTTGCTTCGGGCATTCTTTCCATATGTTACATCCATTCCTTTCGATATGTTTCAATTTTGCTACTTCTTGAACCTATACTAAGTTCTTCTCTTATGTCTTCGTTTTTTATTTAATCTAAGCACACAGAGTTAAATCTGGTGATCGTGGTGGCTACGTTATTCATGCGTTACTTGAAGTCCAGTGCGTCGGATTTAATAGTGGGCAACTATTGATAACTGCTGCCACCTTGCGATAAATCATGGTAACTCAGCGCGGGCTTTCATTATAAAAAATTTGGTTACTCTCTCTCTATTGCTACAAAAATTCCCATGATTTGTCCCGTACTTAACTTGTTAAGCTTTAAAGTATTTCACGGACTTATGAATAACTCTGTGTTTCGAATGACCTTTAATGGCTTAAGCCATTTCCGAGATATGCGTTACTAATGGTTCGAATTGTTCAATACTTTCTTATTGTTTTAAAATCCTGTCAATATCCAGTTGTTTCTTGCGATTGCATAACAATATTCAGGCCTCCTCATCGTTTGCCTCGAGTCTTCCTTGTGGTGTGGGTTTTGAGCTGCAAGATAGCGTCCTAGATTACCTCTGCGTTGTCCTAGGCTATTATTTCTTATCACCAGGGCCCGGATGTTTATGACCTAAAAATGTTATAAATATGCAAGCAAGCATTTATGACCGAAAAAATTACACAATATGACCCGATTTTATTTCAAAATCTTCAAAATGTTAATGCTGTTCGAATTAACATTGTATTGAAAATATACTTTAGTCTAACACACTCAATAACGAGTAAATAAATAGTAGTTCTATTGTTACATTTTTAATTTATTTAATTGCTCAATTCACAGCTAACCCTCAGCTCTGCACAGAATGAAATAAATGTCACATTTTGAAGCGCGATCAGAAAGAACTATAATAGCAAATTACATACATTTTAAAAAGGAACGATCTTCTATTTGCACTCAACACTGACTTGTAACGGGAAAGACCTCTCAACATCGTTCGCCACATATCTTCTTTCAGCTTCGGTTGTTTCATCCATAGAAACCCAGATCCTATTATCAGCGACGCAATGGCGTATTATATTTAAAACATCTTCGTAACAAGAAAAAAGTGGAAGTGGTGATTATTAACCTTTTCCAGCGGTATATCAGTAGATATCATCATTGTACATAAATCCCTGTTAAAATCTGAAGTTTTGCTTGCGCAAAACGTGACGACATTCTCTGGAACAGGAGCTGTTGCGTAACATTTCGAGCTAAGTCGTTTCTGTGTCTTGCTGTGCTGCAGTGTTGTTGAACGTTAAATTTCTTTTTAGCTTCTATTTTAGTTTCGTACAGGTTACAGAACAGAATAGCGCCATCTGGACTCAAATCTTTGTTCTCGAAACTCACGCAATTTTTCACTTATCAAACCGTTAGTTTTAGGCATGATGAACTGAGAGTATTCACAGTCTCACACATACGTACAATGAAATCTGTCCAGTAAATGAGGGCTGGTTGTATGTAGATATATCTGCCGTCCGGTACCTTAGAGACTGAACCATTAGATTTCCGAGAATTTTAATTAAGGAAACCATTGATCTTGGCAGAATACCTGACAACAGCTATACTAAGCTGTCACTGCTTTCTTCGCATCTATCACTTCCTATGCGTCTGTCTCTTTCTATACAACTTACTCTCCAAATTCACAGAAGTATATATTTCTAAGAAAGATAATTGTAAGAAATATTACAAGTATTAGAATATGTGAAAAAAAAACAGCCTATGAGACGACTGCAAGCACATGTGTGAGACTGGAATAGGAATATAAAAATATGACAAAAATGCGAAAATTTAAGGGAAAATATGACTTTATGAAAAATGACAAGAAAATTACAAGAAAAACGTTAAAAATGCCAAAATATGATTTTATATGATCCATTAGAATTGCATAACTTAGTCCCTATACATAAAATCGTGCTTCGCTTATATTTTTCATGGTAAAAAACCACAAACAAAACCACAACATTTCATATACATTCGCTCCCTGCTTATCACGTAGCGGTAACAGGAGACTAAAATCTATGAAGTTCACTTCAACTTTAGTTTCTTCTCACGCTTATGTGCAAAAAAAGATAACGATCATTTTGTTGAACGACGTTGTCAATCGCCAGGATCACATCAGCGTCACCAGTGCGTCGGAATTTCGTCCCGCAGGAGTTCTTTAACATGCCAGTAAATCTAGGGACATGGAGCTGTCATTTTTAAGCACAGTTAAAAACCATCGCCGGATTTGAACCCGCGCCCTTGAAATTAGTAGGCCAGCGTCTAACCAACTGAACCACCCAGACCGACACAGTTAAGTGCAGCTAGCAGTGGAATTCTAACCCACAATTCATTAACTGGGTAATAGATCTTTTCTCACTTGGTACCTTGAGCCCTAAGGTTTCTAAATCGCTAATAGCTTAGTCACACGCAATGTGGTCTGAGTGACGTGCATTTCACCTCCGGAAGGAATTATGTGCAGTGCAGCTGTCTTAGTTATGCTGCCATTTCCCGCCTTAGCTTATAATTATACTGTGATGGCTGAAAATTCTATCGTTTTAAGAGCACATGTGTTCACATATCTGTGATACCGGAATCACTGACTTATGTGATTAATACTTGAATAAATAAATGATAAAGTATAGATAAATAATTGTAATAAATAATTTTCATATATTGAAGTCAATGAATAAGGTAAGATGCATGAATTAGAATTTGAAGCCGAAATTGTGAATGCCATAATTATGGATATAATACTGCATCACATGGCGGAATTAAATAATCAGAAAATGTTAAAATCGCTACATGTATAAAGCTACAGAATCTGGGAGATTAGTTGTGTCTAAAATTGTCAAAAAGGCACAAAATGTTACAGACAAGTCATTAGGGGCAAGCTTCGGGTAGTCAAGCGAGACCTGGTAAGACCAGTTTTCCTGGAAATCGCTCAGTGCCGGTGTTGAGCAGGAAAACAAGGGATGGCCGTTTCTTCGAAACCCTGTTGCTAATTAGGAAGTGAAAGGTATAGAGAGCGTCATGACACACAGAGACTTGCCTGCGAGAACCCGGAGAGAAATGGTCGTTTAGACTTGCCCTCCAGAACCCGGCGGGTCAGTACACTTGTCGACCAGATCTCCGAACGAGCACTTCAGTCACGGGACTTGCAGTCCGGATCCTCGAGTGTGAGGACACATTATATTTAATAGTAACAATCTTCGGTCTTAGTTAAGACACAGTAGCGACTTAACGTTGTTAATATCGATCGGCAAATCTCACGCATTCCTATTTTGGTGAGAATAAAAGTGTTTCAACGAGAGTTCTGGTTTTTGTTCGCAAGCACCCACGCATACCCTGAGGTTAAAATCACATGCCAGAGCAGTCGGAGCAGAAATCACCAGAAAGCAGCATTCCGCGTAGGATAGCGGAACGGAGGAGCGGGTAGACCGCATCAAATTATATCATTAGACATTTTCTGGTCAGAGACCTACAGTATGCACCCTGGGTTGATATAAAGCACCTAAAGTAGCTGCAAAACAAGAATGAACATGAATCTAGCCAATACAGTAATGCCAGTTGCCCAGTGAGCCGGCGGGCTATATAGATTGAAGATATTTCTGCCTTTGTCACACTGAAGCCGTCGTGCGCGTAAATAAGTTAAACCCTCCGAGATGCTGTAGTTATAACCAGTAGGATAATCAACCTTGTCATATAAATCATCAATTGTTCTACGTAAAACACACCTTTGAAAATCTTCTAAGCTGGTAGTACGTTTTTTCACTACTTGATGTTTTGCAGAAGACCTAAATATGGGAACTTCTCCTGATTTAGTGAACTGCTTGCCTTCTTTAAGAATGTTTGTCACAGAGCGAGCATTCGCATGACAACCAGGTGCCGTTAATTCTCGACTCTGAGCGAAATGTGTACGCTCGAAAACTTCTTTAATTGACAGCTGTTTGAAAAAATGAAGACGCATGAAAAACAATATTTCTAGCCTGCTTATGTAAAGTCTAGAACTACTGCGCATACTTGTACTGGGCTTGCTAAGCGACACATTTACCGACTTTGAGCGCGCAAAGAAATTAGGAGTAGGGTTTGGCACAGCGGATCTGTACGCGTCTTTAACTGTACAACGCTGCACGCATCTCTCTGGCTAGTGAATGCCAGACCAGCCACGCCTAGCCCTGTCTTATGTTCATTCCTGTTTTGCAGTTACTCTATTCGCGCTTTTCATGAACGACGCTCCTGAGGAATCTACATCAGAATACTTTGATGTATTACATTTAAAGCCTTCTCGGCGCTGCGCTGGTGCATGATTCTAGGTTTTCAATCAAGCTTTTCGGCGATCTTATTCTCATTGCCCTGAAGGAGACCATAGAGTAATTTGACCAAAAGCTTAGTTGACATCCTAGCATTTATTTGCTTACAACCCTGCTCAATGATCATCAGAATACTTTGATAATAATTTTGTAGAGATCGGCCTCCATTGGCCCACAGAAGGTGCAGAAGCGGCACCATCTGCAAGTCTTAAAAATATTACTGACACAATCCGATTAGAATTGCAACTTGTAGTAGAACTGAACGTTGTCACCTTGTTTACTTTCTCTCCTACGTATAGTAAGTAGAGGGAGTATTGTATTCCATGTAGAGATTTCGCCGAAAATATATGTCTTGAGTCCCCCTGAATAAAAAAATAGAAAAAGGTCCGTGTGTGTGTGTGTGTGTGTGTGTGTGTGTGTGTGTGTGTGTGTGTGTGTTTGTTTATGTCAGTCAGAGGGCAGCATAACTCAAAGAACGAAAACTCGGTTAAAAACCAAAGTTGCTATTTAAGTTTAATGTCTTTTAAGGATGCGACACGAACTTTTTGAAGAAAATTCCTCCAACCTAAACTACCCTTTACATGAAAAATGTTTCGAAAAGTTTTATTTTCTCGAAAATAGCTCTAGCGATTTTGATAAAAATGCTGCACTTTTAAGACAATTTAATGACAAATGAAGTGTGTATTTGAATTTTCGGGCTATAGCCCATGTAGTCCTGTTTACTCTGGATGACCTTTGCATAATTGGTAAACCGTAAGACATAGACCATAGATGGGGAGAAACGACTCAATGAGTCACTTCCCCTACATCGCAGTTTTAACCCCTTCCACAGCCTCACAGCGGCTAGCTACCAGGCCACATCCCCGCTATTGTCTGCCTACCTGAGACAACCGGCTAGTCCTTCAAATGTTGCCAGGATGTGGAGAGGGTAAATACTCGACTGCACCCCCGTCACCCCTCTTTCCCATGCCTGAGATTGATCAAATTTTACTATACAAAAAATTTAGGTCTTGTTAAAACTCACAACTTATATTCAAATACATTTTTTTTGGAGTGAAGCATTTCGGAGGTATTCCTTGTTATTTGTGTGAGTTTTGGAAAACTTAAACTTTCGTCAAATGGAACATCGTTATCCATTTTTACATGTTAGCCACGCAAACGGGCGTAATTTGAAAGCTTAAAAAGATTTGACCATTGCTCAAGCCCATAGTATTCCCATAGTTCCCTTGCACCTACAAGGGAATAAACAATGAGATAATTCCTGTAAATGTTTATCTTGACTAACATGAAGAAGATACAGGAATAAGTGCTTGTAAGAATGGTTAATACAAGAGTAGAGGAAGTCACGTGAGTGCAACACATCAGAATTTTTTAGGAGAAATGGAAAAAAAAAAAAAAACATGTCTGAAGTTCATGATAGTTTCTTTTATTTCAAATTTTGCTCATGGAACTTTTACTTCAACAGTATAACTGCTTATTATAATATATTGTTTTTTTATGTGGTCGAAATTACTAATTCTGGGGAACACCAAATGATTATTATACCTTGCGAAAATTGAGTTCAGGTACTTTCCACATAAGGAGATGCTATTCTCAACGCATAGCTGTGAAGTTTAAATTCCTTCCTACCTATCCGCTAGTAGTACATTTTGTGCACTCTCTTTAGGAATCCTTCCCATTTAAATCTGTATTGAACGCAAAACCTTTATCTGATAACAATCTTGTTAACTTCTCTCGTAGCTACCAACTTATTCTTCTCTTATGCGCTACTTAGGGCCACGTTTTCTTTTGAAAGTTGCCTACTATGGCGTTTTCCTTGTATTGTGAACTTTTCTACGAGTGCAACAACCAGACATATTGTTTCAGATTCTTCTTTGTTAAGTCGTTCAATGATTTAGGTATTTAAAGATATTTTTCTTTCTTTCTTTCTTTCTTCGTGGTTTAAGATCCTCTAACCGATTAGGTCATATTATACTGTGAATGAATGAAATGGTTGAAATTATGCTAAAAAAAACCGGGATACCTAGAGGTTACAGTTACCCGACACTGGTCTTCTGAAAATAGGGAAAGATCCCGAAAGAAAAGTACCTAGATAACTCAGTCTAACTAAGATTCGATCTCTGCACCTCCACGGAGGTATAAAAGAATTTTTTCTGTTTGAAATTATTGTCTAATATTTTCCTGTTTCAATTCGCTGTGACCAAAAGATATTGATTTTCAACACTGCATGACAAATTATCCTCATATACTGGGTGTCCCAAAAAAACACCGACAACGTTTCGTATGTTATGTGGGATGGCACACTGATCTGTTTTAAACTAGGAACCCCTGTCCGCATATTGACGGTTTGGACGCTCGAGAGCCTGAAAGTTTGACAACGACGTTTGTGACAATTTGGTAACTTTCATTTTGGTATCTTAATAGGGAAGGTACGCAACCCTTTAGCCACCTGTGTACTGGGATGAATGACCTGCGCTATATTCCTTACTGCGTAAGCGCTATATTCCTCCATAGAGACCTTGGTGCGCATCCTACTGGACTGCTTGTTTAAGTTTTCAGCATAGTAAAGTGTTTTAACAGTAGTGCGGTACGTATGAGTAATTACTTTGCTTGAGCGATTAATTCTAGCAAAATATGTGTTGAGCCGTTATTTCACCTAGGATCCAAAAGCACAGACAGCCATCAGTACAAGCTCACCAAATCAAAATTTAATGACGGTGCTTCAACAGTGAAGCAATAGAGGGAGCCTGCATACTTACACGGTGAATTCCACGACCTCATGCAGAAATGGCCAAAAACAGCGGCGCATGCGCAACGAGTTATTCCTACCAAACCAGGTCCGGGAAGACAAGAGGGCAGTCGACTTGGGATTTTCAACGACAGAGCAAGTTTCTGTGAAGCTGGGCAGAAATGGTGACTATATCATACTAGGAAGGCCTCATGTTATCATACGCGAGTAGTTCTCTTCTAAATTATCTTTCAGCTCTTCGGGTCGCATTTATATAATTAAAAGGTTTAGACGTGAGTAAAATTTTTATCAGCATGCAAGGAATTTTCGAAATATTAAAATATTAAAACAATGATCTCAAAATGTTTTATCAAAAGTGATATTTTTTTCTAACCACTTTAAAGTGGCGACAAGTATTTAAATTCTCTGTAACTCAGGGTGTTAAGTTTGTATGTTTGAAGTTGTTATAATAAAGGGAAGTATTGCTTGCCAATTGGCAGTGTAATTTCTTTAAAGATCCACATTATCCTAAAGGTTAAGACGTGTCATTGGGTTGCACAAGCTTAACAAGAGTTATGTTTTCGTGCAGCCCAGTACAACATCACAAAAGATGGTAGCAGATAGCGCGTAAAATATACTTAACACCTTGAATTCATTTCATTCGCCCTTCGCGTTTAAATTTGTTTATATTTTCCATTCTTATCTTGTTACATCATATAAATTTACGTTGTCGTTGTCCAATTTAGACCTGTTACGTAAAAACGAACTGGAATTCTTGTTAAAAGCTCGAAATATTTCTTACGATAATACTAAAACTTTACCTGATATGCTACGTTTACTTAAAGAAAATATGGACAAGGAAGTATCGCTTGCTCATCTTTCATCTGGGGATTTGGAAAATGCGGTACAAGATATTCGATTCCAATTACAGGAATTTATAAACTTTAAGATAGAACTAGGAGTTCCATTCTCTTCTGCCATGTTGCGCCTTTATAAGACACAGCTTGGACGTTATATAGACCTCTTACACCTGTTAATTTCGTTTAAGCCGGTGGCTCAACAAGTTTTAGAGGTAAATAATTTACTTCAACAATTTAGTGAACTACTTAAATTTCCGGATACTCTTACATGTACCAGTGCAACTGATTTAAAGAACCTTACATCTAATTTGAGGGACGACAATCTTGCTTGAGAAAACTCAGTTCAGACACCAATAGATTCATTTAACGTTGCAACTTCTAAAAGACAATCTATACCACCAATTCACATTAAAGCTTTAGAAATGCCGCATCCTGCTCAGATATTACTGGATAAAGCACATTTTGTTGTTTATACTCCGGAACAAACATTTGAGTTTTTAGACACTTTAGTCACGTTACAACAACAGTTAGATGGGTCCAAATACTTAGATTCGGATATATATATATATTGTATGTTATTACCATTAGTGGAGGGCAATTTAGAATTTTTGTTACAAATAGCTTTAACTCATAACTTTTTCAATTTCATACTTCTGTATTAAATTTTTTCTTGCCTCCACGTATAAAATCGCAGTTATTAGCACGTTACTATTATGCTATATAGGAGAAAAATGAAGAGCTTTTGGGATTTATTGCTCGCGTACGTAAGTTTGCGCGAGTTTTTCAACTTCCAGACAGAACAGCAGATTTGTGATCCAATCATTTCAGGGTTGAATGACAACACACGCTTAAGATGTATTTTTCATTCACGACCGTCTTCCTTTCGCGAATTAGATTCTTTGGCACATTGGATACAGCAGAATTCTAAATTGACAATTTCACCAGCAGTAACACCCTCAACCCAGAGTTGAGTGTTTCTCAATGGTCAAATGGAACACAAAATTTTTCATTGCAAAAGAACTTTCACGATAAATCGGTAGGACCAGTTCAGGCCAATCAATCCAAGTTGGAACTTTAACGATCACCTCGTTTCTGCACATTTTGTAATAGAAGGGGACATGATCTAGAATTATGCTTTTTACGTAAAAAGTTAGACCTTCAGCCACAAAGAAAACACTTATGACAGTTTGTGAATTTTTCGGTGGCACCCTCAACAACCTCAAAAGTTTATGCCTTACCGTTTCGTTCCTTGTCGGTTATTAATATTACATGTCTCACTAAGCAAACATTGGCATTATTGGATTCAGGCGGTTCTTTAAACTTTATCAGGTGGGAAATGTTACAAACATTATCTCGACTTCATACCTTTCATATTACCCATACGGTAATCTCGTTTAAATCGGTTTCAGGAGAATTACTCCCAGTTTTGAGCACTGCTAAATTACATATAAAGTTGCAGGATTTTTCTTGGACGTTTTCATTTGCCATTGTAGAGCATTTACCATATGAAGCACTATTGGGTGAACCTTTCCTTCGTTCAACTGACGCTAAATTAGATTTTGCAAACTTTATATTATCATTTTCATTTGCATTTCATAAATGCATTCCATTTTCTATTGGATCTAATTTATTTAGTGAAGTTAGAGTTTGTTCCTTACCATCGGTTACCCCAATTAATCTACTGCACTTACAGGAAGACAGATAGGAAAGTATCCTGGATTTGCTTGAAGAATATTCTGATGTTCTAACTGATTCCTTGGGAACTGTAAACAAGTTAAAATATTCAATACAATTGTTAAACTCTACTCCGGTTCGTTCTCCTCCATATAAGCTCACACCCCCAGAGGTAGATATTTTGAATTAGAAAATTCAGGTTATGTTAGATTAAGGAATTATTGAACCTTCTAATAGTCCATATGCGAGTCCATGTTTCTTAGTTCCTAAACCAGATGGTGATTTTCGACTAGTCGTTGATTATCGTAAATTAAATAAAAATATTCAATTGGATAGCATGCCCTTACCAGACTTACACACGGCAGCACATTATTTTCCTAACGCAAAGGTTTTCACTACACTGGATTTGAATCAGGTATATTACCAAATCCCCTTGCATTCACAAACACGCCCTTTAACGGCCTTTTCTACCCCTTGGAACTTATTTCAATTTTGTAGAATACCCTTCGGACTTACTACTGGAGCCCAAGTATTATCACGTTTGTTAGATACAATTTTACAAGATTGTAAGTTTCGTTTTGTATTTAATTATTTAGACGATTTAATTATTTATAGTACTGATTTTGAATCACATTTAAAACACTTACATCATGTATTTAGATGTTTGCGCAAAGCTGTACTTACTCTCCGTCGTTCTAAAGTAGGTTTTGCAACTAATCAAAATTCCTTTTTAGGACATTTAATTTCTCTAGCTGGAATTTCTATCGACCCCACCCGTACCTCAGCAGTTTCTAAATTTCGTCCACCTACTAATCAGTAACAATTGTCATCATTTTTAGTATGGCTGCCATGTTTTCGAAATTCATTCATAAGTTTCCTGAAATTCCTGAACCATTGTACGCGCTTAAGCGCAAAGGTGCACAGTTTGTGTGGACTCCGCAACATCAGTTAGCGTTTGAACAACTTAAACATGCTATAATGAATCCACCGGTTTTGGCTATGCCAGATTTCGAACAAACATTTATCTTGCAAACAGATGCTTCTGGATTTGCAATATCTGCAATTATCCTACAGGATTTGGGTCAAGGTTGCCAGCCCATTGCTTATTATTCCCGCACATTATCACGTACAGAACGTAATCTTTCTGTTTATGAATTAGAAGCTTTAGCAGTCTTAACAGCGTGTGAAAAATGTTGTGCCTTCTTGGAACATCGTCGATTTAAATTGGAATGTGATAACCAAGTTATCGCCTGGGTCCTTTCACATACACGTAAAACAGGTAAAACAGGTTGGGCAGTAAGACTGAGTGCATTTCAATTTGATATAAAGCACATAAAAGGTGTTGACAATTGTTCAGCAGATGCGCTGTCCCGCCTATTTCAGGAACCCTAACCTCAGTCTCATCTATTATCGGCTCACGTTGGATTGGTTAACCTCTTATCAATAGATTTTCCCCAAGTTTTTACTTCCATTCCATCATATCAACAAAACGACCCGGAATTGGGTCATATTTGGCACCAGGCTAAAGCGGGTGTTAGTGCCAATGGTTATGTTTTTCAAAACGACATTCTCTTTTGTAAATTACTCGCTCTTCTTCTTTACGCGTTTTGTTACCTAAGGCTTTAATTCCCGTCGTGTTACAATATTTCCATTCTTCGCATTTTGGGGCTCATTTAGGGATACGAAAGACTAAAATAAAAATATTCGTAGGTTCTTTGTCTGGCGTAAGATGTACCAGGACATTGTAAAATTTTCGGTAATTGCCGAGTTTGTTTACAATCAAAACCCCCGGCTAACACCAAGGTCGGACCCTTGAGCTCTCACTTGGCAACTTACCCCATGGAACGCCTTTTTTGGATTTTATTGGGCCATTTCCTCGTTCATTACAGGGGAATACATGTCTTTGTGTGGTGGTTGATAGTTTTACCAAATTTGTTTGGTGTTACCCTGTCCGAGCTTCTACAGCTTTTGCTACTATTTCTGTGTTATCATTCCTTTTTGCTTCGTTTGGTTTTCCGGCCGTATTAGTTACAGACAATGCCTCGTATTTTAAAGCACGAATTTTTCATACATTTCTGTTTGAACATGGCATTCAGCTAGTTCATACTTCTCCGTACTATCAATGTCCGTCTTTAGCAGAAAGAGTAAATAGAAACCGTAAGAGTGCTCTAATCGCGTTTCACTCACATGATCATCGTCTTTGGGACACACGTCTTACCGCATTACAATTGACCTTTAATTTGGCACAACATAAGGTACATTCTCAATCACCAGCTTCACTTATGTTCCGATTTCAACCAGCTTGTCCACTTACAAATTTATGGAAGTTACAGGATCTATTACCTGATCAGTTTGACCCTAAACAGTTACAAGAAGTTTGGTACTGTCGCACGCCACTCTCTCCTTGTTTAACTATCTGCTACCATTACTTAACTTGACATTTGCTAAGCCTAGCCCCATGCTTTTTCTGCTACCCCACTTGACTTGGCTTAGCGAGAGTGAGTGGACATCTATTTGCGGAATCGTGTTGGGAATGGATCGGTGGGGTATATTGTGGTTACATATAATACCAAATGTCTTTTCCTTGAATATATTTTGACTACATAATTAAATACAAGACTTAACACTGACGGTGTTAAGTAACAAGAATATACATAGGAACATTGAAAGTATGGTGAATGATAATATGTGTATTACGAACATGTAGTAAAAATAAACAGTTACATAAAATAGACATGAATGTAAACTATTCTTTGCACTAAGTAATAATTCCTTCCTGACTATTTAACTTCCTGAGCAACACTGGTAGAATGGGCCTGACTCACCAATATAACTTGGCACACAAAAAGTCATCCCTTTTAACCACACTCAGTTGATTGCGTTAGTCGGAATTATAACTATTGCCGTTTAGGCTACAATCGCCGTGATACAAAGATCATCTACCCTGCTTTAGCATAAAAGCCCTAAAACACTAAACACATACATCTAAATGAAATACAGAACTGTTTGTCTCACCCAAATGTCTGGTGCGCTTTTGGAACAGGTCCTTATCCAATTATGTTGAAATGAACATGCACATGGACTGTGGCACATTCCTGCATATCAACCATGAAGAATAAACGCGTCGTTCCTGCTTAATTCCGCGTATGCCCAGTGTATGCCTGACTTAGCATACATCTCGAAGAAATGGTGGTGAATGCCGACGTTGCTTCTCTACGGAGAAAAGTTGCTCACTTGCTTGCCCCCTTTGACAAGCAAAACCAAGAAGCATGACCCTGTTGACTTCGATGCGTGCTGACGTCACTGTTGGTGAACTGCTTGGCTCGATGAAGAGGAGCTTGCCGAGTAATGTCTGTAGAATTGAGAATTGCTAAGCCTATCGGCTCATTACTGACGAACATGTAGGCAAGTATGTAAGATACTAATGCTGAGCGCCTCGGCTTGATGAAGATTAAACCATAATGTATAAGGCTCATACATTACGCTTGGTCGAAGCTAGCCATACTTTGACTGACGAAGACAACTGATGGCAGCGCCTAACGGAGCTCGACTACTTAACGAAGACTGGAGGCAGCGCTGAAGTAAACATCGAAGACTGCAGGCAACGCACTTGGCGTTGAAGTGAAGATGAAAGACTGCAGGTGGCGCATCGCGCTGAAGTGAACTAACGACTGGTCGGGCAGCCGGATTTTATACTGTGTGCGAGACGAAGCGGGGCGAGAGGGGTTACGCTTACCAACCTGACGGCTATACACCTCTCTAAGCTAAGGCCAGTCGATATCTCGAAGTGACGACCTTCCATGACGTCACAGTACCAAACTATGAAAGCCTTACGTCGTGATCGCGCTCGTCGCGAACTTCGTTATAATAATTCGAGGCATCCTGTTTCCTTTAACTTAGGAGATTTAGTACTTCTTCGTAATCATCCTATAAGTAGAGCATCACATCATGTTACAGCAAAATTACCACCACGTTTTGTCGGACCTTATAAAATATGTGATATACGTAATGGGGTTTCATTCCGTTTACAACATTGTGTATCTGGCCAACTTACCACTGCTCATGCTTCACAGTTACGTCTGTTACCTCCTAATTCAAATTGAAATCCTAAGTTAATTAGCCTCCTAATCATGTTGGCTTTGTAATGAAAAAATGTTTTGCGCGGCCAGCTCGCCTCGTACTGGGCTTAAAAATCTTGGGGTACTTCAGCTCTAAAATCTCGTCTTCGCGTACGAGCTGAAGGCCTTAAAGTGTAGTTACCCAGTACGAAACATACTATAATTCTTCCCTTTCCTATTGGGAGTCTAAATTTTCCTTTCTTTGTGTCTGTTATTTGAATCTCGTGTGTGCGTGTGTAGGTGTGTGTATGTGTGCATGAATGATGTTAGCTACCGGTAGCATGTATTAGTATGAGTCAGTGAATGTTTCAGTATTATACAACATTTTATGTCACTCCTTATCTTCATGTTTCTTTGTGTTGTGTTGTAGAAGTGGATCCACGTCTTAGTTTTAGGTATTCCTTTCGTTCTTTGTCTCCTCTTAGTGTATAGGGCAATAGCCAGTAGTCTAATTTATGTTGTTAAATTTTAAAAATGCTATTGCCTTATCACAAAAAAATTGTAATGTTACCATAATTTTATAACTTGTGGGTAACCTGGAAACTGTTGTGATTCAGCCTCTTATTTTATATTTTAATGGATGTTCTTTTAAAGTGTTATTTGTATTATGCCTTTTGAGTAATTGTATTAAATTCCTGTTATAAGCTTTTCATGTATTGTAGTTACAGACATATTCTATGTGAAATTCCTGCCTGCTGGGTTATTTTCTTAGTTTGCCTTTTGATGCCTCTCCGGTTAATACCATGCCTGATTATTTTGCATCTCCGGACCTGACCTTCAAGAACTACACCAGCTGCTGTTCCTGTCCTGCTGGCCAGTTTCGCCGGCGGCCATTGAGCCGTTAGTTCACCTAGGATCCAAAAGCACAGACAGCCATCAGTACAAGCTCACTAAATCAAAATTTAATGAGCGTCATGGTTCTTCAACAGTAAAGCAATACAGGGAGCCTACATACTTATACGGCGAATTCCACGACCTCATGCGGAAATGGCCAAAAACAGCGGCGCATGCGCAACGAGTTATTCCTACCAAGCCAGGTCCGGGAAGGCAAGAGGGCAGTCGACTTGGGATTTTCAACGACAGAGCAAGTTTCTGTGAAGCTGGGCAGAGATGGTGACTATATCATATTAGGGAGGCATCATGTTATCATACGCGAGTAGTTCTCTTCTAAATTATCTTTCAGCTCTTCGGGTCGCATTTATATAATTAAAAGGTTTGGACGTGAGTAAAATTTTTATCAGCATGGCAGGAATTTTCGAAATATTAAAATATTAAAACAATGATCTCAAAATGTATTATCAAACGTGATATTTTTTTCTAACCACTTTAAAGTGGCGACAAGTATTTAAATTCTCTGTAACTCAGGGTGTTAAGTTTGTATGTTTGAAGTTGTTATAATAAAGGCAAGTATTACTTGCCAATTGGCAGTGTAATTTCTTTAAAGATCCACATTATCCTAAAGGTTAAGACGTGTCATTGGGTTGCACAAGCTTTACAAGAGTTATGTTTTTGTGCACCCCAGTACAACGTTACAGTGTAATATTCAATTTGTTGCTACAGAAAGTGAGAAAATTGAGGTAACACTACCTCTGTGGTGTGGTGATCGGTATACTAACTACGAAATCCAGAGGTCCCGGGTTCGATTCCAGGCTGAATGAAGGGAATTGTTCTTTAGCTAGGACTATTCCCATGCTCCATGACTGAAACATTTCGGATATATTCCTTGATTTTTGTCACTTTCGGAAAACTTAAAACTTCAGTGAACTGGAACATCGTTCTTCAATTTTACTTTCTCTGCTGGTAAGAAGGAAGAATTGTACTCCACCCAAAAATTCGATGTCTAGATTTCACCGGAAATATATGTTTTGAGACCACTGAGTCCAAAAAACAATTATTAGAAAAAGGTGTGTGTGTGTTTGTGTGTCTGTGCCTCTGTGTGTCTGTGAGTCTGTGTGTCTGTCAGTCTAAGGACGGCATAACTCAAAAACAAAAACTCGGTTGAAAACCAAAGTTGGTATTTAAGTTTAACGTCCTTCAAGGATGCGACACGAATATTTTGAAGAAACTAGCGCCACGCTAAACTACCCTTTACATGGAAAATTTTTATTCTCTTGAAAAGGGCTCTAACGATTTTGATTAAAATGTCATAAGTTTGAGATACTTTTATGACAAATGAAATGTATATCTTGAATTTTCTAACTATAGCCCCTGTAGTCATATTTACTCTGGGCGACTTTTGCATAACTGGTAAACAGTTGGAGATAAACAAAATCTTACTACACAAAAAATGTAGATCTTGCTGAAATACACAATTTATTCTAAATAAATTTTCTTGTAGGGTGAACCATTTCGGAGATATTCCTTGTTATGTGTGTGAGTTTCGGAAAACTTAAAAACTGTCGTGAAATGGAACATCGCTGTTCATTTTTTATGTGTTAAGTGTGCAAAGAGAACAGAATCTCAAGGCTTTAAAATAGTTGACTATTGCACCAAGCCTACTGTATTCTAATATTCCCCTTGCACTTACAGGGAAATAAGCAATAAGATAATTTGTAAAAATGTTTACCTCAAGTAATACGAAGAAGATGTAGTAATAGGAGTTTATAATAATGATTAGTACAAGAGTAGAGAAAGTCATGTGAGTGCAACACATCAGATTTTGAAGTTATACTTTTTAACCGCAGACATTCTTAAATTCTTTAAATTATGTATTTGGATTCAGGAGATTTAAAAACGGATACCTTCAGCAAGATTTCCGTATGAAATTCTGGATGTATTTTAGTACTTGGATAAAAGAAAATTAAAATACATTTTTATTATAATTTCAGAAGAAAGTCGACAAAGTGCATAACATTGTTGGTCGTTACGACTTTATTGTTAAGTATAGGCATAAATAAGTATACAGCTATTCTTACCAACTGTAGGAACAAGACTAAACTGAAAAACATTTTATGCCTTTTTAAGAATTTAAACATTGGATCGAAATTCGTAAATTAGTAGAAAACTTAGGGATTTTTTAAAAAATTAAGGAATGAAAGTTTTTTGAAGGTGTAGGAAACAATGGTGTTTTAATTGTTTAATAAAGAGGTTCACTGTAAATTTCCAGTGTATAGTCGAGCCCATGGGAGTGGTTTCCTGGAGTGCTTTATGTATATTTGACTGACAATCCTTATCAACTGTGTTCCACTTCAGCCCTATTCTCTTATTGGTTTGAATTCAAGTTCGACACACATGCATTAGCCTTGAACTAAGGTCAGTGCTAGGTAAGAGGCGAATAGGGAGGAATACGGAAGCATGACCAGAGCGGTAGCCTAGTGGTTAGACCCTTCGCTACTCACCAAAGCGACCCGGGTTCGATCTCAAGCAACCGCATGTGGGATTTGTGGTGGATGAAGTGGCGCATGGACGGATTTCCTCAGGGTTCTCCGGTTCCCTTACCAGCTTCATTCCATGTATCATCAGTGTCACCGCCTGCGGTGCCGTATGTAGTAAAAGCGGGCGATAAACACTACAAAAAATACGAAAGCATTTCACCTGAGTGGCTAGACAGCATGCTTCGCAATGACAGTGCACACCACAATGTGTCCGTCTCGTGTCAGATGCCCAGTACTGAAACATTAGCATATGAACACAGAGTGGTTAACAGCTTCAGGAGTGGAAAAAAAGGGGGAGTAAGACAATCATTAAATGGCGTGTTAGATATAGGTATTGCGTGTGGCAGAGGTGGTTTAGAATTGTTTTACAACGTACACCACTGCGCATTACATCGACACGATTCCGCCCACTCGACTGTACATTCCTCCACTAAACAAACATTTAAGAAATCCTTGGTTGGAAGATGAAGAAATTAAAGGTCGTGCTGCTCCAAGTGAGCCTTCTGACAAATATAACCATTCGTAGTGGAAATAATGAAATTTGTAATGCATCTACGTACAAGGTGTCACAAAAAAAAATGACAACGCTTAGTATGTTGTGTGGGATTGCAAACTGATCGGTTTTCAAGGAGGAATCTCTGTCCGAAAATGCAAGGTTTTGGTGCTGGAGAGCGTCGAAGTTTGACAACTAATGGCTCTGACGATGTGTTCCGATTCGTCTTGGTGTCTCAATACGGCATGTATTCCACCCTTTAGCCATCTGTGTACTGCGGATGAACGACCTGAGCCTAATAACGTTCCTGCGATGCGCCACACTTCTCCATAGAGTCCGTTGGTGTGCATCCTAATTTGTTACTTGTGTGGTTTCCAGTACAGTAACGTTTTTAATAGCAGTGTGAGACATGCCAGTACACAGTTGTGGAAATGACAAACATGAGCTCCAGCACACTTTAATGAACATGTGCGGGATCATCTCAATGTCGGATATCCACATTGATGGATTGGTAGATGTGGACTAGCTCCATGGCCAGCATTCTCGCCAGATCTGATACCTCTCGACTGTTTTCAGTGGAGTTGTATGAAGAGTATGGCGTATAACACTCCTGTAAGGTCAGCCCCATTACTTGAGTCCATGTAGTGAATGAAAACCTCCAAAGACAACCTCACGTATTGGGACATGTGTACTCAGTTCGAAGCCCGTCTGTGATGTAGACAGCTGGATGTGCTACCCACGTCGGTTGTATTGACGAGATGTGAACGCACCCCGATTTCACATTTCTGTGCACTACAGCGTCCAAACCGTGCGTTTCCGGTCAGGGATTCCTTCTTGAAAACCGATCACCTTGCCGTCCCACATAACACACTATGTGTTGTCGGTGTTGTGTTGAGGCACCCTGTATATTCAGTTATACCCCAAGGAATACTTGTCAATATGAAACTAAAGTTTCCTTAGGGATTTTTAGTAAACATCAAGGATATTTTAACTAGCTGTTAGGGGTTCAAACATAAAGTAACTGGCAACAATGACTAAAACAGATTACGAACACTTGTAATGATCATAGATCCTAAGATAGGAGGGTAATACACATTTCTTTTCCTCGGTTCATATGAATAACGGTTTCACTTTCGGTACTCTTTATCAAAGTGCTCTATTAATCGGTCATAACGTATAACCTTGATTCACGAGGCATTTGAGTATGTTATCGCATGATCATGGTGATATACATCTCCCTTCAGATCATAATGTCGCCGTCATTAACCAAACCTGTGATGCTATCTCTGCTAATTATTCCCTAGAGCGCTGGCACGACGCTGTTTGTTCTGCATTATACATGTATCCCTCCTCTGTGGCAGAGCACGTAGTTTCTACGTTCACACTGAAATATTTGTCTTCTATTTATTTTTTACTTCCAGGTGTACGCATAAAGCTGTAAATACGTATTTTTAGAATGTGACTTTCATCACACCAATGTGACAAAAGCCAGAAACATGTTAGTTTAAAATCCAGAGAAGACTTCAAGGTCTTCACTCTTAATATATAAAAATTATAAAAATTACAAGCCAACTACCTTCACACAAAAGCAATTGTCAGATATCCCAGGAATGTCCATCCTTGTCTGTTTGGAGACGCTTACGAAATGAGCGGTTATTCCCCACTTAACTCCTTCATTCAAAGGGATAGAGTCAGTATCCAGTGACGGACACAAACAGGCAATTCCATGGCAGTTTCTAAGTCATACCTTGAATTTTCTGGGAATGACCTCAGAAGACGTGTTCATTCTGGATAATTTTTGCATAAAAGGTAAACAGTACGAAACAGACAAAAGCTTACTAAATAAAAAATGTAGATCTCTTTAAAACATACAAGTTGTGTCAAATACTTCGTTTTTCTTTTGAGCGAAACATTTCCAAGATATTCCTTATTACTTGTTTGAATTTTTCTATACTTATACTTTTTTTCAAATAGGAATAAGTTATTCGCTTTTTATCTCTTGACCTTGCAAAGAGAACGGAATTTCAGAGCCATCGCATAGCAACTAGATCTTAAAACATTTAACTATCCTTAAATATTACTGTATTCCCCTTGCAGCTACAAGAAAATTAGCAGCAAGGTGATCTCTGAAAATGCTTATGTCCATTAAAATTTAGTATATAGAGAAATAAGCATTTGGAAGAATAATAGGTATGTGTAAGAGTGAATATAGCTCTACATATATTTGAGAACCAGAATAAAATAACATTTTAGAAATATTAAGTTTAAGCAATTGTGGCAGGTCATTTTTGGTCATTTAATCATAAAATAAATTCACAGGTTAAATTATTAAAACAATTAAATGGACCTGTAAATTTAATGGTTTGTGAAAAAATATTGAATTTGAGAAATAGGAACAGTGTTATGAATTTTGAAATACCCAATTGATTATTCTAAAGTAGGAACAAATTAGAAACTAAAAGCTTCACTTATCTTAGTAATGTTGACGTTCTTTTTGCACAAACTGACTCGAGTTTCGGGTTGTCTCCGGCTCGTTCTCACAGCTATACAAGCGAATTTGTTTGTATAGCTTTGAGAATGAGTTGGGGACGGCTTTAAACTCGAGTTGCAAAAATATTAAATATTGTAATTACTTCAATTATCTATGTACTTTTTGGACATTTTGGAATCTAGAATAAAAGTGTGCGAAAGCAGGCATTTTTAGGGCTTTGTGGACAGATTCGTAGTGTTACAGATATTCACCATGGATAGAACAAATAATTGAATTTTAATACATTATACTGTAACTTAGCATTACAGACTGAATGCATGGCCGTGAGCCCAAAAAAAAAAAAAAAAAAAAGAAACAGAGATCCATGTCTTAAGTCCGAAAATTTTCTAAGTTCTACATGACATAGCACATTGTTTACACCATATGCATTACAGTTGTGTAGCCGCTGCAGCAAGTGTTTGTACAACATTACTAAATATGCCATCTTCAACTAAGAAGTCAATCTGTTGATTTCTGGCACCATAGGAGACAATTACTACCTTTGCTCAGTTTTGGTCCAGATTTACTTCCCTTTGCAGATGAGATATGAACTTGCCAGTATGACATAGTAATTCAGTGGTTAGAGTAGCCACATTATGCAGAAAATATATATGGCTCAAATCCTGGCTATGACATTGAATTTTTCATTCCTGATTCTACCCCTCAGACATAACCCACACACGGCTTATAAACACCATCAGCAAGTTGGTTGGCATAAAAGAATAATTACTTTATTAACTTGTTTGCTATACCTTAAGTTTATAGCTGAATCAATAATTTGTATTCACACAGTCAAAACCTTTTATAAGATCCAATAGAACAACAGCCCATATTATCTGAATCAGTGTTTGCAATAATCATTCCTAGATCCAGTAAGGTACTTATGGTGGACTTATTTGTCACGAAGTCGTTTTATTGCTTGGGATCAGATTAAACTTATTTACATATTTTGTTATGAATATGAATACATTTATTTATGCTCAACACCAGTACAATTTAACCTACTAACAACAAAATAAATACAACGAATATAATTGGATGTAATAGTATTTCCTACTTATCTCCGCTACCGGAAACCAGCTAGAATTTACACACCTTAGCTACTGGAAACCAGCAGCTATTCCCTTAGCGTACTAGAAAAACTAGATATTTATTTACAGTACCCTTACATTCAATGTTACAAAATTTTTCCTACATTGTTTGAGGTGCTATTCCAGCATACATTTTAATTCTGTGGTTCACATTTTGTTACATTACTCAGGGGTCTCCGTCTAGGGGATATGTGAATGGCAACCACAAGGTACCCAGGCTGAGCAGAACATTACTTCCACTTACTGGTGTTTTGTTCCTCACTGTAACTTTTCTATCTGACCTTACCTTGGTCATCTCTTGTTCTCTTCCGACCCCGATGCTATTAGGGTTCCTCAGGCCTAGGGAGTCTTTATTTTTCCAACCTCCATTTCTCTAATTTCTCTATAAAACCTTAACCCCTAACATGCTGACCTGTCATGGCATGTAATACGTCCTCTGATAGGTAATCAGAGGATATGGTCGGTGAATTTATTTTGATAACTCTCCCGGTCAGGTCCCTGAGACCCGTAAACCAACGACAGGCGTGGTCCTCCAGACATTCTGGGGGTTGTGAGAGAGCGATGTGACCGTCAAAACATAAAAATATGGTGCTCTCTAAAAAGCGGTTACATTTACTGCTAAGTCTCTTCAATATTTATATTGAAAAATATTGGAGAGCAAGTGGATTAATGACTTCATTGTCAGAAATCCAGCATTAGCTAACAACATATTTGAGAACAGACGTTCTCCAATTGAACTATATTAAAATTCTGTATCGCAATAGACTACTCAACGATCACTTAGTGGATTCTCTAATGCTATACACTTAGAATTTGTCGCCAAATATTGATAGAATATATATATATATATTCTTAAACCTAAGTAGTACCAAAGAAGTCACTAATGAACAGATGTTTATCGCGAATGAACAGATGTTTTTAAAGAGCTTTCTAAATCAAACGCAACGTACATGTAAACAACCGCCGCTGCAACACTATGCGTGTCCGAGTGTTAAAAAATGGCATAGTCCACGTATAGTGGAAGGAGGTAAATACAACTTTCCCTCTTTCGCAAACGCTGGGCATCGCTGAGGTATCCGTTTTCTGTCCTATTATTCACACAAAGCTATTAACCACTTCTTCTATTTGCTTTACGCTAAAGCCTTTGAATAAAAAGTGTAAACAATTAAGAACTTAATTTTTTCATTATAATATAATGTGAACTCTAACCCCTAAGAATACCAAGCGAGAAGGCATTGAGGTAAAGTGTGCGACTCAGATTCTCGAGGTAATAGGTTCCACCCCCGCGGCGGTCCGGGTTCGATCCCAAGCGACCGCATCTGGAACTAATGGTGGACAAAGTGGCGCAGGTGCTGGTTTCCTCCGGGTTCTCCTGTTTCCGCCGCTATCTCATTCTACCGATGTTGCATCTTCATTCTTTGCATCATCAGTCGCCGCCTGCGGTGCTGCATGTATTAAGTGCGGGCATTTAAGACTACAAAAATATCTGATGTGTTGCACTCACATAACATTCTCTACTCCTGTACTGACCATTCTCACAAACCCTTATTCCTATGTCTTCTTCGTGTTATTTGAAATAAACATTTGTTGTTGCTTTTTTTATTTAAACATTTGCAAAATTACAATCTGTTCAATAGTTGAACAATAAGTAACAATGATAACATATTACTTTTACAAACTATGGCCCATTGGCCATAAATTTGCTTATAATTTGGGTGCAAATCTGTACTGCAATTCCAAGACTTGGTTTCTCTGTAGTCGGCTTGTTGTGCTGCTGCTGTTGTCAAGTAGATTTATTGCCAGTGTATTGGGATGACTGTAGAGACGCTTTTGGTAGGACAGGCTGTATGCTGCGATTTCCTGTTTGATTGTTGGGAGTTTAAAATCATGGTAGATGTACTTATTACCGATGTACCTGGGGATCTTACCAATGGTTCGCAGAGTTTTGGTTTGAAAACGTTCTAGTATTTCGATGTTTGAGTTGCTTGCTGTACCCCGTAGTTGAATTCCATATGTCCAAATTGGTTTCAGTATAGTTTTGTAGATGATTAGTTTGCTTGTCACTGAGAGTTGTGATTTAGGTCCAAGAAGCCAGTGCATTTTGGAGTATCTTAAATTTAGCTGTTTGCGTTTGGTCCATATGTGTTTTTTTCAGGTGAGTTGTCTGTCAATGTACATCCCTAGACAGTCCACGTTTTGTGCTTCTGGAATAATCTGATTGTTAAGAGTAACATGTGGAC
This sequence comes from Tenodera sinensis, assembly GCA_030765045.1. Taxonomy (NCBI): domain Eukaryota; kingdom Metazoa; phylum Arthropoda; class Insecta; order Mantodea; family Mantidae; genus Tenodera; species Tenodera sinensis. The sequence goes on along the minus strand of CM060962.1, from coordinate 215,990,304 downwards.
ATGAGCGTTTACGGAGTGTAAATGTTACGTGGTGACTTTTAGATTCATTAACTTTAACTCTCGACTTCTTAAGCCAGATTTCGATGTCAAAAAGATGGTCTTGTGCAATTTGGGAAGCAGTAGTAGGATCTTCATGAGCTGACAGAATGTCTGTATCATCTGCAAAACTTGCTATAATTGTGTTTTCTTTTGTTGGTAGGTCAGCAGTACACAATATGTATAGAATTGGTCCTAGTACACTACCTTGTGGTACGTCTGACTTAATAGGATGGAGTTCTGTAAGGCTATCTTGGAATTTTACTTAAAAATATCAGTTTTCTATGTAAGATTTTAATAACACATAAAAATGATGTGGCAAAGATTTCTTCAGCTCAAACTTTAGTCCAGTATGCCAAACTTTATCAAATGCCTGACCAACATCAAGAAATACTCCTCAGCAGTACTGTCGTCGTTCAAATGCGTGGTTAATCACTTCAGTTATTCGATGTATTTGTTCAATTGTGGAGTGTTGGGGTTAGAATCCAAACTGGAAGTTGGGAATCAGTGAAGACAAGTGAGGTTTCAGTTTAATGAGAAGTAACTTCTCAAATAATTTAGAAAGCACTGGGAGCAAACTAATTGGTCGGTAAGATTTTACTTCATGTGGAGGTTTTCCTGGCTTTAGAATGACTATGATCTGTGCTATTTTCCAAGCTCCAGGGAAGTAACCAGCCCTTAATATAGCATTAAACATACAATTTATGAATATGACTGCTTTAAATAGTAGCTCCTGAAGCATTCGTCCAGCGATCAGATCATATCCTGGGGTCTTTTTTGCATTTAAGTGGCTTATAACTGTTCTTGTCTCTCTTTATAATATAGGCGGAATTGGAAGTGCCATTTGAAATGGAGTATAGAGATATTCCTTAATCTCATCTTCGCCCTTTTTCTGAAAGCACGAAGGAAAGGGTTGAAATACTGAAGAAAGATGTTCGGCAAATAGGTCCACCTTTTCTTGACTACTTCTTGCCCAAGTGCCATCATTTTTTTTTTGGAGTGGGGGTATCGGCTCTGTTGGTTGTTTCAACTTTTTTGTGGCCTTCCAGAGCGAATAATCTGTAGCTTCTGCAGCAGTTAAATTTCTCAAGTATTCCTGGATATTCTAATTTTTAAAATCCTGTATCAGTCGTTTTAGCTCTTGTGAAGATCTGTTAAATAAATTTTTATCGCTAGGATACCTTCTATTTTGCCAGTTTCTTCTAAGTTGTCGACGTTCTTTTATTTTTTCGCGAATAATCCTTGGATATTTATTAACAGTTAAGCAATTATTATGGTTCAATTCTGGAGTAGCCTTCAACACAGAAGAATTAATTAGCGTGATAAAGTTGGCTATGTGTTCTTCTATTTCTTCAGATGTTTTAAGGTTAACGTTTAGGTTTATGTTATCCTCTATGATTTGTTTAAAGTGATCCCAGTCAGTGTATCTGTTACTAAGAGTGAATGGTCGTTGTTTCAAAGCTACAGTGGTGCTCAACATCATTACTATAAGAGAATGGTCGGAACACAGGTCGAAGCATGACTCTATTGTCACATAATCTGGTGAAATACTCTTTGTTATAAAGAAGTCTAATAGATTCGGTATTTTGTTTCTATCCGACGGCCAGTATGTTGGTTCTCCAGTTGATAAGCTCTGTAAATTATTGTTTGCTATTGCAAAATAGAGCTGTTGGCCTCTGGTGGAGGTTAAACGAGATCCCCAAAATGTATTCTTTGCATTCCAGTCACCGCCTGCTATGAACTTATTGCCTAGAGTCTCAAAAAACGCTTAAAATGCCACTTTGTTTATGGCATGTCAGGAGGACAATAGATGGACAATATAGTTAAGGGACCTTTTGGTGTGGTTACAGTTATGCTTGTAGCCTGCAGGAAGTCTTTATCGTTTTTAGGCATTTCGTGATGAACAATTTAATTTCTTACTATAATTGCAGTTCCACCATGAGCTCTACCTGAGGGATGGTTTGTGGTGTATATTGCATAACCTGCTATTCTTAAATAATTTTTGTTGGTAAACCTTGTTTCAGAAATAAGCATGATATCTATATCTTCTGTTTTTAAGAATACTTCTAATTCTTGTCTGCGTTGAGACAAGCCGTTGGCATTCCATGATGAAATTTTTAGTTAGTTAATCATTTTGTTTTCTGCTGGCGATGGTCTTGATGAGATCGAACTATCCATCATTTTGTCCATAATTTTTTCTAGTTTTTTCAAACCTTGTGAACATCTGTTCCATAGCAGAAAGTAGTTATGTGGTTTCATTATTATTTGAATTTATGTTTCCGTTTGTTATGTCTGCGTAAGTCTTGCCTGATATGGTAAGACTTTGTATGGTGATATGTGCCGCTGCTGGTGGCGTGTTAGTTGTTGATGAAATACATTTCTCTCTAAGTGGTGGAAATACCTTCTCCTTATATTCCCTATAAGTCTGACATCTTCCATAACTTGCAGGATGGTTTTGGTTGCAGTTTATGCAAGTAGCTGGAGTGTCAAGCAGTCGGATGATCGCCACCGCACTTAACGCATCTGAAAGGGCGATTACAGTGGTTCTTGGTATGTCCAAACCTTTGACAACGTTTACATTGAACAATTTCTCCTTTTGTATGTGGTGGCTCGAAAGTTACTATCATATTGTTTAAGTGTTTCACCTCAAATATTGTTTTTCTGTTAGAAGCTGGTTCTAGATCGATAAAGAAAAGTGGCAGAGGCTCTTTTGTAACTCGATGCAACACATTTACTATATTTCTTACTGTGTGCCCTAGTGTGCCTAATTCTTCTTTAATCATGCTTACGTCCTCCGTGTACTCCATTCCTCTAAGTACTACCCTATACGCTCGTTCGTGTTTCAGCTCATAAGTGTGCGCATTATCTTATTGCTTATTTCCTTGTAGGTGCAAGGGCAATATTAGAATACAGTAGGCTTTGTGCGATAGTCAAATCTTTTAAAGGTTTAAGATCCCGTTCTCTTTGCACGATCAACATATAAAAAAATGAACAACGATGTTCCATGTCACGAAAGTTTTAAGTTTTACGAAACTGACACAAATAAGATGGAATATCTCCGAAATGGTTCAGTCTACAAAAAAATATTTAGCAACAAATTGTATGCTTTAATGAGATCCACAGTTTTTGTACAGTAAGATTTTGTGTATCTCTTACGGTTTACCAGTTATGCAAAGGTCATCCAGAGTAAACAGGACTACATGGGCTATAGCCAGAAAATTCAAAATATACATTTCATTTGTCACACAAATGTCTTAAACATATGACATTTTAATCAAAATCGTTAAAGCCATTTTCAAGAAAATAAACATTTTCGAACTTTTCCATGTAAACGGTAGTTTAGGGTGGGGCTATTTTCTTCAAAATCTTCGTGTCGCATCCTTGAAAGACATTAAACTTAAATACCAACTTTGCTTATTAACCGACTTTTCACTTTAGATTTATGCTGTCCACAGACTGACAGACTAACAGACCCACAGACGCACACACGGACCATTTTCTAAAAATGCTCTTTTTTTATTCAGGGAGCCTCAAAACATATTTCCGATGAAATCTCGACATGGAATTTTTGGGTGGAATGCAATACTTCCTCTACTTTACTATATGTAGTAGAGAAAGTAAAAAACCGCGGCCGATCTTCCTAACCCATAGTTTTGTTCACGGGTTTCCCCGAGTCGCTAGGCGAATGCTGGGAAGGTTGATTACGTCCCTCGATGTAATTAACCTTCACTTCTCATTTCGTCTAATTTATCCTTTCACTTCACCTTCATCCTACTTGACTGTTTCAGCTTGTAAGTGTAGGCGGGAGCTTCGGCGCTCCGTGGCAGGGAATATGCTCTGCATCAATTTTCGTTTTCCGATAGAGGGCGGTCTCCGATCCCAGGACCCCAGCACCATATTTAAACATTTATTCGGGAATTTTGGTGTCTATTTTATAACCCAGAATATATTTCCATCTATATTGTTTCTCATATTTCCGTTTACACACAGAAAAGGCTGAACAAAACAGTTGTAGGAGATTTGTATAGTTTAAAAACATAGTTTAACATAGTTTAACAATGAATGAATTACATTGCTTAAGAATGAACAATTATTCGTAACTATACCTAAATAATCCTAAGCTGAAAATAAATAATAAACAAATAGGTAATATCCATGCTGATATGTTTATACAGTCTTGTACTTCTAGTAGATAAAAACAGAGGTATTTGTTGACGTTCTCTATAGTTGGTTAGGGCACGGAAAGAAATGGTGTTACTCAGGTGATCTAACCATATCCACATATTCCTATTGTCACCGCGCCCGCCGCATCTGATTGCCTACACTGGAGAGGGGGGACCCAGCCAGTCGCCTGCCTGGCCTAACGACCTGCCGCCGACAACAATAGGAGCGTACGAGACAATAGCTATTACATGGCGGTGCGGTTTCTGGACCGTTCCGCCACAGGCCGCCGACAACAATAGGAGCGTACGAGACAATAGCTATTACATGGTGGTGCGGTTTCTGCACCGTTCCACCACAGGCACTCCCGAACATTCTACCTCCAGAACTTTCCCTCTGTCTAAGGACCTATATAAGTCGCTGCCAAGCACCGGGCAGCAGAGGAAAAAAGACGTATACGAAGCGTTGAGGAGTCGTGCCGACTAGCAGTTCAATCTGACAGTTCTTATTTGTGATTCGGCAGTTGTTCTGTTGCTCTGAGCTTGTACAAAAGTAATCTAAGTGTAACGTTAGCACTACGCTAACTGACTAAAAGGCAATAAAGTGTGAATAGCAGTAACTGGTGTTTTCTTCATTTGTTACACTGGTGTCAGAAGTGGGATTCGTCAAATTGCTTCCAGTTTCATTACATCGTCGTCAGAAATTGCAACGTTAGAACCAAGATGGAGGGAGATTCGGAAACCAGGATGATGGCAATGATGAAAGAATTATTCGCCGAAATGAAGACAGAAATGTCCAAGATGAAGACGGAGCTATCGGCGAAGATTGACGGGGGACTCGTCATCGTGACGGAAGGCGCGAAAGTACTAGGTGAACTGGTTGATGTGAGGGAAGACGTGGAACAACTCGGCGAACTGATTGGCGTGACGGAAGACGTGGAACAACTCGGCGAACTGATTGGCGTGACGGAAGACGTGGAAGAACTCGGCGAAAAGGTGGAAGACCTCTGCCAGCATGTGGACGTCGTGGAGGACGACGGGGAACGTCTTGGCGCCCTGGTAGTAAGAGTTGACGAGAACGTCAAAGTACTGGATGCCAGGGGCAGACGGAATAGCGCGGACCCGGGGAGGGAGCACCTAGTGGCCGAAGCGACAGTTGCGCCCGTTTCAGATAACGAAAGTGTACGTCTCGGGGAAGACAAAGGGGCAGTTCAGGGACGTCGTCGAGGATCCCCTGGAGGAGTGTGTCGGGTACGTAACCAACCAGGATATGACGTGGGGGACGATCAGCAGGGAAACACACAAGCAAACGAGCAACACGTGAGAACCGACTTGGCGTGGGACATGGGGGGACCGTCGGAGCCATCCAATCACCTGACGCATAGTGCCGTGAACGGAAGAATGGCGGACATCATCGTGGACGGCAGGATACAGGAGAGGCCGTGCCGAGCACGAGTGAACACGAGTGCAGCGGTGGACGTGACTCGCGCGGATGTGGCGGGGGTTGTTGCCGGACCCATCGGAAGCAAGGTGGCTGCGAAGGTGCGCCAGAGAGGTCGGCGGACATGGTACTCAGTGAACCGTTTCCAAGTGCGCAGGATGGCCCGTCAACACACCAGGAAGAAGGGCAACTGGACGAGGGACCGTCAAGACCGGCGGTACTGTTGCAGAATTTCGAAGCAGGATGGCATACATCGTCCTACCCGGACCAAGGGACACTATCCAACAGCGATACCTAGGATCGTGCCTCCTGGAGAAGAGGTTCGATGGGTTAGTCCACCGGTGCGCAAGGGACGACCAGCTCTGAGGAAGGAGCAGTGTCACCGCGCCCGCCGCATCTGATTGCCTACACTGGGGAGGGGGGGACCTAGCCAGTCGCCTGCCTGGCCTAACGACCTGCCGCCGACAACAATAGGAGCGTACGAGACAATAGCTAATACACGGCGGTGCGGTTTCTGGACCGTTCCGCCACAGGCACTCCCGAACATTCTACCTCCAGAACTTTCCCTCTGTCTAAGGACCTATATAAGTCGCTGCCAAGCATCGGGCAGGAGAAAAAAAGACGTATACGAAGCGTTGAGGAGTCGTGCCGACTAGCAGTTCAATCTGACAGTTCTTATTTGTGATTCGGCAGTTGTTCTGTTGCTCTGAGCTTGTACAAAAGTAATCTAAGTGTAACGTTAGCACTACGCTGACTAAAAGGCAATAAAGTGTGAATAGCAGTAACTGGTGTTTTCTTCATTTGTTACACTATTTTTAATTATTTAACACATACCTATAGATACCTTTTCTTACAAACCAGGAAGAATTACCACACCGCCTGCGGTGATGTATGTAGTAAAATCGGGCGTTAAACATTACGAAAAAAAAAGAATAACCAGTGTTATTAGAAGGAATAACAATAGAATTTTGTAATGAATATACGTTGTTCAAACCATCGGCTTAAAGAGGACAGGAGAAACTGAAATATTACGAAGAATACGACTCATATGGGGAAAATTTTGCAGCCTAGTATTCATTTTTCTAGATACAAAAATTAAACTGAAACTAAGATTTGAAATGTTGCAGATGTGCGTCACTGCACCTCTCTAATATGGATACCAGACCTGGATATTTACGAGAGATCAGATAAAGATGATACAAGTATGTCGACGAAAAATGGAGACAAAATTATTGGGCGTAACTTGTAGAGATAGGTCCAGAATGAGCTGTAGAGGAAAAGAAGCGGCATGAAAGACGCAGCCACAATAGCCAGGAAAACCCAATTGAGCTGGGGGGACACGTAGTTAGAATGAACCAGTCAAAATGGACATACGAGACGACAGTGTGGGATTCGAGACAGGGAAAGAGAAGAGAAACGTAGGAAGAGCAAAACGAAGATGCGCACAAGATTTCAGAGGAGTAATAGGACCTCAGTGGACAAGAGAAGCGTGTGATAGAATGGAGCGGAAGCAAATTATAGTACAACTACTTCAAGGTAGAAATGGGAACACAATAGACATGAAAAGTGAGTGTTAACTTGAAGACATCGTCCAAAAGAAGGGCATATTCTCGTGTACGTACGCGGACGACATTGTAATTGGTTCCAAAGATATAACAAAACTGCAGACAACAATAAACGAAGTAGAAAAATGGTGCTCTAAGAACAACCTGGATATTAACATATCAAAAATAGAAACAATGATTTTCAGAAATGGAGGAAGAGTCCCATTAAAAGCGGAGATACACATAAGGGAAAGGAAACTGCAAATAGTATCTGAATTCAAGTATCTAGGGCTCACGCTGTAAACGAGTGCCAAATGTTTCACGAAACACATCACGCAAGCTAGTTTAGGGTGGAGGAATTTTCTTCAAAATCTTGGTGTCGTATCATTGAAAGATATTAAACTTAAATACCAACTCTGATTTTAACAGACTTTTCGTTTTTGAGTTATTCTGTTCCCAGACGGACACCCACCCACCCACTCACACCCACCCCCCCCCCCCCAACACACACACAGAGACACACACGGGCCTTTTTCTAAAAATGCTTTTTTTTATTCAAGGGGCCTCAAGACATATTTCCGGTGAAATCTCGACATCGAGTTTTTGGGTGGAATACAATGCTTCCTCTACTTACTACACGTAGTAGAGAAAGTAATAAAGCGGAGAAACAAGAGAGAAAGGGGGGATGAGCAGATCTATAACCTTGGAATGTTTCATGAAGCTCACACTTACCCTCAATTGGTAAAAGGTTCGTAGATATAAATTAAAAACGGTATTTTAAGTAAAAATTTTGTGGAAAAAATATCAAACTGAACTGAAAGAAATAATTTTTATTTTAGGTAATAATTATTAAGCTAAGCAAACTTTACTACTGTGTGTTCGTGCCTTTGAAATTTTAAATTAAATAACCTTTTAAATATCATGTATACATTTGACAAAGCTCTACTGTATATATTCAGTAAAATTTGTTCCTGAGTAAAATGGTGCGTTTATTTATAATTCATAGTCCTTTGTGCTCTGAATAATTATAATTAAACAAGCCTTCGTTAATCTCAATTAATTTACAGACAAACTATCAGCACTCGCTGTATTGCTGAAGAGTGTCCACGTGGTTGGTTCAAAATGACAGGCTATAATTTGAATTGATCAGTATTGAAGGCCTGACCCGTGAACTAAGTATGTAGTCATAGAGAATCATCTAACGACATAAAGGGTGCTAAGTTGTGAAAATATTGAATGATCCTTCCATAGATCAGTAAAACGGACAGTAATTTCACAAAACATTTAATGTAAAATATGTTAAACATTACACTCGGTGTATACAGCTAAAATCTCCTTCACGTAATAAGGAAGTGGAAACCCCTTGGTTCTTTTTATAGACAGGCGTAAAATCAGGCTGTAATAATCAAGGTAGGTCACGGTGAGTCTTCTAGAACACGATCCACCCCCAACAAAGCACTTGTCAGGCTTTCTAATTAACCCGTACCCCCGGTGTTCTGATTGGCTGCTCCGGGAAGCCCCTGGAGGTCCATAATCGCTTCTTGAGTGTTATTTGATAATAACGGTTGCGCTGAACGAGATTGCTGTCACCATCCAACTGACTCAGTTTTCCCAAAACATGTGTCAGTCACGCATAGGTCAGCTAATGCATAGCATCAACCAGTAAGGTGCCCGTCGACTATTAACGACTTAACAGAATACAGAATACAGAACAACAAATATACATAAGTATCTCATTTTTAGTTATTCCCGTTTACATTTAAGCAGAAACATGTTTTAAGCTTTTAGCCATCATTTTACTGTTAAACACTTTTACTTTCTATACCACCTACATACATAGTCGGTAGACATGGTATTGTATTTCAACCAAAAATTCAATATCAAGATTTCACCGAATATATACATTTTGAGCACCCTGAATCTAGAAAAGCACTTTAAAAATGTGTAAATGAGAGAGACAGAGAAAGAGAGAGCGAATAATATAATCCTAAAACGAGATGCTCGATAAATGACCAAAAAATGAAATGTCCATACTTTGCATTTAGGTTCAACATCTTCTGCATGTTCTGCCATACGAAGATTTTCTAGGAACCTCCATCCCAAACTATCCTTTTATGGAAGATTTTCGAAATATTCGATTTTCTCAAAATGGCTCAAACAATTTTGATTAAAATATCATATGTTTAAGATATTTACATGACAAATAAAACGCATATCCTGACTTTTATGGGAATAGGAGTGAAGACCCCTTCATTCGGCAGGAACGTTTTAAAATACACGTAGCAGAAGAGTAGAAGAACAACAACGGAAATAGTGGATTAAGAGCAACAAACTGAAGTGCGAGAGCATGCTGATATTTATTTGGAATATACAAAAAGTGAGGCAAAGTTCAAGTCGTTAATTGCATACCCCTAGACAGCAGCAATACACAAACACTGTCTCCTGTTTATCTACACTATATTTAATTTCTTGGCTGAGTTTGTCTTTTCGGTTGCAGATTGATGCTGTGTGAAGCCTGCATGCGCTGGTGTACGTTTGGTATTCAAGAAACCAATTATTAAGCCTGGTGCAGATTATCCTTTCCTTAAGTTTGGCAAGGATACTAGTCAAGGAAATAGATCTGCATAGTCTCAGTTGGTCTGTTTGGTTTAAGGATAAGTGCTCGTATAATAGATTTCTTCTGTACAGATGAGACTTAGCTACGTACCCCAGATGAAATTGAATAGTTGAAGACAAACGTCGCACCCTTTCTTACCTAAGTGCTTTAACATTTTGCTTAACATCTGATCTGTACTTTTAATACCTTTCAGTTGATCAATACAGTAGGTATGCCTCTGTAAGTATTATGTCTATGTACGTCTATGTAAGTATTATGTATCAACTTTTTGTGTTGGCACCACTTTTTCTTTACTTTTCATGTCTTTTTTGTTGTATTTAGTGTAGAATTTTCTAACGACATTAGCAAATTGTTTATCATTTGTTGCAATTTTGTTAGTTTTAATTGGTTGTTTCCTACTGAAATTGTTTGTTGTTTAGAGCATTAATAGGGTTATGTACATTTTTACTATATTTTCGGCAACTGCAATTTTTAAAAAGTTTTAGAAAGACTGTTTCTAGATAAAGTTGTTTCTAAGTTCCGCTGCTACTTTTCTCTAGTGCCCTATATCTTGGTTATCGTGTGTCATTCAACTTGCGATCTAGCTTCATCTCTATTTTTCTTTAATTTGAAGAGACATTCTGCCCAAATGGCTTATAATGTTTTATATTTGAATTAACATACCCCACAATGAACATGTTTCACAAAACAATCATTTTCTTGTAAAGATTTATGTTCATTTTCATTTTTCAAAGGTTATCTCCAAGAATTATTATTAAATTATTTTGTATGAGATCTTCCCAGGATTAGTAAAACCTCAATCTTGAAACTTAGCTCCTGCTAAGTTTGCTTTGTTCATTCAAATTGTATAATTGGGAAGTCATAATGGATAGGTTAGGTCTTGCTAGAGGAAAACTGGCGATCTCTGTAAAGGGTACAATTTATGCCAAATGCAAGTGTTTTTGCATAAATCATTTCCAAACATGTCACTAAATTTTGCAATATTTTAAACAATACACGTTTTGAAATGCTAACTCTCCCCCCCCCCTCTCTCTCTCTCTCTCTCTCTCTCTCTCTCTCTCTCTCTCTCTCTGTCTATCTATCTATCTTCCTTTGATCCTCTTGAAGTCATGCAAAGACTGCAAAATCATAGCTAGTATATAAGGAAATGCTTTTTAAACAGTTGACTTTTATTTTAACCCCTCGTATGCTCCAGTATATTTATAAAAAATTGTAATTAAGCTATTTTCTTGCCATCAAGAAGTGGATAGAATAATTAGCTCTTATATCAATAATTTATAGAACAAACATTAAAATAAGGGTTGCGAAGACCGCATATACCGGCCGGGAGGGGACGGGGCGCTGACCACATCCCACTCTTCGTACTTCCCCACATTTATGACGCCTGTGGCGGGTGGAGCCGGGGGACGCAATGGTCGGGGGTTAGGCCTCGGCCGCGGGTTCGTTAGTTTCCAATATGAAAATAAATCGTTTTGGGAGAAAATATCATGAAAGTGTAAACGATCAGACTTTTCATAATTCTGGAGCGATAAACTTGTCCACACAATTCTTTCTACCGTTTTTGTTAGAACTTGTGTATCCAACTTGTTTGCGTACTCTTTCTTTAATTACTCCTTATTTGTTCTCCTTTAATTACTTTTCGTTACTATAGACTAGCTATTACTGGCTTTTTCCGTCTGTGTGTCTGCATGATACAAATTCACAAGCCACTGCACGTACCTAAGTTGCAACTGCATATACTCCAATATGAAGAAAGTTGTCAATATGTTTCAACTTTTATTACAATTTACAGAAAATATGGATTGTTTATTTAGATTTTTTTCTAAAATTTATTGATTCTCATATGACTGCCTTGTGCAAGTTTCAGTGTTAAATATAAGAGTCTGAATAAAGTTAGTTATTGACACATCTTACATTTTTCTCTTCTGCTGTCTGCTGTAACAGACATTCTAACGGTCTTATTACGATTTCTGTAACCGTAAATATATAAATGTCTAAAGAAAATTTGACACATTTCAAATTTGATTGAAATGAATACAAATTTAGTGGAACTTGATTCCAATACCATGATATTTCCACGTAGGATAACATGAAAGTCACAATTTCATTCTGACTATTAGTGCAATGTCAGGGTGTAGGGTTTCCATACCAAAGTTTTGAGAAATTGGGTTTTTATTTTTATTGTAGTCCATTTTATCTTCTTCTTTCCTAGTTGATATACCAGGTGGCCCACCAGAGCCGGCATCAAAGAAGGTAGATAACCCTTCGTGCGTTAAACAAGTTGCCGAACTCCACGGCGCAAGACAGGGCAGTGACGTTTCTGCCTTTCAGCAGACGTGCAGCGAGAGGCAGTTGGATTAGCGTTTGGTAATATACAAAATAACAGTACGAACAGCCGAAAACGTCTCAGTTTACTAACCGGGTCTTCATTTTCCAGGCAATAAACTCACTCCTGTATACGGTACTATTGTCTAACATTTCAATTACAGATTGTAAAGTGCAAGCATGAGGGCACGTAATGTTTCATTGGCATTTCTTCGTTTCTTAAGAATGTTATTGTGGTATGTTGTTGCTGTTGTTGTTATTATTATTATTATTATTATTATTATTATTATTATTATTATTATTATTATTATTATTATTATTATTATTATTATTATTATTATTATTATTATTATTATTATTATTATTATTATTATTATTATTATTATTATTATTATTATTATTATTTTTATTATTATTATTATTATTATTATTATTATTATTATTATTATTATTATTATTATTATTATTATTATTATTATTATTATTATTATTATTATTATTATTATTATTATTATTATTATTATTATTATTATTATTATTATTATTATTATTATTATTATTATTATTATTATTATTATTATTATTATTATTATTATTATTATTATTATTATTATTATCCATCTACTAGAAACGCCGGGTATCTATAAATGTAATATTTAGGATGTTCCCAAATTCCCCCTCCCCAGCCCCTTTTTACTTTTTGTGCCGTGGTAGGGTGGTGCCGTGGCCGAGTGGTCAGACCGCCTACCACCTAGGCGGCCCGGGTTTGATCCCAGAGACCCCCATATGATATTCGTGTTGAACGAAGTGGTGTCTGAGTGGATTTTCTCCGGGTTCTCCGGTTTCCCGCGCCACTCATTCCACCAATTGCTACATCATCACCTTTCCAATCATCCATTTCACCTCATTTCACATCATCCTCTTACTCTCATCCAGGTGCTTAGCTGACCACCCGCTTTTCTGGTCTTCACTCTGTCCGGTTCATAGGTCCCTCTGCTCCCCGACAGGCGTCTGACCCTAGGCACTGGCGTGTAAGTCCTAGGGGGTATAAGTCCTTCATAACGAAAGAGTAATCAGGTAAAGAAGAAGAAGTGCAATAGGAGTTTTGCAGCAGGAGCTTAGAAGCCACATAATCAAATTGCGCTCTTTATTGCTTGTCCACAGTCAAATTAAAGAAACAACATGCTTTCATCTTTCGTTCAAACACGATCCATTTATGCTTTCCTTTAATTCTTCCCGTGGCTAACGAGAAACAGTTACGGAGTTACGTAGTAATGGTAGTATACCATCATGTATACCATCACGATAAATCTGTATCTTTTGTATGAATTCAACGAGCAATTTTTTGGTTGTTTAGAATATGGTTGTATTAGGCGATTGTGGTTTTACTTCATTGGGCCAGGATCGAACTAGGAGAATTATGTCACTGTAGTTCGCGTCTTAGTCTGTCTTTTTCGTCAGCCACGATTCTTTTTTTACTCTTGGGAGAATACGAAACAAATATAATTAAGGGTTATAAAAGGTTCTCCAGCCGAGAGCTGAAGCTGGAACCCTAACATCGTAAGAGGACATTGCAACCGTTACTCCAAGGAAGCAACCACGCTAGCTTCGCTAAATGCCTTATTTTGAACTGTTGAGATCAGGTCGCAGGACCTTGATACCATGTATCATTTGCCACTACTGTGTATTGGCTAACGCACTAGCAATCACCCAATGAGGTATGGGTATGTTAAGCAATATAAACGTACAGTATTGGAAACCCGCAGTCTACTAAAACTCCTTAGACCATGACATATACAAGTGAGGTAACAAGGGGCCGTATTGTAGGAATGTGGGAATGTGGCCGCACAGTGGCCCAAATATGCCAAGCAGTTGGCCATGTAGAAGAGACTGTTCGTTTATGGGTGAAAAGGTTCCAGAAAGAGGGTGAAGAGGGCTTTAAGACAAAGCCAAAGCAAAGAATGTCAAAGAAGACCACGGCAGAGGACGACAGAGCTATTCTGGAGGTCCACAAAGGGAACCCCTTCCTTCCAGCCACAAGAATAACCAGAGGTCTAAATCTCCCAGTGGGTGCTGAGACAGTCCGTCGACGACTCCGTGCTGCTGGCGTCCGACATCGCAGGTCTGCGAAAAAGGGTGCGCTTAAGCAAGAACACAGGGAAGCTCGCGTGACCTTCTGTCTCCAGTATCTGCCAGCAAGTCAAGACTTCTGGGAGATGCTATTGTCTGACGAGGAAGTGTTTTCATCTGACGAAGATGGGAGATTGTCCTTGTGGCGACCAGACCACACTCGCTTCGACCCTGAAGGCGTTGTTACCTCTGTGCGGAGTGGCAGGATCAGCTTAGCTGCGTGGGGCTGGATGAGCGCCAGTGGAGTTGGAGAGCTTATTGAAGTTCCCTGTAACATGGACTTCCAAGAATATGTTGCACTTGTGGAAGACTCCATGGCCCCAAAGGTGCGATCTATCTGCCCGGAAGAGGAAATGCCGGAAATAGATTTCATGCACAACAACAACAACAACAATGTGCTCACATCCCAGACCAAGAGGCTTGGCTTCAGCAGCACCTAGACGTTTCGGTGCTGGAATGTCCTGCGAAACATCCAGACCTTAATACAATTAAGAATGTCTGGGCATAAATGGTTCGGGATTAGGAACAACGTCAGTAAAAATAAGCTTTTGTTGTTTAACGACGCTGTCAATTGCCAGGATCACATCAGTTTCGCCAGTGTGGTGGAATTTCATCCCGCAGGGGTTCTTTTACATGCCAGTAAATCTACTGACATGGAGCTGTCGTTTTTAAGCACACTTAAAAGCCATCGGTCTGGACCGAAATTGAACCCGCGACCTTGGGATCAGTAAGCCAGCATCCAACCAGCTGAGTCATCTAGACCGATGGGAGCAACGTCAGGAACGCACCAAAGAGGCACTGAGAGAACATGTCTGGGAAGTCTGGGAAAGTATGAAACCACCGTTATAATCATAGCCGTCATATTTATAATCGTTATTATAACGGTTATAATTATAATTGTTCTTACCGTAATATTTATAGCTGTTATATCTATAACCGTTATTATAACAACCGCTATAATCATAACCGCTATAATCATTGTAATAAGCGTCATAATTAAAACCGTTATAGTTATAACCGCTATGATAACCGTTATAATAACCGCGATATTTATAACAGTTAACAAGGGTGTTGCGGAACTGAATGGCAGAACAGAGAGAAAGGGTACTAAAGGACCTTAACGCACAGCCAACTTTCTTATTCCTGGTATCTTCCAGGCCTCAAATAAATATGACGTTGTTTATAAGCGAAACCAGCAGCACCAGTCTCGTTATTGTGTTAACTGTTCATACTGTTCTCTTTCATTTTCCCTCACTCTCGCCTTCTCTGTCCTCTCACTTCTCGCTCTGTCCTGTTTCTTCCACTTTCATATAGATACTCATTTTCCCTCTCGCCCCATCCTTTTTCCGCTCTCTATCCTCTCCTCTTCACTATATGCCTATATTATATCTTATGTTCTAAAAACTAGCAATAACACCACTTTTTCTGGAGGATCAATAAAATCTGAAAAAACTAAACTTTTCTAATACTGTCTATCCTTGAAACCGTGATATTTTCCATGGAAACCAGAAAGCGGAATTAAGATATTCAGATTTATAATTCTTTAAACTAACTGCGATATATACACGAACTGTAGTAATAAAAAATCAATACATATTCTTAAGTATTCATCAAATCAGCATTGGATAAATAATGAAACTTGTCAAAACTATGGCCTTTAAAACTTTATTATGTGACATTTTTCCGCAAATGTGATTAAATTCTAATATAATTTGTTTATTTTAGCCAATTGTGTAGGTTAAAATAGAAAACTGTTAAAAACATTGGGGATATAATTTAATTATTCGAAGTCATCAATTAGCGCCATCTGGAGAAGCAAATATAGACAACCATTCAAACAGGAGGACCTTCGGGAAGTGCTCTATGTTGAAGAGGTTACAACAGTTAGACTATCGCTGTTACAGAGAACATCAGTCATAGAAACGTTTAATTCGGTAACTGTTTAGCACATTCGGCAAGACTAAAATGTTAATTCAGTAGCGACAAAGATCGGTTACCCATTAAATATTCTTTTGATGCTTTAAATGTGATTCTACAACAGGGGGTGTGGGGGGGGGGGGGGGGAGGCAGGTAGTGCCGGTATGACGTCAGCTCAGAAAGCTGAACATGCTCGCACTGAAGACGAGCTCAGCGTGTGTTGTCACAGCTCTCTGCACTGTTGCCACTGGGGAAGCATAAATAGTTTGAGAAATGCGGGAAACGGCAATGCAGGAAAGACAGGAAACATATCTTGTGTTAATAACACAACTAACGTCTTAGATGTTGTAATATTCATTCTGACTGGTTTAAATACACAGTTGGTCACAGATTATGAACAATTACATTTCGGCTCCATGCTATGGAAAAATACATAATAATGCTAGTTTATGTGAAGGACAGTCGTGTTATAAAGCACATAGAATAGAGCATAGTGGAATTTCCTCTGCAAATTAGAAGAGAGCAATACAGAACAAAATTACGTGGACACTTTCCAACACTTTCTGTTTCGTTAAATGGTTAAATGGTTTATCAATGTTGGGACATAATATCTGGGAAATCTGTGATCGAAAACTGCATGTTAGGTTGTGATCTTCGGGATTTGGACTTACTTAATTTCATAACAGAACCAGACAGAAACACTGGCTGTTATGTTACTTGTACTGGCCATGTTATTGCCATCGAGAACACTGCACCTAACTGAACCCTCCAGTTCCGTACTCACAGCGCCGTTTATCTAAGCAATATGGTATTATACGCCCCTCGTTTGACTTCACAAGAACTGATAAGTTTTTTCTTCGTTTCAATAGGTTACGCCACCTAAAGCTGTCTTCCTCTGTTCTACACACGGCATACAAAGTTTCACCGGTCAGTTTATATCAGTTTCACTGGTATAAACCCAATAGAAAGTAGTTTCCGGGCTTGTAGGCCGTGGTCCAGTCGATGACTAATCTGACGTTTCGCCCAAGATTCCGTTGATCATCTTCAAAGAGTGACTCCTAGCTGGTTAACAACTTGAGGGGGAGTTTCCAGTTTTCCAGTTTCTTTACTTCAAAGTAATTGCCTGGTGCCGGTACAATAGGCCCAGCTTACAGGCTACAATTATCATGGTATTATAATTAACAATATATACAATTTTGGGAGTTATTAAAAAAGCCATACGGTGACCACCTTTAGGTCACCGAGAACAGTATTTGTCTGTATATTTGATTCTGTGTCCTACGAGTTCCTGTTTCATTTTTATATGTACTGAGTGTCCCAAAAAACACCGACAACCCTTAATATGTAATGCGCGATGGCAAACTGTTGATTTTCAAATAAGAACCCCTGTTCGGAAATGCACGGTTCGGACGCTGAAGAGCGTTGAAGTTTGAGAACGAACGGCTGTGGCAATTTGTTAACATTCGTTTTGGTGTCTTAATACGGAGGGTGTGCAACCCTTTAGCCATCTGTGTACTGGCATGAACGATCTGAACGTAATAACATTCCTGCGCATGCGCAAAATTCTTCCATAGAGCCCTTGGTGCGCATCCTACTGCGTTACTTGAGTAGTCTCCAGTACAGTTACGTTTTTTTAACAACAGTGTGACACGACACACCTGCAGAAATGGCCGATATGAACTCCAGCACACTTGATGTAAATGTGCGCAATCACTTCAACGTGGCATACTCAAATCGATGGATTGATGGAGGTGGACTAGTTCTACGGCCACCACGGTCGCCAGATCTGACACCTCTCGACTATTTTCTGTGGAGTTGTATGAAGAGTATGGTGTATGACACTCCAGTAACCTCAGTGGAGGACCTTATTGCTCGAGTCCGCGGAGCAATCTAAAACCTTCAAAGACACCCGCACATATTAGGTCATGTGAATGAGGCTCACCATCACCGATATAGGCTCTGCGAACACAGTTCGAAGCCCGTTTGTAATATCAACAGGTCGATGTTGCGTTTATTGACGAAATGTGAACGTACACCCATCTCACACTTCGATGCCCTACAGCGTCCAAACCATGCATTTCCGGACAGGGATTTCTATCCTAAAGCAAACATCCGTTTGACGTCCCGCACAACATACTAAGCGTTGTCGGTGTTTTTTTCTGACATCCTGTATACATACTCACATTTATATACACACATACACACGCGCATTCACTCCAGGGCATACCAAAAGTATATGTCCCATTACATGCACACACATACACACACACGCGCACACACATTGGGCATACCAAAAATATGCGTCCGAGCTCACGCACTACACTATTTACACTATATACAGTTTTCCGCTGTTTTCCTGAGCGGTCAGGTTGCAGCTCCTGTGTGGTTCCCGAGGTGCAGATCTCTGCAGTAGTGAGTTTGGGGTCTAGGACCAGGGTTGTATGGGCACGCATTAGTCGGCGAGCCGTGCCGCGTCTAGAACATTTTTATCCATTCATGTTTGCGGTGCTTCGGCTCGCCGTTGCCAATGTTGGCGATCACGTAGTTTTCGTGATTTCTAATGCACGCACATGTTCCCGTGGCTCTTTTACTTATTGCCTCTGGGATGGATGGGATCTGGGCTTCAGGTGAACGGTTTGGTTAGTGGTTCGAAGTAGAACAGAGAGGATTTTTCGAAAGGAGAGGTTTTGAAGTTTTTTGGGTTTGTTTTCTGGCGGTTTTGGGGGCATTAGCCCAGGCCACGCATGCATACAGGGCGACCGGAAGAATAAATGACTTGTATAAAATCAGCTTGGATTTGAGTTGCAGCTGTTTCCTACGGAAGATGGGGGCACATAACTTTGCCGCTGTCTGCCTTTGTTGGCGCTATTTTTATGTCGGTGGACCAGCACATCGTGTGGTCCATGGTGACGCCTAGCTACTTAATATGCTGACGACAGTGCAATATTTGACCGCCGACTGTTAGATCCATTACCAAAGTGTGATACCGCTTTGAAAAATGTATTAGTTGGCATTTGTTGGGGTTAATTTTGATTTTCCAATTGTGGAGCCATAAGAGGAAGTAGTTTGTATATCTTAGCATTTTTGCAAGGCCGAAACGAGGATTTTTGTGGTGGTTGTATATTGCGGTGTCGTCAGCATACGCATCTGGCCTTGCATCTGGCGTCCACTGGAAAATTGTTGGTAAATAATATATACAGAAAAGGCGACGTGATTTCACCATGTGGGGCGCCAGCACGCATTACTCGCTCTCTGGAGGAGGAACTGCGGTTAAGCGCATCCTGCCAGCTATAGGGGGTGTGAGATGTTCAGAAACGAACGCCACCGCCGTCAACTGGCAACCTTAGCCAGGAACACTCCTAGTGCTCAACCAGGGCTCAGACCCATCCTGTACCCGGCCCTGGTCAAACCAGGCGTCTCCTTTGCAGGAGTCGCCAGAGGACAAAACGTACCCGTGCCACCACCAAATGGTCCCCCTCCACAACCTCAATTCCCCAGGCGTCCACCGGTGACCTGGTCGGACTAAGAGATATTTTAAACTTCTTCAGGGATCTCAACCTCACAGCCCTTTTAACAAAGCTGCAGCCTTTCCTGAGCAAGTTTAAAAGCTGCAGCAGCACTATGGAGAAAACAGAAACCATTATATGTCTCCTCTGCACCCTCTTAGAGTAAATGGCCCATGCAAGGGGCGGTATAACTTTAACCCACGCGCTTCTGTGGATTGCAGATAGCATCCACAGGCAGCAGCACGAGCTTGAAAACTACCTTCGGCGTAACAAAATTGACGTCGCATTTATGTATGAAACTAAATTAAAAGAAGAGCATACTTTTAAGCTCCATGGTTATCAAGTATTTCGGAGCCACAGAATTAGCAGACAGGGGGAAGGGACTGCTATCTTGCTTAAAAATACAGTTACTCATGCTCCTGTCACGCTGGCGGTACTAGGATGCACGGCTCTTGAAACTCATGTTAATAAAAGAACGGTGGTGCTGGTAGTTCTTTATCGCCCGCTTAACTCCCAAGATTTCATACAAGACCTCGAACAAATCCTCGCTTAAGAGGACCACGTTATAATTGCAGGAGATTTCAACGCCCGGCACCCGTGGTGGTATTCTCACCAAGCAAACGCGGCCGGAAATCTCCTGACGATATTGAGGTACATTTCCCTTCAGAACCCACCTTTTGCCACAGATCAGGGCACCTTGACCCTGGACTCCGACCGTCTTCCTATTCATTTCGACATACCGGGTGCTATTACGGCCGGTGCCTCTGGCCCTCGGAAGAGGGCCTACACCGACTGGAGCAGTTTTACCACAGAAATGCACAGGATGGCGCAACCCAGGCTGTCTTACTATAGCGAGGCAGACATAGATGTCGCCATTGAAAACTTCACTACCTGGCTACGCACGGCTAAGAGAAATGCCATCACATACAGCACAAGACCACCCGGTGTTTGCACGTACCCCGAGGTAGAGCAACTCATTGCGCGAAGACGACGCTTGACAAGACTGTGGCGGTACACCCGTCAGCCTGAATACAAAGTGCTAGAAAAATGGCTACGCAACGTCATTCAGCAACAAATTAAAATCGACAAAATTGAACAGTGGGAAAAAAAATGCTGAATACCACCCATTTGGACTCTTCCTTGTGGAAATTATTAAAGGCTTTCAAGGTCTCCATGAACGTCATTTCCGCAACTGAGACGCTGCACACTCAAGGTGGCCTGCACTTCTCCGCAGAGGAAAAAACGAGGTTTTTGCTGTTTCCAACACAGATTCACCGAAAACCCAGTGACCAACAGTGACCTAGAACGGGAGGTCCAGACATGGGTACAAACCTGGGAGGCGCAGAAGCAAGAGCAACAACTGTCCCTTATAACACCGCAGGAAGTTTACAAGCTCATTAAGAAACTGCTTATAGGGAAAGCTGCCGGCCCAGACAAGTTGACTAAAGAGGAACTTAAGCATCTCCCGAGAAAAGCGCTGGTGCAACTGACAAATATATTTAATGCTTCAAATCATATTTTATATTTAATGTCTGTTTGCTGCGCAGCTACTTTCCCTCCACTTGGAAGAGAGCCAAGGTTATTGTGCTCCCAAAGCAGGGTAAAGCATCACACAGCCCCAAAATTACCACCCAGTTAGTCTGTAGTCTACTACTGGTAAATTTCTCGAAAAACTTATACTTTCTCGACTTCAAAAACAAGTTTTGGAAACACATGAACTTTCAAATTCACAGTTTGGCTTTAGAAGAGGACATGCCAGAGAATTGCAACTTCTCAGACTAACTGATGACGTAACCGAGCAATTTAACAATGGGGCTTCAACGTTGACGTTATTTCTGGACGTAGAGGCCGCGTTTGACCGGTGCTGGCACAATGGCATCATTTATAAACTGCACCGCAATTTCCCGGCCCTTCAAAATTACCTGTACTTGCTGCACAATTTCTTGCAGAATCGGCAATTCTACTTCGGAGTGGGAAACTCCTCCAAGGAGCGAGTAATGTGGGCTGGCGTCCAGCAGGGGAAATCATGTCGTCGTTTCTTACATGTTATTCACCAATGATTTCCTAGTGGACGCCAGAAGCAAGGTCGCCATGTATGCTGACGACTCTGCAATACACAATTTAAACCACCACAAAAATCCTCGTTTTGGCCTTGCAGAAATGCAAAGATATGTAAATACCTTCCTCTCATGGCTCCATGATTGAAAACCCAAAATTAATCCTCATAAATGGCAGCTGATACATTTCTCAAAGCGGCATCACATTTTGGCATGTACCTAACGGTCCGTGGTCAAGTATTGCACTGTCATCAGCACGTTAAATACTTAGGTGTTACCATGGACCGCGCGATGTGCTGGTCCAACCACATAAAAATAGCGCCAACATAGTCGGACAGCGGCTAAAGTTATGCGCTCCCATCTTCCGCAGCAAACAGCTGCAACTCAAATCCAAGCTGATTTTATACAAGTTGGGCCAGTGCCTCCAAAACCGCCATAAAACAAACCCAAAACACTACAAAATCTCTCCCTTTGAAAAATCCTGTCTGCTCCCCTCCCCTCCCCACCTTCACCTTGAATCTCAGATCTGATCCATCCCAGAGGCAATAAGTAAAAGAGCCACGGCAACATGGGCGTACATTAGAAATCACGAAAACTACGTGATCGCCAGCATTGGCAAAGGCGAGCCGAAGCACCGCAAACATGCACGGATAAAAATGTTCTAAACGCGGCACGGGTCGCCGACTAATGCGCGCCCATGCAACCGCGGCTCTAGGCCACAAACTCACTACTGAAGAGACCTGCGCCTCGGGAACGATACAGCAGCTGCAACCTGACCGCTCAGGAAATCAGTGGAAAACTGTATATCGTGTAGAAAGTGAAATGAAGTGTAAATAGTGCAGTGCGTAAGCTGGGGAGCATATTTTTTTGGTGTCCCCAGTGAAAGCGTGTGTGCGTGTGATGGGACATATAGTTTTGGTATACCCAGGAGCAAATGCGTGTCTATGTGCATATCAATGTGTGTAGGTGTGTGTGTGTAGGTGTGGTGTGTGTGGTGTGTGTGTGTGTGTGTGTGTGTGTGTGTGTGTGTGTGTGTGTGTGTGTGTGTGTGTGTGTGAGTGTGTGTAAGAGAAAATGAAACAAACACTCAAGGGCACAAAATAAGAAAATAGAACCAAAACTGTTCTCGATGACATAAAGATTGTCACCGTATGGGTTTTTGGCAAACCCGAAAACTGTAAATACTGACAATTATAACTTCATAATAATTTGTAGCCTGTAAGCCGGGCCTCTTGTAACGACACCAGTTAAAATATTTTGAATAAAGAAAACTGAGAAAATCGCCCTCTAGTTGTTAACCAGCCAGAAGTCACTCTCTGAAGATGCCCAATGCAGTCTTGGGCGAAACGTCGTATTATTCATCGACTGGACCACAGCCTACAAGCCCGGACACTACATTCTGTTGGATTAACCCCGGCCATGAAAGCCAAAGCATATATATATATATATCTGATACCTATAAAATCATTTATGAATTCCGCAAACCCTTCACAAAAATAATATATGAAGGGCGGAAAGGACACTTTCGTTTATTACGTACATCACGGTATTTTCCCCATTTTTTAACCCTTCCTTTCCTTGTCAGTGTCTGTCTCCCTTTGCCTAGCGCCACCACCCACGTTTCATACTAGCGTGTGCAGTTACTTGTTATTCTAATTCGTTTATGATTAAAACACGTAATATACAACGATTTAAGGACAAAATCGTGATCAAATCTAGACTATAATTGGAAACTGTTTTTATTCGTGCACCTGTCAGAAGTAAGGAAGGTAAAGCTGTAAACTTTCAAATAAGAAGAAATAAAATCAAGTTCAATTACATTTTAATCCAGTGAAGATTACGGATGGTAATTACTAGGGCTCGGAAGTTGATGACCTAAAAATCTACGAAAAATGACCTATAAGAATTCCTTAAAAGTGAAGAAAAAATGACGTTATTTTTTCTAAAAATGACCTTACATTTTTTTTACAGTTTCTCATTAAAATACTTAAAAATGGCCAATGTTCTGATAACAAAAATAAACTTATCCAGGCCATGCACATTTAACATAAAATAATATTTATAGACATACGTCTTATTCAGCATTGCAATAGGGAACCATCGCCATTCGTAGGATCGCCGGTTATCTTGAAGAACATTCCTGTACATTGAAAAACTCCTCTTTACATCAATAATTGACGTCATGGGCGCATACTTGAAATGACCAAGGTCATGAAGAATCTTCTTCAAAAACACTGATGTTGAAATTTTCACCTGCAGCATTTTTTCGATTTTACACATTGACTGGTACCCACTGTTCTTTCCCAATACGTTTTTTAATTTCTCACTAACTTATTTATTACAGTTTCACGGGCGATCAGCCGTGTGAGGTTTGAAAATATTGAGCTTTCGGCCATTCTAAACTCCATGGCCTTCGTCAGAATGAAATGACCGTTACCAGAGGCACCAGAGGCAGTTTGAGTCGAGCGGGGATGATGATTCCCCCGCCCGAGTGTCATTACCGCAGTACCGAGCCGTTATACGGCTTAACCTGCGCGATGGTTTCGATGAGGTCGCTTCGGGGATTTGTGTTACACTAGGAAATGATTTGTGGAAACAGGGGTTTTTATAGGGGCAGGAGGGGTGGTTGGAAGGGATTGGTCCGCGAGCGGGCTGTGCGCGGCTTCTGATTGGTCGTTTCCGGCCAGTCAGGTGACGCGCTAATCCCCACCAGGGTTCTGGCCGTCAGTCACTCACTGAGAGGTGAACTGAAACAGGCGTTTTCTGTATTTTGGATACAGATTGTACTTTCGCCTTTCCCATCTTCTAAGTTAAACCGCCGGACTTAGAATGTCCTTTGGTAGTCTTTTCGATGGTAGTCGGCGTGGCTCTCTCTGGTCGTATTGACCCAGAGTATTCACCAGTGGGTTAGGGTGGTTCTGGAGTTTGTTGTACATTGTTCGAGCGCGGGTTTTAATCACGTCGACAATGTACGGGATACCGGAATGTTCGTGAAGGATATGGGCAGGAAATCTCCAGCCGGTATCATAGAACATCCTTAATGCCCGGTTCTGCAGCGTCTGGAGTCTGATGAAGGTGGACTTTGCCACCACTCCCCAGATCTCACATCCGTATAGGACCAGAGGCGGGATGATCGCTCGATACAGCTGGAGCTTCAGGCGTAAGGGCATGCTTTGGGAACTGAATATGGGATATAGCTGCCGGAGAGCAGCATGGCCTTGTAGTACCTTGCCCCTGACGTGATGTCTATACGTCAGCCGCCGGTCCAGCGCGACCCCGAGATACTTCGCCGTAGTGAACCAGGGGATCCGACGGCGCCGAAGCACGAGGTCTCGCGGGAGCCGGTTGGCCTTCGCATTAGCCAGGAGAATCGCAGAGCTTTTCTCAGGGTTAATGAAATACGCCAGTTCTCGCACCATCTACTGATGGCACAGAGATGGGCTTGTACTTGTCGGTAACTGTAGCGCGGATTCTTGTTGGTAGCGAAAATCATAAGATCGTCCGCATACTGACAGATGTGTGTGTTTGGGTGCGTGGGGAGATCGGCCATGTAAGCTGCAAAGAGCGCCGGTGACAGTACACTGCCCTCGGGGACTCCTGCGCCAATGGGCCTCTCTGTAGAGAATGATCCCTCCACCTTCACCCGGAAGCTACGTTCCTGTAGGAAACCAGCCACCAAGTAAATGTATGGAGGGGGGATTTCGTGCTGTATGAGCTTGTAGACAAGCCCCTCATGCCAGGTGGTAGAAAATGCCTTTTCCAGGTCAAGCAACACTGCCACCGTTTTAGCCCTTTCCTGGTAAGCCAGGGAAGCTTTTTCGGCTACACGCAGTAGTTGCTCAGTCGTGGAGTGGCCAGAACGAAAACCAAACTGATGTTCCGGTAGGAGACCTTTTTCCTCCAATAGAGGTCCGAGGCGGGACAGGAACAGTTTCTCGAATACTTTCGAGATAACTGGTAGGAGGCTGATGGAGCGTTAACTAGATGGAAAGACCGGATTTTTGCCCTGCTTTAGAACGCACACCACACGCGCCTGTTTCCAGACAGCTGGAAAATGGCGCATGCTGAGGCGTGCGTTATAAATGCGGGTCAAATGCATCACGGCACTATGGGGAAGGTGCTGGAGGATTTCCGCTGTTACACGGTCCTGTCCAGGGGATTTTCGGGCTTTTAGGGATTTGATGGTGTTAGTTACCTCGCGAGGGGTAACTATCGGGATGTGGAACTCCTCGTGGCCCGCGGGTCCGACTTCTAAGAAGTCTTCTACCGCCTGTTCCACGAGGTCAGTATGGTCATCGTTCTGTGGATCTTCCCTGGGCTGGAATTGAGTTTCCAGATAGTCTGCTAGCGCCTCTGCTTTTTCCCTCGGTTCAAACACAAGTCTTCCCCTAGGGCTATGCACAGGATGCTGGTGTACAGATTTATCTTTCCGCAAGCCTCGAACGATGCGCCACGGTTTCCTCTCCTGGAGGTTTACGTGACGCAACGTATTATCCCAAGCTTCTTGCCTATGTTTTCTTAGGAGTCGTTCACCAGGGATTTGAACCTCTGGTGTATTACTCCTATCCTAGGATGTCGGAATCTCTGCCATAGCCGTCTGACAGCATTCTTTGATTGAATGAGGCGTTTCAGTGGAACAGGGATAGATGTAGAGTTTGGTGCTTCGGTAGGAATGCGGTGTGTGTGAGCACGCACCGCATTTAGGACTGAGGTTGAAAACCCCGCGGCCGCCTCCTCGAGAGCCTCAATCGAGTCTATTCGAGGGCGCGCTTCCACGGAGTTTTGAAGGGCAAGGACGGCTGCGTCCCAGTCGACTTCTTCCACCCAGTCCGGTACTCCCAGCGCAGTGAGATTAACGTCTGAGTCGACCACAACAGGGTTGTGATCAGAGTCCAGAGCGTTAATCACAGAGAGGTCCAAGTGAAATGGTATGTTTTTGGTGATCATGAAATCAATGACATCCGTGGCGCCGCGTGCCGGGTGGTGGGTTGGACCTCTCGGCCCGTGCGCGTGAAGGGCGGGATTCCCGCTAATGAGACGGTACAGTCCCCGGCCCTTAACGTTCTGGGTGCGGCTGTGCCAGCTTGGGTGTTTTGCGTTGAAGTCGCCTGCAATGCAAACCCTGTGGTGTAGGTTCAGGAGTGCCGTGATGTCCGCTTCATGGAAACGCCCATCCGGCGGGTCATATACCGCCACAAGCACTAGGTCGTTCCCGCCCAAGGATAACCTTATGGCGGTTGCTTCCAGGTGTCGTAGCGGAGGAATGGTAACAGGAGTGTGGGTGAGATGGTTCTTTATGAAAATGGCAGTACCACCGCCCTGTCGGCCGACCCGATCAGACCGATGAGCGGCGTAACTTGGCAGGGTAAACTGTACACCAGCGTGCAGGTGTGTTTCGCAGACCATCAGGATATCAATCCCGTGACTGTCCACAAACTCCAGCAGGCCAGGTCTCTGGTCTCTAACTCCATTTGCGTTCCAAAACGCAGCTCTAAATGATCGCACAGTTCTATGCGCCATTAGGAGCTCGTGGAGTTAGAATACAGTTCCTTGGCCGTTTAAAGCACCGTAAGATGCTTCTTCACAGCGGAAATCCCGGGGTTGTGAATGGTGTCCCTGCAGCGTCGTAGGATTGGGAGGGAGCGCTGAACTAAGTCTGCGAACCAGGTCGCCAACTGAATAAACTCAGCCATGTCCTCAGATGCAAATGCGTCTCCTACGGATGGTTGCGAGCTGTTTTGAGGCACTGGTGCCTCAGGATTGGCTGGGCCAGTCCGGGAGGACGGGCCAGCATTGGCGGGCTCAGCTGGTCGCTGGTTGGCTGACACAGCTGGAACTTTAGATGCTGGTGGAGGGGGAATTTTCTCAACATTTTTGTTGGGAAACTTCCCCACAGCAGGTTGTTTTGTGGTTTTATCCACAGATCGCTTCTTCTTCCCCTTCTTATGGGGACGTTGCTCCTTTGGAGCGATACTGGGCGTTGGAGCTGTCTCGCTGCTCGCAACCGTAGGTGTGGCGCTATCTGGGACCGGCTCAGTTACTGTGACGGCGACCTGGCTTGTAGGGACCACTTCCGTGGCCTCGGACTGTGCGAGAGCACTTTCGTGTCTCGCCAGCGCCGCGGCGAAAGAGACCCCCCGCCTGACCTCAGTGTCAGCCTTGCCCTGTTTTCCTTGCATTATAGCAAGTCGTTTAGGGCACCCGCGATAGATGCCTATGTGGCAACCATCGCAGTTAGCGCACCTTTTGTTCTCTATTGGTGTCGGGCAATCCTTTACCAAGTGCTCGCCCGCACAACGGAGACACTTCAGAGCCGTCTCACAGGCAAAACTGGAGTTGTGGACGCCCAGGCACTTGTAGCACTGGGCCGGCCCCTCCCTGCCGTGATAGGGCTCAACCGTGACTCGCGTGTGATATAGGCAAGTCACCTGGTCTATCTTTGGGGTTCCCTCCCCCTGTTTTTCAATGGCCACTAGGAATAGTGCTAGGGGCACCTTGGTGGGTTTCCCCTCCTTCACCTTAGTTGTGGTGAGTTGCACCACGGACCGCGGTTCGATTCCGTGTTCGTCCTTCAGGCCGACACGGATATCCTGGGGGTCTGTCTGAGAGTCAAGACCTCTGATTACCCTGCGAACCACGTGGGGTCGCTGAAGCGAGTATGTGTGGAATTTAATTCCACAGGCTTTCAGTACCTCCTTTGTGGCCGCATGTTCCCCAGAGGTAGTGGTTCTAATTGCAACGCGCCCTGGATGCCGCGTTGCCTGAAATTGCGCCCTTAGCTTTCCCCTGAGTTCCTTCATCACTTTGATGTGATTCGGGAAGGGGTCAGACACAATTGGCGGAATTTTCTCCGCCTTTTGTGCGGCTTGGTGCTGGGATGACGCTGCAGGTCCCTGTGAAGGAGCGGGTCCGTCTGGATTTGAACCACAGGACCTTTTCCTACGGCTCTGTACCAGTACAAAGCCACCATCGTCCGGCAGTGCAGGAGTTGGGTTGACGGGAGCTGGTGGTGTAAGAGGGACTACTGTCCCTTGGTTAACAAGGCCCACGGCCTAGTCTTGGCCGTAGTGAGTGCCTTGGCTTTCGCCTTGGCGATACTCACTCGGGGACCGGGTGAGGGGTTCGAGGTAGAGGATTTCGAGGGTGTCGAAACCATGTCAGGTCTTACCTGTTTGCTGGTACTCGGTATATCTGTCTTTGTCGGTGCAGGTGCCATTCGGCTCCCCACAGAGGGCCGGACGCCTTGCGGCGCGCCTATTGGAGTTCCAGTGAGCCCCGGGTCCAGACCTGAGTCCGGACCCTTGGCTACAACCTTGTGGGGCTGCGGTAACGTCAGTCTGTCGGTCGTTGGTACCGTGTCTCTTCCGGGCTGGCTGGTGTATGCAAGAGCTCTACGAGCCCCTTTCACTAGACTGGCGAGTAGAGGGCCAATGCCCACTGCCGGTCTCGAGTCGGGGCAGCTCCGGGAAAGCTGCCTCGGTGGTGTCTTCTCCTTCTTCTTCAGCTTGGAGTGCCCTAAAATCTGCTATCAGAGCTCTTATAGGACACTCCGCGACGACTAGTGGCGCCCGCCTGGCAAGTGCTCTTTATGAGTTGGCGCGGTGCGTAGAGGCTGCTCCCTAGCGAGAGGTCACGCAGTTGGCTCTCCTGTTCTTCCAGTGGTCCAGTAGAGTAGAGTCGAGGCGTAGACGATGCGAGAATGATGAATGTAGAATGACCGTTCCAGAGGCAGAGGCAGTTCGAGTCGAGTGGGGAAGCTGTTCCCCCACCCGAGTGTCTTTACCGCAGTACCTAGCCGTTATACGGCTTAACCTGCGCGATAGTATGATGGATTGGTCTACAGGGATTTAATGCTTCTGGGAATGTTATGGGATCAGGGGTATTTATAGGGGCAAGATGGATGGTTGGTAGGGATTCGTCCGTGAGCGGGCAGTGCCCGGCTGCTGATTGGGCTGATCCCCTCCAGGGTTCTGGCCGTCAGTCACTCACTGAGAGGTGATCTGAGTTAGGCGTTTTACTCTGTTTCAAGTACAGATATTGATTTTGCCTTCCCCATTATCTAAAATTAGACCGTTGGACTTAAGATGTCCTTCGGCAATTTTTTAGATGGTAGTCGGCGCGGCTCACTCTGGTCATATTGTCTCAGAGTGTTCACCAGTGGGTTAGGGTGGTTCTGGAATTTGTTGTACATTGTTCGAGCGCGGGTTTTAATCACGTCGACAATGTACGGGATGCCGGAATGTTCATGAAGGATGTGGGCAGGAAATCTCCAACCAGTGTCGTAGATCATCCTTAATGCCCGATTCTGCAACGTCTGGAGTCTGATGAAGGTGGACTTTGCCACCACTCCCCAGATCTCACATCCGTACAGGACCAGAGGCGGGATGATCGCACGATACAGCTGGAGCTTCAGGCGAATGGGCATGGTTTTGGAGCTGAGGATGGGATACAACTGCCGGAGGGCTGCGTGACCTTGTAGTACTTCGCCCCTGACGTGATGCCTATACGTTAGCCGCCGGTCCAACGTGACCCCGAGATAGTTCGCCCTAGTGACCCAGGGGATCCGACGGCGCCGAAGCACGAGGTCCTGCGGGAGCCGGTTTGCCAGCGTGTTGGCCAGGAGAATCGCAGAGCTTTTCTCCGGGTTAATAGACATGCGCCAGTTCTCGCACCATCTACTGATGGCACCGAGGTGGGCTTGTACTTGACGGTAGCTGTAGCGCGGGTTCTTGTTAGTTGCGAAGATCATAAGATCGTCCGCATACTGGCAGATGTGGGTGTTGGGGTGCGTGGGGAGATCGGCCATGTAAGCATTAAAGAGTGCCGGTGACAGTACACTGCTCTCGGGAACTCCTGCACCAATGGGCCTTTCTCGGGAAAATGAACCCTCCACTTTCACTCGGAAGCTAAGTTCCTGTAGGAAACTGGCCACCAAGTAAATGTATGGAGGGGGGATTTCGTGCTGTATGAGCTTGTAGATAAGCCCTTCGTGCCAGGTGGTAGAGAACGCCTTTTCCACGTCAAGCAACACTGCCACCGTTTTGGCCCTTTCCTGGTAAGCTAGGGAGGCCTTTTCGGCTACTCGCAGTAGTTACTCGGTTGTGGAATGGTCAGAACGAAAACCAAACTGATGTTCCGGTAGGAGGCCTCTAAAAGAGGTCCAAGGCGGGTCAGGAACAGTTTCTCGAAAACTTTCGAGATAACTGGTAGGAGACTGATGGAACGGTAGCTAGAAGGAAGGATCGGATTCTTGCCCGGTTTCAACACGCATACCACACGCGCCCTCTTCCAGACTTCCGGAAAATGGCGCATGCTTAGGCACGCGTTGTAGATCCGAGTCAAGTGCATCATGGCTCTAAAGGGAAGCCATGGGAAGGTGCTGGAGCATTTCCGCTGTTACACGGTCCTGCCCAGGGGCTTTTCTATGTAATGACCGTAGCCGGGAGCCAAGAGCCAAATCAGGTCGCTCGGGTTTACCCGGGCGGGATGTATGCCCACGGTACCTATCCATTTATTATGGATTTACCCGTGAGGTATAAAAGGTGTAGTCGATATTCACAAGCTATTTATGTCAGTGTCAGCCAATGGTGATGATTGGTTACTCTCTCTTGCTATAGACTTGGGATATGAGTGCCAATTAGAATATCTACCCATCCTGGGGCACCCATGCCCCTCTCTGCTCACTTAGCAGAGGTCAGCTTGTCTAACCAGCAAGTCAAGCAGTGTCAAATAGCGAGAAACCGAATGCATTGAAATGTTTGGTGAAATGAGGAAGCAGCGAAGCTAATTAACCCAAGATATCCTTGGGTAAGCGATAGCTTTTGCGCCTTCTGGGAAGATGGTGATTATATTGCCCCAGGGTATTTACCAGCTGGTTAGGGTGTGGCGTAAGTTTGGCATACATTGAGCGGGCTCTTTCACGCACAACATCCACAATGTATGGGATGCCAGAATGAGTGTGGAGGATATGGGAAGAAAATATACGGTCAGTATCGTAGTTCATCATAAGGGCCCTGTTCTGCACGACTTGCAGTCTGCGGATGGTGGTTGGAGTCACGAATCCCCACGCCTCGCATCCATACAGGATCAGGGGAGGGATGATCGCACGATATAGGCGCAATTTAAGACGTGTAGGCATAGTGGACCTAAGAATGGGATAGAGCTTTCCCAGAGCTCCGTGACCTTGGGCAGCTTTAGCTGTTAGCTGTAAGTCCTCGGTCAAGTTGTACATCAAGGTACTTGGCTGTGTTGACCCAAGGGATTCTCCTGCGACCCAGTGTCAGGTCGCTATCTGGTCTACAGGTGCGAATTTTACCTAACAGAAAAGCAGAGCTTTTCTGTGGACTGATTCCCATCCTCCACTTTTCACTCCATCTGTCGATGGCGTCGAGGTGTCTTTGTAATGGGGGAAGGCAGTAACGTAGATTTTTGTTACGGGCCAGTATGAGGACATCATCGGCATATTGGCACGTAACAGTGCCGGGTTCAACGGGGAAGTCAGACATGTATGCAGCAAAGGGCAGTGGCGACAGAACACTGCCTTCCGGGACTCCAGCCGCTATTGGTCTGATAGTTGATAACCTGCCCTCCACTCGCACCCTGAAAGTGCGGTCCCGAAGGAAGCTGGCTATGAGGGACAGGTAGGGGGAGGGGAGATCTGCATCTCTGAGTTTGTACAGTAAGCCCTGATGCCATGTTGTTGCAAAGGCCTTATCCACATCCACAAGTACTGCGACAGTTTTGAAGTTTTCCTGGAAACCCAGGGCAGTCTTCTCAACCAGACGCAGGAGCTGTAAGGTAGTGGAATGACCTTGACGGAACCCAAACTGATGATCCGAAATGAGCTGCCTTTCCTCAAATAGGGGAGTTAGGCGGGACAGTAGAAGTTTTTCAAAAATGTTGGAAATGATTGGAAGTAGACTAATAGATCGGTAACTAGATGGAAATTTGGGATCCTCGCCTGGTTTTAGTATGCAAATCATCCTCGCTTCCTTCCAAGCAAAAGGGAAGTGTCGAAGATGCAGGCAAGCATTATAAATCCTCGTCAAGTGGATAATGGCTTTGCGAGGTAGGTGTTGTAACATATGTGTCGTAACACCATCATATCCAGGGTATTTGTTGGGTTTGAGACACCTAATTTGCGAGGAAACTTGCCTTGGGGTGACAATTGGTATGCGAGTCGCCTCGTGTGGTGGCGGTGGGTCCTCATAAAGGTAATCCACCGTTGCCTCAACTAGTTCAAAAAAATCATCTTCTATGTCCTCTCGAGGCTCAAATTGGGACTCTAAATGGTCCGCGAAGTCAGTGGCTTTCTCTTGCGGTTCGGAGTTTGCGCTCCCCATATATATATATACAATGTTAGGTGGGAGGGGGTTGCGTTGCCCTGGCCAATGAGCGTTTGACGATTTGTGATTGGGCCTGCTGTTTCGGGCTATGTTTGTCACCGGCCACAGTGTTTTCTTGAGGGTCAGTACTTGGTCCGTAGAATCACTATAGTTGCTGTTGTGAATGTGTTTCATGGCTATTGTCCAGGCAGGGCTTAGCTGAAGTCCGCTTTCCCTGTTGTAATTGTTTGGATGTAGTTTGATTTGAATGGCTTCCTTAATGACTCTGTCCCAGTATTTATCCGTATGCTCCAGAACTTTGATGTCTTCAAAGTTTATTTTGTGGACATACTCTATACAATGTTCGGCCACTGCTGACTTATCTGGTTGTAGGAGCCTGATATTGCGTTGATGTTCTTTACATCTTTCTTCTATTGTGCGTCCTGTTTGGCCTACATACACTTTACCACATTCGCAAGGAATCCTGTAAACTTCTGGGACCTTGAGTCGAAGTTGTTCTTTTACCGGCCTAAGGTATTCTTGGATCTTCTTTGGAGGCGTGAAGAAGGTCTTGATGTTATACCTAGCAAGTATGCGGGAGATCTTGTTTGAGACGGAACCTTAGAATGGTATGTAGGCTTTGTTCGGCCAGCTATCCATCCTTTGAGTGAGGCGTTGGGGGTTGTTTCGATTGTTTTCAACCTTCTTGCGTGCCTTTTTGATGTCGTTATCACTGTATCCGTTTTTCAGCAATGTGTCTCGTAGGTATTTAAGTTCCTGCTTAATGTGGTCTTCATCCGCAATATCGAAAGCCCGGTGAAACAAGGTGGAGATAACTGTCTTCTTTTGAGTAGGGTGGTGGTGACTGGAGGTGTCCAAGTAGCGGTTGGTGTGTGTTGGTTTCCTGTATACCGTGTGACCTAGGCTCCGTCACTAACTTCTTGTGCAATTTGTCCAACACATCGTGTTAAACTTTCTTCGACATCTTTGATCTTTTGAATAACTAAATGTACACTAGCATCTCTTTTCTCTAACCATGTTACTGTTTCTGCAAAATTGAAGAGTTTGCACTGATATATGCTAGATTTCCCTTAATTTGAGGATCAGCCAGCACGTCCTGAGAAATTGCTATGGAAGCCGCACTGTCTCTGTCAAAATAATTGTCAACCACTGATTTCATTATATCGAAATTTTCGCAATAGTAAGTACACGCTCTGATCCATGTGCCCCAATGTGTTACTATTGGTTCAGGTGGCAAGGGTAGATTAGGAGCAATTTCACGAAAATGTCTAATTCTTGAGGGAGGTTTCAGAAACACCTTTTTTACATTTTATATGAGTTTGTTAACTCTCGAAAATTTTTCACGCACTGGTTCACACACTCTATGAAGCGCATGAGCGATGTATGTGACGTGAACCACTTTTGTATAAAATGATTTATTGCTGTGCCAGATTTCACCATATATTTGGTGGCGTTTGTCACCAAAAGCAACACATTTTCATGCCTTATGCCCTGTGGCCACAAAATAAACATGCTTTGATCAAAAAGTTTGCAAATAGATTGGTGGTTAACCTTCTCAGTAACTTCGGTCGTAAGAAGAAAAATTTTCGGAGGAGTGTCAACTTCCAATGTACCAATAACAACATTAGCAACATAACGCCCCCCTTTATCACTCGTCTCATCTATAGAAACAAATATTTTCTTATTTCCTACGAAATCACGGATTTTGCCTATTGTGTCTAAGAACTAAAATGAATGAGAATAAGTTTTCAGTTTGTTCTCAAGAATTCATAACAAGAACGTCGACTGGAGTTTACTGGAAGCAATGGCTGCACTGTAACCAAGTGGTTAGACCATTCATTTCTCACCAAAGCGGCCTGGGTTCAATCCCAGGCAACCACATGTGGGATTTGTGGTGGACGAAGTGGCACTTGGGTGGGTTTCCTCCAGGTTCTCCAGTTTCCCCCGCCATCTCATTCCACCGGTGCTAAATCTTCATTCCATGTATCATCAGTGTCACCGCCTGCAGTGCCATATGTAGTAGAAGCAGGTATGAAAAACAAGCAAAAAATGGAAGCAAGATAGTAAACAGATTATATCCAAGCATTTGGGCATTAGATTACCATGGTTCTTGTCCTACTATTTTTAAAAACTTTGCCCTAATATGCTGATTGGAGATATAATTTAACTTGTGATTTAGAGTTGAGACGGGAACTTCTATGTATATGTATGTATATATATATTTGTAATTTTAGACTCAGAATGTAAATATAAGACTCTTACGTATAAGTATAATTTTGTATTATAAATTGTGTAAAGAAGTTGCCTCTTGAAAGTATGTTGACCTGAGTACATTTCTGAAGGCCAGAGGACAAACATCTTTTGTCATCTCGCGCCGAGGGACGTTTTGCCTAAAGTCCAAGGACACAGCTGGGGAAAATACACCCCTCCCCCATAACGGGAGTAGAGAGAAAGTGCGGGGGCGAGATACATAAATAGGAAAAAGTCGAGAGAACGGGTCTGTCTGTGGCGATGCTGCTACCAGGGTGAACCTGTATCGCGAATATGTATAGTTTCGCGCCAAAAACGTCAATGTGTGAAAGGCGACAGCGATTAGTGTAAGGTGAAGTAAATAGCGATATTACAACTTAATACCAGAAACTCGCTCAGGTCTGTACTTCGAGGCAATGATGTGGTGGAGAATAAAATCAGAAAACGTCTGTGCTGTATTTGTTATCTAACCTCGCGCCTGAGAAATATCCTACTCATGCCTACCTAAGTCCCGGTATCTAATCCCAAACAAAATCAACGTAGCGGCGTACAGCGCAGAGGCAGCTACTGCACCGGATGAGCTACTGAGTATTTCATGTGACAGAAAAGAGACTGTCACAAAAGTGGCACCCAACGTACACTGTTACAAGTGGCTTCCCAACGTTGTTACAGAGTTCATAATCCCCAATCTGATTTGCATAAAGATAATGTGGGCATTGATTGCATTACAGCAAGTTTCAGTTTTAGTTGTACAGAATCAGTTGCAATGAAAATCTCAGGAAAATTGTATGCCTGGTTCATATTATGTGTTTTCAAAAACATTTCAAATCAATTTTCGTGTACTTTTAATATTACATTGCGCTGTTTTATTGCACAAGTATTAAGAATACATCTTTAGGAACAATAATTAAGACATATAATATTATTTACTTGTTTAAGTGTCTGTGAACTTCAGGTAATTGGGGTAAGTTGTGCAAACTTGAGGAATCAAACATAATGCTGTGCACATGCTACACGCAAGACATCATGGGAGCATTCCTCTCCTATCGAGCTGTTGGCAAAGTTGGCACCCAAAATACCAGCAAATGGGGCTTCAGTACAGGAAACATGTGATACAGAAACAACAAAATGAACCCATAATAGGGTGTGTACAAATGAGTGGGATAACAGAATCTTGTGCAGCATAGTATTGTGCTGGTGGATATATTAATCAAGATAAACACTTGTAGGAATGGTTTTATTGTGTATTTCCTTATAGGTATAGTGGGAAGAAAACTAAATATTTTGTTTAATGACCCTGTCAATTGCCAGGATCATATCAACATCACTGGACTGTGGGAACTTTATCTTGCAAATGTTTTACGTGCCAGTAAATCTACTGACATGGGGATGTAGCTTTTGAGCTCACTTAAAAACCATCAGTCTGGGCTGAGTTGGGGGATGAAGGCCAGCACATAACCAACTGAGCCACCCAGACTGACCCACAGTGGGAACAGAATACAGTATGCTTAAGTGATAGTCAAATATTTTATGAGCTGGTCGCTATGTAAAGCTTTTAAATTCCATTCTCTAAATGATCAACTTAAATACTTATATTTTACTGGATTTTTACTAAACCTACTACCCAAAAGCAGACAGATAAGTAGTGGAATATTAGTTGGAGTCAAAAAGGATATTAAATCCTCCTTTCAAATTGTTAGAGAAATGGATAACACCAGGCGCGGCTCGTCAATATGTGCTACAGTGCTACAGCACAATGATTATTTTGCAGAAAATAGTTTCTTCTTTGTGTTAAACATATACTCAATTATTATTGCACATTTTCTTTCACTTTCACTATTTTATATGCCGCGCGCTAGTGTTCTTTGCTCATTGTGTGCGAAGATGATGCACGCCTCACATACACGAGATAGGTGATGCGTTGGGTGCTACAAAATTCTTCAGTCCTTTGCAGGGAATGTAGACCAATCCACGCAAGCGAGACATAGGTGTACGATTTTGAAATCTGTTCTCCTATTGGTTGAATTTACCTAGCGTTGTGCTCTCATAAAGTGGAGCACATGAATTCATGCTGCTTCTGTACAATGTCATCTAACGACTTTGCTTGCTGCTATGCAACTTCTGCCATCTATGTGGTGTTGAGACAACTATCTGTTGCCGGTGATAGACCTTGCACGCAACAGAGAGAATAAAACTCTCGGAAGTTGGACATGTGGAGCAATTACTGTTGGCACAACTTATTTTTGGCAGCAACAAATAACCGCGAAATACTCCATAAACTCAGGTTATGAACGTCAGTTTCGTGTGCTGAGCAATATCTGTGTTGTGTATGCTAAAATGAATTCTGTGTATAGCCTAATAAATTATTCTTTCTCTAGGAGGGCTCTAGAAGAAAAAGTTCAAGTGAAGCAGTTAGGAAGGCAAACACCAAATTTAAACATCACGCAACCTGCAAATGGAGGGAGATATAATTCTTACACCAGGCGATTTAACCTCAAAATTTATGAGCCTGCATGGATATGTGGATGTCAGGAAAGAAATGCTCTTTTCTGTTTTCCATGTTTGCTTTTTGGGAACAGTGATTCGTGGAGTACGACGGGAGTGACAGACCTAGGACATATTAATGTTCTTATTAACAAACACAAACAAAATGTAAAACATTTAAACAATGTACTAGATTTAAGTGCTTTAGGTAGTACAAATATTGTGACTCAGTTAAGCCGTGCTTATCAAGAGGCGAAGCTGAAGCATAATCTACAAGTAGAGAAAAACAGGTATGTGTTGTCCCGCATAATTGACTATAAAGTTTTGTGGTGCATTTGAGCTTGCTTTGAGAGGACATGACGAGACTGAATCTTCTGAAAATCCTGCCGTGTTTTTAGGACTTATAGATGTAGTAAGTAAAATTGATAGTGCTGTGAAGGAACACATGGACTCAAACCATATATTCAAAGGGACCTCTAAAACCATGCAAAACGAACTCTTAGATTGTAAGTTAGAAGTCTGTCGTGAGGTGATTCTGGAGGAAATGCAAGAAGCTGATTTTGTGGCTGTTATGGCAGATGAAACCACAGATGTTTCGCATCAGAACCAGCTTATATTAGTATTTAGATATGAGAAAACGGGTGTTCCATATGAGAGATTTTGGGGTTTTTTGCAATCAGAGGGACAAAACGCAGAAGCAATTTCTGAAAGCATATTAAAAGTGCTTAATGAACTATTCAGAGATAAACGTCATAAACTTATTGCCCAAAGTTACGATGGAGCTTCAGTAATGAGTGGTGCAGTTGGTGGAGTACAGGCCAAAGTACAATCTCAGTTTCCAAATGCGCAGTATATTCACTGCTATGCGCATCAACTGAACTTAGTGATGGAACATGCAGCTTCGCAGAATAAGTCTGCCAGAATATTATTTCTTAATCTCTCTGCTTTTCCTGCCTTTTTCTCAAGATCCCCACAGCGCTTGGCAGCTCTGGATTCTGCGGTGGCTAGAAGAGTTCCTGGTGGTTCTGCAACTAGGTGGAATTTTAGATCCAGAACTGTTAATGTCATTTATGAAAATCAGGAAGAATTGCTGCAGTGCTTTTCGGAGCTGGAAAATTCTGCCCATGATAAGACTTGTCTGGAAGCAAATGGGCTTTGGCGTTATTTAGAAGACAGCAAATTCCTTTCATGGTTGAAATTCTTTCACTGAGTAATGCCTCATGTTGATGTACTTTATAATCAACTGCAATCAAGATCAACTGAGGCTGTTACAGTACAAAATGCAGTGTCTTCATTCATTCAGTGCATCTGTGACATTCGAGAGGCAGCCGATGATATATTTGTGATTCCATCTGAATCAATGAGCAAACGCCAGAAGGTAGAATGTCTAAAAATAGAAGCCAAAGAAGTGTGTGACCGCATTATCGAGGAAGCTAGACGTCGTTTTCAGTCGCTTAGTCATCTCGATGCAGCAAAGCTGTTAAACTCTAAATTCTTTGGCAGCTTTTTAAGTCAGTTTTCCGAGGATGAACTTCAAACTGCTGTGACTACGTATACAACACTGAACAAGAAAATGCTAAAGACACAACTTAGCGTTCTGTATGCAAGACCTGACTTTAGAAACATTGACGGGGCTGTGCAACTATTGTAATACATACTTTCTAACAGTCTGCAAGATTCGTTTTCTGAAGTTACAACTTTACTAAAAATTTTGATCACAACGCCAATGACCACTTCTGAGCCAGAAAGATGCTTTTCATGCTTAAAACGCGTAAAAACGTTCTTAAGAAACACTATGTCACAGGATCGTCTTACTGCTCTGGCAATGCTGTCCCTGGAGAAAAGCATCGCTTCTAACATGGAGGGGTTTAATACCAGGGTGATCGATAAGTTCTGCAGCCCGAAGGAGCGCCGTATGGACTTTATATTTTGCCATTAGGTAAGACTAATTATATAAAATGTGTAATCATTGTGCGGTACTGTAGCACACACCTTATTTTGTTCACCAGCCGCCACTGGATAACACAGATAAATCCGAATTAATGAAGCCAAATTTTTAGGATAATGAAACAGGTCTACATTTCTACAGTATTTACAACCCTCCCAGAAATGAACCAGACCTTTCACTTATTGACCAATTAAATAAAACAATCATAATTGGGGATTTCAATTCCAAAAGAGGAGTTATGAAGAAGTGGATTCTACAGGGAAGATAGTGGAAGAATTATTGATTACCCCAACCTTTGAAATGATTTATAATAACGAAAATCTCACAGCCTTCATACCTTACTCTGGAGCAAGCACCTTACTCTGAGCAAGCCCAGACCTCTTGCTAGCTACAACAGATATTGTTTCCAAAATTAAAAAACAAGTTATAGAAGACCCAAGTTCTAGTCACAGAGCAGTAATTGCCGACATGAAACTAGATAATACAAATGTCAGTCAACATCACACAAATCTGTATTGGAAATTCAAGAAAGTAGATTGGAATAAATATAAAACTGAATTGGAAAAAAAATTTAAAGAACAAACAATGTCACAGCTGCATGACCAACCAGATCATATGAACAAACATTTCTGTAAAGTCATCCTAGGAACCGCAAAAAAAAAAATGTATATATAGTATATATTCCTCGTGGAAGAATGAGCATTTTCAAACCCTTTTGGAATTCCCAGTTAGAAGAACTGAAAAAGCAAAGGGATATAGCTAGAAATATAGCTGAACAAACAAAAAACATATTGGATACACAAATATAGATAGATAGATACTTTATTTCACTATGGTGAAAGAAATGTGCCTCACTAAAAAAAAGAAATTAATACAGCTATAAAGAATCACTTTAGTCATTTCTTGGAAAAAAATAGATTATAGAACAGATGGTAACAAAGCCCATAAGTTCATAAAAAATGTTAAGGACAGGAAAGAAAAAAATAACATACCTATCACACAACAATAAAATATTAACAAATGATGCGGTCAAAGCCAAAACATTCAATAAATATTATGCTAATTCACATAAAGTAACAAGAAATAATAAAAAGGAATGTAAACAATTTAAGAAAGATTTGAAGCAAGAAAGAGAATGTGATCCTAACACTCAACACAATATCTTTTTTCAAAATTTTAATATGCAAGAACTGAACATTGCAATTAATAATCTAAAAAACAAAAAGTCTCTTGGGCCAGATCACATACATCCAGAGTTCATAAAACACCTTGCAAAAACAGCAATTACTAAAACTCTACAAGGTATCCTGGAAAACCACTGTACCTGCCGAATAGCAAAAAGCAATAATTGTCCCACTCTTGAAGAAAGATAAAACAGCATCAGAAATAAAAATTTATAGACCAATAGGTCTTACTAGCATATTAGGAAAAGTGACGGACAGAATGGTGTCAAACAGGTCAAATTGGTTTCTAGAATTACAAAATTTAATTTCCCCATGTCAAGCTGGACTCAGAGAGTTCCACTCTACAAATGAACAATTCTTATTTCTCAGTCAAGAAGTCAAAGACTCCTTCAATAAAAAAGAAGATAACATATCTGTTTTTTATAGATTTCCAAAGTGCATATGATTCTATATGCAGAACAACACTACTAAAGAAAGTAAACAAAATAGGGATACAAGGTCCAATGTTTTCATGGCTATGTCTTTTCCTAACTCAATGCTTTATTACTACCAGATATAGAAGGAATATATCAAAATATAAACAAGTACACCATGGCTTGCCACAAGGCGCAGTGCTCAGCACTACTTTTTTTAATATATTTATTAATGATCTGCCACAAGAAATACAAGAACCAGGTGTGAAGTGTGCGCTGTTTGCTGATGACTTAGTAATGTGGACTTCAAAACCAAAAAACAAAAGTACAGAACTAGAAAAAGCCATGCAACAATCCTTAACCAACCTACAAAAGTGGACCAAAGAAAATGCAAAGACTGTTAATACAACAAAGTCAAACTACCAAATCTTTTCACTATGGAAAAACCACTAAAAATAAAAATAAATTTTGAGGGTCAACAATTACCAGAAACAAAGGAAGCAAAGTATTTAGGAGTGATATTTGATTCCAAACTTACATGGACCAAACAAATAGAAAATGTAATACAAAGAGCAGAAATACGCCTTTCACTGTTTAAACATCTAACAGGAATGAAGTGGGGATGTTCCAGAGCAACTCTTAACATGAATTACAATGTATATATAAAGCCATTATTTACTTACTGCAGCAAAGTCCTTCAAACAGCAAACACAAAAAAATTCAGATCTTTCAAAACCAAAGCCTGGGACTAACTACAGGTGCTATCAAAACCACACCAATACTAGCTATGGGAAAACCAACCAACCAATACCCAATTGAAAATGAAATAGAAAAAATAGCTCTTATTCAGCATGAAAAGTTGATCATAGTCCCCAAGAGAAATTTTACACATACATTAAAGACTCAGGAGAGCTTTCTTTCCAAAATTAAAGACATCAAGAAGAATGTAAACCTTCCTAATTCAAAGGAAAACTTCATATATAAAGTCAATCCCACACAAACATTAGACATCACTTGTTATTTACACCTCACAGAAGAAGTAAAGAAAAGTGATACTCTAACTAGTGTTCTAAAATTATTGGTATAAGAGACAATCCATACCAGACTTCCGGAATATGAATGGCTGCATATTTATACTGATGGATATTTATATCAAACTTGGTTTGGTTTGGTTTGGTTTAAGGGCACTCAACTTCTAGATCATCAGCGCCCTTAAAAGATTCCTGGCAATAGCCAGACATAAATTTCATTCAAAAAAATAAAAATACTAGCAACAAGAAAAGTTTACAAAGGCAAAAGGCAGTGGCAATAGCCAGATATGAAACAAGGGGATAAATACGTCCAAAAGCAGAAACAGATAATTAAAAAAAATTTAAATCCTCAAATTGATATTGCACTACGCTAAAAAATTAAAAACTCTATCAACCGCTGTTTTGTCGTCCGCTAGGACCTCTGCAAGTCTGGCAGGCAGCTGCAGAGAATCCCGCAGGTGCGCTAGAGAGCAACACTCTAGCAACACGTGGCGAACTGACAAAAGGTTGTCACACAGCGGACATAGAGGCGCAGGGTCCCTTTTAAATAGGTAACCATGTGAAAAATTGCAGTGGCCTATTCTTAATCGAGCCAAACTAACCTCCTCGCGACGAGATGTGCGACAGGAAGTTACCCAGTTTATCGGAAGTTCTTTCACTTCTCTAAGCTTATTACCGCGGAGAGTTGACCACTCGTCGTGCCAGGACGACAGCACCGCTCTCCGCACTTCAAGCCTAAAGTCTTCCGAAGTAACACGTGAGATGGTAATACTGGGTTCTGTAGTTGCCGTCTTTGCTGCTAAATCTGCCATTTCATTCCCTGGCAAACCTACGTGACCAGGAATCCATGCACACACCACGTCAACGCCAGAAGCGTGTAAAACATGGAGGGCATCCTGGATACGTTGTACAATAGGGTGGGGGTTGTACAAATGACAAAGGCTCTGCAGTGCACTAAGGGAATCGCTCAAAATCAGGCAGTCACCTAATTTACGACGGCGAACATACAAAACGGCTCGATAAATTGCATAAAGCTCTGCAGTAAAAATGGAGGTGCTATTTGGAAAACCGAATGTATATGGTTCGGTTCCATAAACATAAGCACATCCAACACCGTTGGAGCCCTTTGACCCATCGGTGTAAATATATCGACGGTCAGTGTAGCCTGACAAAAATTCTAAGAAACACGTGCGGATACTTGAAATAGGCATCGTGGACTTCTGGTGCATGGTCATCCCAAGATCTACATGGGGCGTACCAGATAGCCAAGGGGGGTAAAGTCTCTCGCCCTTGGCGAACATCACCGGCAGTTCCACTCCAAGCTTCACTAGGAGCTCTTGGAAACGGAACCCCGCAGGCTTTGGATTAAGGGTGCTATTTCTATATCGTTCTCTTAGCGTGGTGGTGAAAAAAGAAGCGAACGTTGGGTGCTTAGGCATACATCTAAGCGCACAACCATAATTTGCCAAGAGAATCTCACGCCGATATTGCAGAGGAGGTTCTGCGGACTCGGCGTAAAGGCTCACCACTGGGCTTGTTGGAAAAGCTCCTGTTGCAATGCGGATGCCCCTATTATGGACCACGT
This sequence comes from Tenodera sinensis, assembly GCA_030765045.1. Taxonomy (NCBI): domain Eukaryota; kingdom Metazoa; phylum Arthropoda; class Insecta; order Mantodea; family Mantidae; genus Tenodera; species Tenodera sinensis. The sequence goes on along the minus strand of CM060962.1, from coordinate 215,946,331 downwards.
CTAATCTTCTCAGCACAGATGGTCGTGCTGACGAATAAACAATACACCCGTAGTCTAGCTTGGATCGGACCAATGCGCGATATATTCGCAACAAAATTGTCCGATCCGCTCCCCACGATTTGCCATTCAGTACTCGCATAATATTTAGGGAACGGTCACATCTCGCTCTTAGCTGTGCAATATGCGACGACCAACTAAGCTTCCAGTCCAAGATCAAACCCAGCAAGCGCGTCTCTTCTGCGAAGGGGAGTGAATCTGGACCAAAACGGAGCGAAGGTGGTAATCGTCTCCTACGGCGCCAGAAATTAACGCAGATTGACTTCTCAGTTGAGAAACGGAAGCCGTTTTTCATGCTCCATTCTCTAAGGTTGTCCAAACATTGCTGCAGGCGCCGTTGTAAGAACGCCGTGCGCTGAGAGGTGCAATAGACAGCGAAGTCGTCTACGAATAGGCATGACGAAACTCCAGGTGGAACACATTTCCAGATGGAGTTAATTGCTATAGCAAAGAGCGTGACACTTAGCACCGAACCCTGAGGTACTCCCTCCTCCTGAACAAAAGAATTAGAAAAAACTGAGCCGACCCTTACTCGGAAAAAGCGGTCCTTCATAAACTCCTGAATGAAAAGTGGTAGGCGTCCACGTATGTTCCAGGCATACAGGGAACGTAGAATCCCTGCTCGCCAGCACGTATCATAAGCCTTCTCAAGATCGAAAAATATGCCAACGGTTTGACAGTTCTTCATAAACCCGTCCATTATCTGTGTCGATATTGACACAAGATGGTCAACAGTTGAACGGCGTCGTCGAAAACCACACTGGATATTAGTCAGTAGGTTACGACTTTCTAACCACCATACCAATCGTCCATTGATCATGCGTTCCATCACCTTGCAAACGCAACTGGTGAGGGAAATAAGACGATAGCTGGAGGGAAGATGACGGTCCTTCCCAGCCTTCAAAATGGGAATAACGGTGGCCTCCCGCCAATTTTCTGGGAGTATATTGTCAACCCAAACACGATTATAGACCTCGAGCAGGAATGCCTTACCTTCAGGAGAGAGCTGTTGTAACATTTGTACATGAATACCGTCCGGTCCTGGTGCTGAACATCACGAAGATTTCAGGGAATGCTCCAGCTCTGCCATGGTGAAAAGGCGATTGTAATCTTCTACGTTTCTAGAACGAAACGAGAAGCCTTGAGATTCCACCTGAGTTTTAAATGGAAGGAACTCAGGGGAGTAGTTTTCCGAGCTAGACACTTGTGCGAAAGCCCTGCCAAAGGTATTGGCCACTTCAAATGAATCAACAACAGCTCCTGTGGCTGTTTTTAGTCCCGCTATTGGTATTTGGGTTGTTTTAGCTGCAACACGCCTTAATCTATCCCACACAGCCGAGGAAGGTGTGTGTCGGTTAAATGAAGCTACAAATTTGCTCCATGATGACTTTTTGCTATCCTTAATGACTTGTCTGGATCTGGCGCGCATTTTCTTGTATTCGATCAGATTTTCCAAAGTAGGGTGACGTTGGAAAACACTAAGTGCACGCCTTCGAGCACGAATGGCATTCCGACATTCTTCCGTCCACCAGGGGACGGGAAATCGACGGGGGTGTGTAGTCGACCGCGGAATCGATTGTTCAGCAGCAGAGAGAATCGTCTCCGTGAGATGCTGCGCCAAATTATTCACTGAGTCGTGCTCTTTGTACGTAAAGGCAGCCAACTGGGTGTAGAGGTTCCAGTTGGCATGGTCCAAACGCCATCTGGGTATACGTGTGGAATACGTATGTTGCGTCAAGAGACTAATAAGACATGGGAAGTGGTCACTAGAGTGTAAATCAGAGATGACATTCCATTGTAAGGAGACTGCCAACTGAGGTGAACAAACTGCAAGGTCAAGGTGTGAGAAGCTGTTATGAGAGTCAGAAATGAATGTAGGCTCTCCAGTGTTGAGGAGAGCTAGGTTGTGACTCGCCAAGAAATCGGAAATGAGTGTACCTCTCGCACAAGCGCGACTTGAACCCCAAAGTGGGTGGTGCGCATTGAAGTCTCCCACCAACAGAAACGGTGTCGGCAACTGGGAAACTGGATCTTCTAAATCAATATGCGAGAAGTCATGGGACGGAGGCAAATAAACATTACAGATGGTGAAATGTATGTTTGGCAGTTTAATCCATACAGCAACTGATTGTATATCAGAGTGCAATGGTAGAGTTTGCATATACACGTCATCTCTAACAAGCATCATAGCGCCGCCATGTGCCGGTACACCCTCTTCTGGTGTAACATCACACCGTATTGGGGTGTATCGCCTTAGGTGGAAAGCGTCATGAGGACGCAGCTTAGTCTCTTGCAAACATGCAACCAGAGGTTCGTTTTCTTTGAGCAAAAGCTCAAGTTCTGGTCTTTGAGTTCGAATTCCACGTACGTTCCATTGTAGGATAGTCATATTGCATTGTGTATGGGATAGGTAATTCCAAGGTAACTCTTCATTACTTTGGAGCAGGCGGTTGTCGAACTAATTTAGCCCTTTTCTCTCTTGGGCTGACGTTCTTTTCGGACGCTTTTTCGCGCCTCTTTTCCACTGGGGGTCTCCCAGTGTGGGCAGATTAGTCCAAATCCATGTCCTCTGCCGAGGACGTGCGTCTTCCCATAGCAAACTTGGGTTCGAGTGTCTCGAACCGGTTGCTAATGGGGACCGGCGAAGATGAAAGACGCCGGTCTGAGTCCACCCCTGAAGATTCCCCAGAAGAGGATCTTCGAGGAGATCTCCTTGGACTCTTATATCCCTTTGATGTACTGGGATGAGCCTTATCTTCCTTGAGGAAATCGTTCTTTGTGTAGTTCTTCTTAAACTTTATCGGCGAGGCATTGTAAATAACAGGTTTGCTAGTCTTCTGTGTCGAGTTTGGCATTTTCGTTGGTGATCGAACAGTTGAGTTTTCTTCACCAACAGATTTTGTACACGTTGATACAGATGTGCGCGCTGATGTTGAAGGCTTTGGTATAGAGCTACGGGCAACAAGTGTTTTTTCAGAAATTGTTGCCCCATTGAAATCGCTGGTCTGAGTTGCGATCTCTCTGCTCGCTACCGCTTTAGCTGCGACTGAGCTATAGGTTCCGGATCTGGGAACAGAGGGTTGGCGTAGACGCAAGAGCTTCCGGGCTTCTGAGAAGGGCACCTTCTCTTTAACCCGTATCTCTTGGATCGCTCTTTCCTCTACAAAGCGGGGGCAGTCTCGGGAACTAGATGGATGTTCACCTCTGCAGTTCACACATGTAGGAGATGTAGTACATGCACCATCGTGGGATTCATCTCCACATTGAGGGCATGTAGCTAGTCCCTTACAAAGCTCACTTGTATGTCCAAAGCGCTGGCACTTAAAACACCTGAGTGGGTTCTGGATGAACGGCCTAACTTCGATGGATTCATACCCTGCCTTAATCCTTTGCGGGAGATCTACCCGATCAAAGGTCAGGAACAGGGTATTAGTTTACTTTAACTCACCACCTTCTTTACGTTGAACCCGGTAAACGTGTATGACGCCTTGCTCCGTCAGATTCTCTTGAATCTCCTCATTGGACAATCCTTCCAATGCACGGGTGTTTATCACACCGCGCGAGGAGTTCAAGCTTCTGTGCATCTCGACCCGTACTGGATAACTTGCTAGCATGTTCGCTTTCAATATCTTAGCTGCCTGGGTAGCTGAATGTGCTTCAACCAGGAGCGTTCCATTGCGAGATCTAGTGCATGATTTTACTGGACCAGCAATATTATCCAAATCCTTTTGAATTGTAAATGGGCTCACCGATAAAAATTTCTTATCTCCCTCAGTTCTAGATATGAGTAAGTAGCGAGGACCACTCGACTCTGCTACTTCCTTTACACAGACTTTACTTTGTTTGGTTTTGTTATGAGTTTTCGTACTCATGGCGATGTTATCCTCCACCATTGCAAATGTCTCCGATGGCATGCTCACATCCTGGGCGCCACCCCGGCTTAGGTGAGAGTCCTGGCCTGGACCTTGCTCACCCTAGGGTCTCACCTCCCAATGTATAGACAGAGGGACCCAATCGCCTTCAGGAGTGCATCAGCTCATGCAATGGCCCCTCCCCGGGACTGACCTTTATCAGCGGATACGTACACAGATCCTACATGATAACCATGGGCTGGGACTTACGCGATTACCCAGTCACCCCTTGCGTCACCCCATCCTCCAACCCGCGCGTAGGTTATCCGTCAGACTGTGTACAGGGAGGTAATAGGTGGGAGGTCAAACACAAAAGTGGACCAAAGTTGATTGGGCGTTTGGCATGTGCCCTCTCACCTCTTGGAGGAACCCAATCGAGAGTATGGCTCGGGGCCCCGGGTACGCCAAACCCGTACCTACCGTAGTAGGAGCCCCTGGGGGAGTTTGATTTCGGAGTCCTCTTCTCCTAGATGAGGCGTCGACCAAGACTAACGAGCCCCATCTACCCGTTTGGAATGTTCTTTGCTTCCCCTCAGCTCTTGCCTACCAGTAATCAAAATGACACTTAGTAGGCCGTCTGGCTCAGGTACTGAGCCCCTCCGCCACGACAAGGCGACACTCTTTCGGATGGGTTTATATCAAACCGAGATGTAGCAGGGGCTGGAGGCACATGTCACCATTTTTCCTATTACAGATTTTTAAGTTATGGAACTACAAAATTTAATGGAGAAATTGAAGCAATTCGAATGACCCTACTAAATCTTTTGTATAGAATTTCACATTTTCATCAAGCAGTTATTCTCTCAGATTCCAGGGCGGCAATGATAGCAAATACTTCCAAGTTGACACCAAAAAGCCAAACAGTTATAGAATGTTGGAAAATCCTAACCCATCTAACAGCACTTCAGAAACACATAGTCTTCCAATGGATACCAGCTCACTGTGGACTGAGTGGTAATGACAAAGCTGATTTTCTTGCAAAAAAGGGTACCAGCAGTCTACAAAAATCTATAGTTAATCTACCATTTGACGCAGCTAAAAGGTTAGTCAACTCTCAATTCAAAAAAATTATTGCAAAATATTACTATGAAAAAACAAAAAACAAAAGGTGGAACTACCAAACACTAAAACAGTAATTCCAGAATATCCTCGAAAAATGGAAGTTGCAACCTTCAGATTCATTATGGGACATGATTACCTGGCATGACATTTAAACAGAATTGGAATATATTCTTCACCGGTGTCCTCTATGTGACCTGCAAGAGGAAGTGTACCAAGACCACCTTCAAATATGCCCAACCACTTCTAGCGCCCCATCCATCAGTGAATAATATTGGAGAGCAAGAGGATTAATGACTTCATTGTCAGAAATCCAGCATTAGCTAACAACAACATTGCATTCTCTTTATATCGCCAGGACACAGAAAAAACAAATGACTTCATATTTGAGAAAAGTATAAGTAACTAAAAATTTAAACCAATATTAATGAATGTCCCAAAAATGGTAACTACACCGACATGTAACTTCATCTGACGTCAGTTGTATGTTTTAACAAAATCTACATTCTTTGGATAATAAGATTTTGTCTGCCTCTTACGGTTTACCAAGTTATACAAAAGTCAACCAGAATGAAGAGAGCTTCAGAGGACATTCCCGGAAAATTCATAATGAGCATTTCATTTGCCGCGAAAATGTCTTAAGCAGATGGTATTATACTCAAAATTTTGTAATTTTTAAAAGAATAAAAAGTAATGAAAGTTTCCTTGTAAAGAGTAGTTTAGGGTGGGAATATTTTCTTGAAAATCTGCATGTCACATGTCTGGAAGAGGATGAAGTGAATTTGGCATTTAATTGACCTATTTTTGGGTTATTGTTCAATGACAAACTATTTTCTATTGCTTTTGATTCAGAGAGCCTAAAAGCATGCTTTTGCAATAAACTCTTGGTACTGTTTTTTTGTTTGGTCCCACTGGGAGCAGAGCTCAGAGACATTGAACATGTCATATAATTTGGGACATACATAATGACTAGTAATATCTCCATCACCAATAACATTCTTTCTTTCCTCGATCTTGCATCACATAAGGAGAAGAGAAACAGAAAGAAGAGAACGAGGAAAAAAGAGTTAATTAATATTTGTAAGGAGTAAACTTTACAGCGTGCTGTAAATGACCATCACATGCAATCTGCCTTGTGTAGAGAATATTTACCAGTTGATGGGATATTTAGGAATTGGATATTTGGTTAGTGAATATATAAGAATACTTTTAAATTGTTCTTGATTTTGTTTACTAGAATTGCCTAATAGTTTTAGGTAACATGGAAGGTTGCTATACATTTTTATTGCAGAATAGTAACATACTTTCTAGAATACTCTTAAGCAATTTACTGGTCTATGTAAATTGCCTGCATTCCTCGTACTGTGGTCATAAACAGTGAGGTTCGCTGTAAAGTTATAAGTACTTAAGATAGCTCAATAGAGAATATGTGTATTCACCAGCAAGAGTAAGAATTTATTGGGATTTAAATACTGGACTACAAGAATAAAGGCCTCAATACTACAAATAATTTGCGTAGCCCTTCATGGTAATATAAACACTTGCTTACTGTGTGCTGAATTACCTCAGAAAATAATTCCATATCTCAACAAAGGGTGAAACTAGGCAAAATATGCTGCAAAATTCAATGTCTTAGTGCAATTACCCAATATTTCCACTGTTAATTTACTTCCTTTACCAAAAATTTAAGTACTATAAAACATAATGACATGCTTGAGTAGAAGCACATAACAGAGAAATTTTTAAAAAACAGTACCTAGGGATTTGTAAAACCATACTCCTTCATTCATTGGTTAAGATTGCACATTTTCTTAAACACTTCACATTGTCCACAAGCCCCATTATACCAAGTAAATTGGAAGTAAGTTTAAAATTATGAAAAAGGATGAAAATATACCTATATTTTAAAGAAAGCTTTTTGTCCTGTGTCCATGAACAGATATATAATGCATTTTGTAGCAAAATGTATCTGCAAAAACATAATAGACCATTCGTCTACCTACGCGGCCCGGGTTCGATCCCAGGGACCCACATGTAGTATTATTCCTGGTAGCCGAAGCGGCGTCTGGGCGGGATTTCTCCGGGTTTTCCGTTTTCTCCCGCCACCCATTCCACCAATTCCACCATCATCACCTTTCCATTCGTCCTCTTCCTCACTATCATACCTGGTGCTTGGCTGACCACCCACTTCCACGTCTTCATTCTGTCTGGCCCATAAGTTCCTCTGCTCCCCGAGAGGCGCCTGACTTTAGTCCTTAAGTGCTACATAAGGAGAGGGTAATCAGGTAAGGAAGAAGAAGAAAACATCATCTATTCCTCCAGGCACCACATGAAGTCTACCTTTCATTTAAAGTAAGCAAATGTCATCTCTTTAATGTGCAAACAAAATTGGTACACATAGAAATTCAAACGAGCACTCATCATGCGAGCAGTGGATGAAACTGCTCACAGTGAAGTAGGGTAACACGATGTGGTTCCTACGGTAATTATATGCATTTCTCCAAATGTTCTTTAAAATTCGAAGTATATGTTCCAACTTTCCATTATACAGTTATTACCTGTTTTGAAATTGACCTCTTCGGAAGACCGTGGTAGTACCTGGAGAAGAAACACTGAAATCCACATATAGCTCAAACTGGATAATTAGAATATCCTTCACAGAGACAGAAAATTAATTAAATGCCAAAACCTTATGACAAAAATTGCATTTAATAAGACCTGTTATGTAACATTTATTTTGTATACACTTTAAACGCGATTTCCGAACAATGTTGCCAACCTGTCAACTATTTGATAGTCTCATTACGTAACTATATTACAAAAATTTATGGTAGACGTATCTTAACTTTTAAAGGACAAAATGTGGACGTCTTTTAAAATAACTTGGTTTTGCTTATATTCAGCAGTTAATGGGGGTAAGTGTTTTACTGCCGGAGACAATTACTATAATTCACATACAGGTGGTGGCGGTGGCGGCGGCGGCGGCGGTGGTCGCGGTGGTGGTGGTGGTGGTGGGGGGGTGGTGGTGGTGGTGGTGGTGGCGGCGGTGGTGGTGTTGGTGGCGGCGGTGGTGGTGGCGGCGGTGGTGGTGGTGAGAACGACGTGTATTTCGAATGAAAACTCGGTATTGAAGTTTCGGGTGGAATACAATATCTTCCCCACCTGCTATGCACATGGTAATGAGATTGAAAATAGAAAGAAACGAGTAGGAGGCAGAAGGAGGCGTAGTTAGAGCGGAGTAATCCTCATTGCAGGAATATAGAAAATTAACCCGAGGTGAGGTATAGGTTAGTATGTGAGTGTATGAAAGGGAGTCAAATAACAGGTATGATACCAGAATTTTACTGTCAGTGAGTGAACCGCCTAAGCTTTACACTCATTGATGCACCTACACATGACTTTTTACACTTGTATTTGAGGAGGTAAAGACATCGACTATTGTTGCAGATTACACTTATACGGTTGGATTTCTCAGTTTATTCTGCGCATTTTCAGTATTAAGAAAATGGAGTGCTTTGTTGACATTTGCAGATTTTCCTGTAAAAGAATCTGTCTTAACCCTGCTGTTCTGTTCGGGTCTATATGACCCGAAATGAATCTAAATTTAGTTTCTAACTTGCTAATTTCCAATATATATTTAAAAAATTTGGTGACTTTGTCTGGAAATGCAAGAAAAACATGTGTATAAAAGCATTTTAATATACTCCAATTACTTTGTTCGTGAAATGTAAGAGTTACGTATGTAACGTTCGGGTCATTATGACCCGACATAAATATCACTATTCTTATGTCAATACTTACATTGGTATTGAAGTGCTGAACATGTAGTGGTGTATGAGAGCAACATATCCCATTCTATCAATAATGAGGGATTATAACAATGGGCTTGATTGTTTTTTTTTTTGTTTTTTTTGTTTTTTTGTTTTTTTTTGTTTTTTTTTTCTGGGAAAGAAGTATGATACCGAAATTTAGATTTCCGATCGAATGGGCTTTTGAAAAAGACACGTTTTAATTTAATTGCCGGATGTGAGATTTGCGATAAGTGTTAAGTAATAACATAAATAGATAATAGAGCAGGAAGTGTTGTAAGGTGAGCAAGATATGAGTAAATAATAGTCGTTAAATTTGTAGGATAAACACATTATTGGTTTGAAATTAACGAGTCATGACGTCATACTACATAGTTTAAATACACGTTCGAAAGTCAGGTCTGAAAACCTTAAAAGTCGCGCGATATATTTAATAAAATATAAAGTAAACATCGTTTAATCCTAAAAAGGTAATTATATATTCGAAATTCATAAAAGAACATGTTATAATAGAAAGGGACATTTCTAAAATGCGGGAAAAGGAAATAGCATTTTGGATACGAGGCTTTCTTGGATGACGTCATGACATTCAAATTGAAGAACGGTCTTCTTAGCGTGGGTAAGAGAGAAAGCGTCTGGTCACTACTCAACCAGAGACCAGTACGGGAGGTTGTGCTGTACGGACGTGAGCGCGATTCCTCTACATATACAGTCGGCATAGCTCCTGAAAATATTTAAAATGAAATAAATGATATGCAAAGTTGTTCTTGGGTTGTCCATTACACTTACGCAAACCCGAGATAAAAGTAAGAGATCTCAAGCTGACTAGCCGGAGCGAAACACATCAAAGGGCTACACCACGTCACCAACGACTTCAGCTTCAAATGGCGATCCAATAACTAGGACACAACGACTATTCAGCTTCAAATTGGCATCCCAACGTGTGGCGTCGAAAGAATGGACCAACCCCCCAAGACGACCGAGCCAGCATAGAACCAGCAAACAAGAAGGTGACCCAACGTGTGGCGTCGAAAGAATGGACCAACCCCAAGACGACCAGGCCAGCATCGAGCCAGCAGACAAGAAGGTGCCCAGCGTGTGAACATCTGTGAAACGTGTAGTGAACAAGTTTAAGTGCAGTTAAAGTGAAATAGTGAAAATATTGAAAATTTTGGTGAGTAGAAAAACACATGTAAATAGCTTAGAAATGGAAGACAGTGATACTGATTTTCTAGGTTTTGAGAGTCCGGAAATTGAGAAAAGTGTAAGTAGGATGGAAGAATTTAATCAGAATGTAATTGGTAGCAGAATATGCCAAGAAGTAGAAGATCAGAACGTTAGAGAAACACCTAGAGGTAGCTCAGAAATGTTTAGTACTAATTCAGAAAGGCCAGCAATTATGTCAGAAATAGAGAATATGTTTCAAAAGATAATGGAAAAGATGAGTAAGATAGATGAAACTAGTATAGAGTTAGGAAAGAAATTAGAGAAGGGACAACAGGAAGTGGGAATGCAATTGGAGAATCAGAAGAGAGCTTTCGAAACCTTTAGGGAAGAAGTTAGGGAGGAAATTAATAAAGTTAGTAGTGAAGTAAAAGAAAATAGAGAACAGGTTAAGGGAGAATTAGAGATAATACGGCAAGAAGTAAAGAATTCTGAAAAGAAATTAGGTCAACAAGTGAGTGAAAAATTAGATAAAGAAAGGGAAATAGTAACATATAGATTAGACAAACAAAGGGAAGAGGTAGTACAAAGGTTAGATAAAGACAGGGAAGAAATTAGAGAAGAGCTACAGGGGTGTAAAGTTAGAATGGAAAGATCTGATGTAGAAAGTGAAAGGCAGGCTAGAAATTTGGAGGATGTTACAGACCAAATAAAAGGGGTAGTAACAGAAATTACTCAGGTGAAAGAGGCCTTAGAAAATTTGAAATTAAATGAAAATGCATGTAATCACAACAATCTTAGTAATGAAGTTGCAAGAAACGAGGCAATACCAGATGTATCAGCTGACATTTCGATGCAAAATAGAGGTAACAGTAATTCCCATTCTGATCTCAGAAATAGTGCAGGGACAGGTGACAATTCAAATTTACATTGGCCTAACCATGTCTTAAATGAAATGACACCTCCAGTTTTTGAAAATGAAGATTCAGATGATCCTAAAGCCTTTTTAGAAGGGTTACAAGAGTACTTCACGGTGAAACGTATACCAGAGGAGTACAAGATGGTGATAGTAAGAAAATGCCTAAAGGGTAATGCTGCCAATTGGCTAGGCCTTTCTATGGGTAACAATAATGACTACAGGACCTTTAGAAACATCTTTTTAACCAGATATTGGGGAGCTAGTAGGCAGGCTAATATTAGAGTTGAATTAAGCAATGGAAAATTTAATCCTAGATCGGAGGAATCGATGGTCAACTATTTTATGAGAATAGCGAGAAAATCGAAGATGTTGGATCCTCCCTTAGACGAAAAAGATCTAATCAATATAGTTACTCCACATTTTCCGGAAACGCTTCAACACTACCTAATCATAGCCCGACCCGATAGCATTGCAGCTATGATCGAATTATTATCAGCCTTAGAAGTCAATAAGCCAAAACACGCATTTGGAAATAAATATGAAGAAAAAGAAACTGTAAATTCTTTCGGGCAAGGGGCACAGTATTATCAGAATAGAAGTGAGATTAGGGAAAGATATAAAGGACCAGTACCAAGGATGGAATCATTCCGGTGGGAAAATCAAGGTAGATATAACCAGGAAGGGCGTTACCAAAATAGAAATGGTAATCAAAGGGGAAGAAATATAAGGGTGAATTATATGAATACAAATAGATTTGATCGAGGTAGACGGGGACGTTATTTTGGACATAGTAGAAATTCAAATGATGGGTATTGGACAAACGGAGATAATGAGTTTAGACCGAGGTCACCAAGACAGGAAGAAAGGTATTCTAATGGACGAAATTCCCCCGAAAATGCGGAAATGGTCGAGGCCATTAACACGGTCAAAAACATGGTAGGAAGTAACCCCGATTTAATGCAGGAAAACAGAAGTAACAATTTGGGAAATAGTACAGGAGCCATACCTAAAAATCAGGGAAACGCCAGACCCGGTCAAACGCGCCTTCAGTGAGAACTGGGTATCCTAGTAATGATTGTGATAAGTACTCGGAAATAAATAGTCCTGGAAGGCAAATGATGATACAAAAGAAAAGAGAATGGAAAAATAGAATTGACGAAAACGAAAAAGTAGGAGATCCACCTAAAATCAAAATTGGAGTAAATGGAAAACAATACAATGCAATTATAGATACGGGATCAAATAGCACAGTATGCTCACAAAATTTTTATGATAATTTACAAAGTAGTGGTTTTAAAGTAATGTCTTTACCAGTTAATGGGATATATTGCTCGCTAGCTGTGGGAAAACGAAAAGAGAGAGTAAAATTTCAAGCAATGATAAATATTGAAATAAATGGGAGAATACTAGGAATTTTATTTCTGATTGTAGGAAGACTTGTGACAGATATTATAATAGGTTGTGATTGTCTTTATGCCTGGGAAGCTGTGGTGAATTTTAAAAACATGATTGTAGAAATGAAAGTTGAAGATGAGACCATTATAGTGCCTTTTGTGGAAGATAGTAGTTCAGAAACTATTGTAAGAGAAAAAGAGGAAGAAGAAATCCAAGGGGATACATTCTTTGTAGAATATGTTAAAGTAGGAGCTATGGAATTAACTGAAGTAAATGTCAAAGAGTACAGTGTCGATAATAAAGAAAATGTAGAATGGGATAAAAATGATTTCATAGACAATTTGAGGGTTTCTGATGCAACTAGGTACTATGATAGGGAGAGTAGTGAAGACTTAGAAGAATTGTTGAGGGAAAAGGTAACTCAGGCTGATCAACTAAATGAACAACAGAGGGATAAACTGTTTGAAATATTAATCCGAAATAAAGAAGTATTCTCTGAGAAACCTGGTAAATGTAATATTTATACTCATTCGTTTGAGATGATACCCATCAAACCTTTTACACATAAAGCGAGAGCTATCCCTAGTACCATAAGAGAAGAGGTAGATGCAGTTATAAAGTCAATGTTCGAAGATGAGGTTATTGAGATTTCGAATTCAGAATTTGTGAATCCCCTATGTATTGTAAATAAGGCCAATAGAAAGATCAGGGTGACATTAGTCGCGAGAAAACTAAATTATTGTTCCTCATACTTTCCATCAGGGAATCCAACAGAACGTGTCCTCCGAGATATAGGAATTTATTTACGTGTACTTACACATCATAATCACAAGGATTGGGTGAAATATTGTCCATTGATAGAAAAGATTATCAATCACACCATTAATGTAACTACTGGGTTTGCACCAATAAAATTAATGTTAGGAATTGAACCAGAACCAATATTGATCGGGGTACCAAAAACACTGAAAATTAATGACATTCAGTTAAGTGAAGAAGAAAGAGCGAAAATTGCTTTTGAACGAATCAAGAAAAAGGCAGAGAAGCGAAAATTAAAGAAAAAGAGTAGAAAACATAAATGGGAACCTAAGATAGGCGATTGGGTACTAGTTAAAGACCATAAGTTATCAAGTGCCTTGCGAGGTAGGAACAAAAGGATGGAATTGTTATATAAAGGTCCTGCAGAAATTATATCAAAATTTGGTTATCATACCTATGAATTAAAAGATGTTAAAAATGAAAAATGTCTGGGAAGATGGCATAAACAACTCCTTCGACCATACAAGAAACCGTGTGGTGCCTTGGAACCTTGATTTAATGTAAAAGAAAAATTGGAAGTGTCATTTGTCTATTGGCGCCCAATCAGCTTTGAGATAAAATGTAAATGTTAGCTTACTTGAAAATCATATATTGGTCAGGTACTTACATATTCATGAAAAATGCAGAATGTGAATTGCTATCTACTACAAAGAGCTTAAAAATATATTGTATAGAGCTCACAATAACAGCTTCAGAAAGATTGTTAAATTGTTCATCTCCGCATAGAGAGAAAACAGAATATTTACTTTGTAAACATTTGTTAAAATATTTAGATGTATAGATAGTTATCACAGAAAGACAAAGAAAGAACTTGTCTAAAGAGTGTAATGGATTTATATAAATATATGTACATTTTAGTGCTTAAAGGATATAGTACAGATATGTGTTACAATAACAAAAGTAAAAAAATCACAGTGCAAGTGATAGTGAGAGCGAAGTGAGCAAACATGAACTAAAAGAAGGAAGTATAAAGAAAGACTCTTGAAATTTAACCTTTATATAAAAGCTTCACAGAAGAAACCATAACATATTGTAATTAGTATTTAAGGATTAATGTTTAGTCAAGTGTACAATTGTTTGTCATGTTAAAAAGATTAATGAGAAAATGTGTTAATAACCAATTTAAAAAAAAAAAAACAGTGTAATTGAAAATTGTATATAATGGGAGTGTTGCCGATTATTCAAAATACAGGAGTAATTTTTAATTTTTCTTTCGGGCAAGACATTTACATTATTTTATTATGAACTAATAAAATAATATAAATGGGGGCATTTGATACCGAAATTTAGATTTCCGATCGAATGGGCTTTTGAAAAAGACACGTTTTAATTTAATTGCCGGATGTGAGATTTGCGATAAGTGTTAAGTAATAACATAAATAGATAATAGAGCAGGAAGTGTTGTAAGGTGAGCAAGATATGAGTAAATAATAGTCGTTAAATTTGTAGGATAAACACATTATTGGTTTGAAATTAACGAGTCATGACGTCATACTACATAGTTTAAATACACGTTCGAAAGTCAGGTCTGAAAACCTTAAAAGTCGCGCGATATATTTAATAAAATATAAAGTAAACATCGTTTAATCCTAAAAAGGTAATTATATATTCGAAATTCATAAAAGAACATGTTATAATAGAAAGGGACATTTCTAAATTGCGGGAAAAGGAAATAGCATTTTGGATACGAGGCTTTCTTGGATGACGTCATGACATTCAAATTGAAGAACGGTCTTCTTAGCGTGGGTAAGAGAGAAAGCGTCTGGTCACTACTCAACCAGAGACCAGTACGGGAGGTTGTGCTGTACGGACGTGAGCGCGATTCCTCTACATATACAGTCGGCATAGCTCCTGAAAATATTTAAAATGAAATAAATGATATGCAAAGTTGTTCTTGGGTTGTCCATTACACTTACGCAAACCCGAGATAAAAGTAAGAGATCTCAAGCTGACTAGCCGGAGCGAAACACATCAAAGGGCTACACCACGTCACCAACGACTTCAGCTTCAAATGGCGATCCAATAACTAGGACACAACGATTATTCAGCTTCAAGTAGCAGTTCTCGACAATTGTATGCTATGTTGTTTTTTCTCAGTTTGGATTGTGACACCCTGGCAGTTAGACCATTATCTGATGCTGGATTAGAGGAATTAGCAAAATATACATCAACAGATGAACAGTCATCAGTTTCGGAGTTCGAAGGTCATGTCGGTACTGAACACGAAAGTGAGTGTTCTGATTATAGCTACGAGAGTCCACAGACTGTACAAACAGATGTAAAGAATTTTATTTCTAAAAATGGGAATATAGAATGGCATTTCAATCCACCAGTACAAAGTGACCGCCTCTCAGCTTCGAATATAATCAAGAGTACACTAGGAATTACAAGGTATGGAGTCACCAGAGTAAGTGATACAAAAAGTTCATTTGAAGCAGTACTTTTTTCAGCACTTCAAAATAAAATAATTGAGATGACAAACATCGAGGGGCAGAGGGTTTGTATTCAACAGTGGACTAATATTGATTATTCTGTTTTTCAAACATACTTACGACTTTTATTACTTGAGGGTGTATATCGATCTCATGGGGAATCTACAAAAAGCTTGTGGGATAAGGATACTGGGCGAAACATATTTCGAGCAACTATGTCTCATGAAACATTCTGTAAGATATTGCACGTCGTGCGATTTGACAAGAAATCTACAAGAGAAGAAAGACTACGTACTGATAAACTTGCAGCAATTCGTAGTATTTGGGAAAAATGGGTAGAAGTGCTTCCAAAACTGTATAATCCAAGAGAAAATGTGACTAGACGAGCAGTTAGTAGCATTTAGAGGCCGCTGTCCATTCAAGCAGTATATCCCAAGTAAACCAGCAAAATATGGGATCAAAATATGGACCCTGTGTGACAGCAAACCTTCATATGTATTGAAAGGCCAAATTTATACCGGAAAGTAGAGCGGAGCTGCACTAGAAAAAACCAGGGAATGAGAGTGGTAGCTGATCTCACTGCTGAGCTTCGAGGGCAGAATATCACATGTGACAATTTTTTTACATCATACAACTTGGTGCAACTACTTTTGAAACAGAAATTGACAATGTTGGGAACCATACGGAAGAATAAGCTTGAGCTTCCACAAAACATGACCAACACAGCTCTTCGTTTTACTTCACGAATGACACCACTGTGGTCAATATGTTCCCAAGAGAAATAAAAATGTTGTACTTATGAGCACTCTCCACCACGATATGCAAATTAGTGACAGGACTGATTAGAAACCAAAAATGATTTTGGACTATAATTGAACAAAAGGGGTGGTAGACACGCTTGCTCAGCTAACAGGTACATATATACATGCAAACGAAAAACTAATAGGTAGCCCATGATAGTATTTTACAATATGCTTGATGTTTCTGCTTATAATGCAGAAAATACTGTGGATTTCAGTTGACCCTACTTGGAATGCAAGGAAATTGACCAGAAGAAGAATATTTTTGGAAGAACTTTGAAAATCACTGGTAAGACAGCACATTCAATCAAGAACAAGTTTCCCAAGAACAGAAGATGCATCCAAAATCCTGAAAACATGGTTAGCGTATCAAAATCAGCAACAACAAAAACTGTGAAACGTGCTCGTTCTTAGTTCTGTCCATCAAGCAATGATAATAAAACAAACATATTGTGTGGAAAATGTAATAAACGTATCTGTAAAACACAAACAACATATTTGTGCCCAAACTGTCATAAGTAAGAAGAAAAACAGCTAATGGAAGATAAAAGCTGTATTGCTTTCAAAGTAAATGTTTGCACTGAAAACTGCCTATTCTTTCAAATTTGTATTAGGTACTGTTTTATTAGAGATGTTCTTTAATTGGTATTTAATAAAGTGTACATCATCATCATAAACATTATCATCATTATTGTTGTTATCTACAAAGCACGGCAAGAGAAAAGCAATGTCAATTGTTACCAGCTGTACAAAAGCGCATGTATTTGAAGTTTTCTACAGCATTTTGACACGTCGGGTCATATTGACCCGAACAGTACATTTGTCAAGTAATATTGAACAGAACAGCAGGGTTAAACGTGGACAACCGATGGGTACAACAGTTCAGAACTACTGCTAAATCCACTCTCATAGCAAAAAGTTAAAAACTTGGCCATGTCTTCCCTCCTGTTCCTGGAGTCCGGGAAGGCATCCCTTCCGTTCGAGCTTTCTCATTTGAATGCATATATTTCAACATTCTCGTTCTGGTTATCTTTACCGTTAACGATGGAACGGGAAGTGGAGAGGAAGGACGGGGAAGGAAAAGTAAGGAAAGGAGATGAGAGGGGAGTTAAGGTGAGGCAGGGTAAGGTGACTTAAGGTACGGTATGGTAGGTTGCGGTAGAACAGGTTAGGGTAATTTGGGCTAGGTTAGGGAGTGATCGGGTAGGGTACTAACGGGTAGAGTAGGGTAGGCTAGTGTACGATAGGGTATGGTATCGTAGTGTACGGAAGGGTACAGTACGGTAGGATAGGGTAGGGTATTGTATAGTATGTAGGGTAAGGTAGTTTAAGGCAGGGTAGGGTACGGTACAGTGGGGCATGTTGTTGTAAGGGACGGTGGGGTAGGGTAGGGTATGATGGAGTAGGGTAAGGTAAAGTAGGGTCGGGTATGGTAGGGTACGATACTGTAGGGTATGCTAGGGTACGGTAGGGTAGAGTACGGTGGGTTATGGCAGGGTATGGTACGGTAGGGTAGGGTACGATAGGTAGGATTTGGTATGGCAGTTTTTTTTAAGTATTTAACGCCTGCTTTTACTACTGCGGCACCGCAGGCGGTGACACTGATGATACATGAAATGAAGATGCAGCACCGCTGGAATGATTTGGCGGGAGAAACCGGAGAACCCGGAGGAAAGCTGCCCCTGACAGGTTCGTCCACCACGAATCACACATGCGGTTGCCTGGGATCCAACCCAGGCCGCTTTGGTGAGAAGCGAATGGCCTAACCACTCGGCTACGACGCGGCCGTGGTATGGTAGGGTAAGGTAGGGTAGGATAAGGTGGGGTAGGAAAAAGTAAGGTAGGGTATAGTAGGGTGCGGTACGGTATCGTACGGTAGGTAAAGTTGGGTAGGCTATCATAGGGTACGGTAGGGTATGGTATGGTAGGGTAAAGTAGAGTGGGTTATGTTAGGATACGGTATGGTAAGGTGTGGTAGGGTAAGGTAGGGTAGGGTAAGGTAGGGTAGGGTAAAGCAGGGTGTGGTATGGTAGGGTACGGTATAGTACGGTAGGGTAAAGTTGGGTGGAGTATCATATGGTTCGGTAGGGTAGGGTATGGTAGCGTATGGTAGGGTATGGTAAAGAAGGGTAGGGCATGCTAGGGTACGGTACGGTAGAGTAAAGTAGGGTATGGTAGGGTAAGGTAGGGTAGGGTAAAGTAGGCTGGGATATGGTAGGGTACGGTAGGGTAGGGTAATGTATAGTAGGGTAAGGTAGGGTTTGGTAGAGTAGGGTATGGTAGAGTACGGTACAGTAGGGTAGGATAGGCTATGGTACGGTAAGGTAGGGTAGGGTAAGGTATGGCAGGGTAGGTTATGGTATGGTAGGGTAAGGTGGGGTATAATACGGTAGGATAGAGTAGGGTACGGTATGGTAGTGTCGGGTATGGTAAGGTAGAGTAGGGTAAAGTAGGGTGGGGTATGGTATCGTAGGGTAGGGTGGAGTATGGTAGGGTAAGGTAGGGTAGGGTAAAGTAGGGTGGGGTATGGTAGGGCAGGATATGGTAAGGAACCCCAACATTAAATCAGTTTATTATAAAGGCATGAATTGTATGAAATTATCTTATCTCTGACACCAGTGCCAGTGAATGAATAACATAATTACCATGGGAACAAGACAACACTGAAGTCATCACCACCACCACAACATAATTTTCTCCTATGTGCCAGTAAGAAAACCCCTACAACTATATTCCATCTACAAAACATATATTCTTTTTCATAAGCACCTTTTGATTTGTTTGGAATTAATAAGCTCTTTGCACACTTGGCTTTGTTTAAAATGTCAAGCGAAATGCAATCCATATTTCCAATAGTTTTATAATAACCCTCCACTTCCCTCTGTAAGTGTTGAAACAAATGAAACAACATCTGCTTATCAACCATATTGGGTCATACATCTGTGATCTCTGATATGTTTTGATCTTTCATTAAACAAATTTATTAATTATTTTTATGTATTTTAATGCTAAAATTGCATAAAGTGTTGTATGCAACACGTGAATAATATTTTCATTGTAACACTCATAAACATATACTCCTGTAACAGTCAGATAATACACTGGTTACATAAATAACTATTGATGCACGAGTTCATAACTCTTCAAAGAAGACTAAAATAGCATGACATATGCTAAAAACAAAAACCTACAGTCTAGGCCTGCCGAATAAAATAATATATCCCCAACAGTAAATACTATGGTTGTGAAAAATTCACCCGATGTCACTAACATCCTCAATCACTTCAAAATTGTTATACATAGAAAGAGTAATATTAACCACAAACTGGTAGTAATACTACAAGTAATATCCACCATCCTAAATTGATCAGAAGTGAAATTAGCATTTTCCAATTGGTTAGCTATTCCTATCTACTGGTTAGTGTCACATGAAGATATAATTAGTCACAAGAAGTAGGCTAAAAAAGCCGGTTTCGGGACATCAAAGGGCTTGTTTACACGTGTTAACATGACGTAAAACATGTGTTTTTCACACCTCTTTGTCTTTGTGCGCACTTGCCGACAAAAAAAAGCCGCCGCCTAAGTACTTGTCACCTGGGATGCTTTTGATTAACAAGGGTTAATAAGGGTTCACAAGGGGCTGATAGGTTAATTACCCATGTTAACATGCGTTTAATTAGGGGGCGGCATTCACTTCAAAGGGAGAAAGCCGGCGATAAAGGAAATTCGCCGCTATCAAAGTAATTTCGCCGCTTTATAGGTAGGGTGGTGCATGCATTCATCCTGATATCACACCCCGCCGCTCTGGTAAGGTACTTTGGTGCGTGCCGTAATTCTGTGTTAACAAGTTAGATAATTATCAGACATATTTACTTATGATGTGGTATTGAATTCAAAGGGTGAAAGCCGGCGACAAAGTAATTCCACTGCTTAGACTGGGGTATGGTACCGCCTCTAATGACTTAGGCTATTTTGCATGTCGGTGGCTGTGTTTGATTATTGCGGCAATAGCATGACACGTGCTAAAGTTGGATTAAATCAAAATAACGAAAATAAATTCGGTAATCAAATGTTTAATAAATCAGCTCTGATATATCGGTATTCAAAGAAATCTTGCAAGACGATGACTTTGACGCACGTGATTTAAGTGACTCCAGTATGGGGGGAGTGGTGCTGTAACCAATTAGTGGTATCCTCATATATAATATATATATATATATATATTTCATATAAAATTATCATGATTCAACAGCCTGCCAAAATAAGCTGTTGCCTACACCCAACTTAAACTAGCGCGCGACTCTGATATCACAACCGTACTTATTAATGAAATAACACTACGCGATTCTTGAAGCTTTGCATAATACATTTAAGTATAGTGAATAACAGCTGCTTACAGCTATGCTTGGTTATAAGTAGTTTACGAATCAACGCTATTTCATTAAAGAAGTATTTCCTTTAACATTATCCTTGCAACAGATGTACAAGGAAAAAATATCAGTTTTAACAAGCAACTCACCTCAAGTCAATGGCTTGAACATGACCTGACACGTCGAGTAGAGGCACCAGGCTGCCGGAAACAGTTGTCTTGAAAGACCAAAGAAAGCTTTTAGGGGAAAAAAGGTTTCAGGCTAAATCTATATCCTGTGTTATGGTATACAATAGTCCCCAGTAGAAGGTCGCCAGTGTGGGATGAGGAGATGTTTACCGCCCAGGTGCTATAAGTAAAAGTTTTAAAAGCAATTTATTTTTCTCTGAAAATCATAGCAAATGAGAGCTACAACGGAACCCTCTTAACCAAAGAACCCTTCAAGCTGGCCTCCGTGTTTTGACAGAGATAACATCTAGGTGAAGCTATACGTATAGTAGCGAGACTAGATTCCCCGTGACCGGTAGGCAACTTCATCACCTCCCTTCTGTGGCGGGTTGTTCAACCCTCAGGGTTGAAGGGTCATCCCGCTGTTTACGTACAGATACATATAAAAAGTTCTCTGAATGACTACAAAATCACACGACAAAGCTTTTAACTTCGTTAACCTTATGTTCTAACTGAATAGCCTAGAAAAGGAGCAAAATAAATTATTTCTTTAGAAACAGAGCATCCTGTTAACAATTTCCTCTCATTTCTAAGAAAATTTCCTCAAAATATGTTTGCTATCACTCACACCCGATTCCGTTTAACATCAGCCTCTGCCTGAACAATATATTGTTTATGTAGCCGCTATGTTTAAGGGTGTTCCTCTGAAATGATCCTTTCATGTTAGTCTTAGGAAGAATATTACAAGGTTCATCCCATCCTGGACAAGACAAGACACGTTTGTATACCTGAAATGATTTAAACAAAGCGCCGTCAATAAATGGGAATGTCACGGACCTTTGCTAAAATGGAATGGCC
The DNA here is from genome assembly GCA_030765045.1 of Tenodera sinensis. Classification (NCBI taxonomy): domain Eukaryota; kingdom Metazoa; phylum Arthropoda; class Insecta; order Mantodea; family Mantidae; genus Tenodera; species Tenodera sinensis. Next base: position 215,924,571 of record CM060962.1, on the reverse strand, counting down.
ATGCTGACCCCCTTCTGCAAGATATGTTTATCCATAACAATAGCTGACGCCAATAATCTTAGCAAAACATGCTTTCCAGTCTGAAATGGTCTTTTTCATGTTAGTCTTAGGAAAAATATTTGCAAGCTTCATGCCGTCCTGAACAAGACAAGACACGTTTGTATACCTGAAATGATTTAAAGAAAGCCCCTTCAATAAATGGATATTTCATGTAACATTATAGATTCTTGAAAATATAAAAACACGCATGCAGCTCTGAACAGGTCTTTCCCATAGCCTAGGGGTAGCTCACCCCCCACTACACCACAGAGCGGGAGATATTTCTTCTAAACCAATGGAAAAGGGTAATTTAGTTAGCCAATCATAAAGTTTGCGGCTGGTCGTCCTAAAGGTCTCACTCAGGCTGAGATCTTATCTCGTGGGTGTTGAAGAAATAATAACCACAGTTACTATTGTGAAACCTTTTTTATTCCAGCCCACGGTAAATGCTACTCTTCCTACCATATACCCTTTGTTATTGACTTCGTCACTGACTTTTCCTCGCGGTACTGGACGGCGCTGATACTAATGTTGCAGGGGTGTTGTAATAATGTCGGAGTGTGTTGTAGAGCTCTCGGTGTGTGTTGTAGGACTCGCGGGGTGTATTACAGGACTCCTCGGGGTGTATTACATGACTGGGGCTCGGGATGTATTACATGACTGGGTGTATTACGTGACTGGGGTTTTAAAATGCGTGTTCGCCGGTTTTATAACTATCCCATTTCCCCTGACTATACCCTTCCTTTCTGACCACGCGGTTGGTGTGATTGGTGGAAATTCATATTGTACGCGCGGCTCCCGAATTTCCACCTATAGGCATGCCTTACTGTGGCGGGAGTTCCATGAGGGGATTCCGCCTCACTGCACATGGCGTCCCTATTAGCCTAACAAAACGCACAAAAGGATTTTTCACCTTTTGTTCAGTATTGTCTGCGTCGTCACACTAATGACTGTTTTACCCTGAGTTGGAGCAAACTCTAGCTGATACACCTCTACCTGCTACACGGAATGATCGGTTGGCGAACATTTTGTTTAAGAATTTGCTTTAGCAATTGATTTGATTTATCCCGCTACAAATGCCCCGCTATGAAGAAATCAGTTACCAGCATCGGTAGGAATTGATTCGTTCAGAGCTCGTCTCCCACTGAACTTTAAAAATTTTCTTTCTTTCTTTTTTTTTCTTTTTTTTTTTTTAATACATTTTCCGGGTTGGCGGTGAGTCAGTGTTTTTTATCATACGACGGCGCAATGGGTATATGGTTTGATACTTGAGTATTCCCTTTTTTACATATTTTACATACTAAACATATTATACAGGTTACCCTTTTGAATGACATCTTTTGAATACACATACATAAATAGCCCTTGGAATTTTACATCTTTCATGTGACATATACTCACGTGGAATACACACGTATATAAATAACAGATTACCCTTTTGAATGACATATTTGGAATACACATATACACATACATAAATAGCCCTTCGAATTTTACATATTTCATGTGAAATATACTTACATGGAATACACACACACACATATATATATAGTCATTTGAATTTTATACATACTTTACATGAATGACCTGTACAATTGGCGTACATATTTCATAGGAAAGTGACCTGGATTTTTTTTTTCCACTATCGCTTCCTTGACACTTTTAATTCGGTTCACATCTTTAGGTCTTTTCACACGGCATTGGCTACATGTCTTCGGTATTTGAAGATTTCGGAAATTAAGGTCAGTGTGAACCAACTGTGTGTTAATATATGAATTACCGTTATCACGTCACCAGAGTTGTCATTCATTTATTCTTATTGCTGGCAATATTTCAGTATACTAGTTCTGACGAAAGTAGGCAATTCTATTATTACAATTCATTTGGAATTTCTTTCGCCAAACAGCCTATCTGAGAGGACTCGCTTTCCAGTGTCACGTGATTGCGTCATATTTACAGGACCTAATATTTACAATTTACTACTTACTACGATTAATGCAATCTTCCACGTTACCCGTGAGGTATACATTTTTTAAAATTATTTATTTAGTGCATTTCCTTGCCCCACATACGATTTGGTTTTTATTTTCTATTCCCTGAAGGGTCTTAGCAGTGAAAGGTGGTAACGGCCCAGGTTCTTATGGCTTTTTATTTCCCTTATTTCAAATGCAAGTGGCCCGAATTGGTTCACAATCTCACACAGGTTGGAAATTATCGCATTTATTTTATTCAGTGGGTGTCGTCTTACTAGCACTTTTACTTTCATTCAAGGCCGGGACATTTTTGGCTACTGGGCATATCCTTCCCAATAAACTGGTTTCCAGGTCAAATACCTCGTATTCCGGCTGTCCTCTAATTGCCTGTACATTACCGTCTGCCCATTCATCTAGAGCTCGTATTTCCTGCACTCGCATGCTATACCGTTTAAACACCTGTTCCTCGAACGGGTTTTCGCGAGAATAACTTTCACTTTCGTGTTTATCATTATCATCATCATCAACTATCCATAGCTCTTCATTTCCCCTTTCGTACTCGTTATTCCCATCGGACTTATTCTTCATGGATATTCTTTCTACAAAGAATTCTGCATTTTGTATATTTTCTCCGTCTCCGAAACTCTCTTTATCATCTCTTGTCATTTGCGTGAATGGAACTGAAAAACTCTTTTCTTGTGCGGTGATCTGCATCCTTTGACGTTCGAAGTCTATGTTTGCCCGCGTGGCCATTAAGAAATCTGACCCGATAATTAATTCCGTCGACAACCTTGGCACAATTAGCGCAATAATATCCAACTTCACCCCTTTAATTTCGGTCTCTATTAATACTTGTTGAGTTATTCTCGTTTTGCTTCTATCGATGGCCAATACACAGTATACACTAGAGACAGGTAGTGTTTGTAGTTTCAGCCCACGCGATTTCAAATTGTTAAATAATTCCTGACTGCAGACTGTCACATTAGACCCCGTATCCACTACTGCGTGACAATCCATTCCTCCTATCGTAACTACGATCCTAGGCGCCTCCACAATGTCACACATTCTATTTTTACTTAAATTCCTTTTAGCTTCGGGATGCTCTGCGCGGTCCTTATTGTCATTTGATAGACCCATATCATCCTCCTTTTCATTTCTGTTTATTTCATCATCATTCGGGGCGCATATCGGATAATTTATGTCCCCGTTTATTAGTTTAAAGAACCCCGGTCAGCTTCTTGGGTACAATTTACGGGAGCCTTGAATCTTACATCCTGGGATGGGCCTGTACCGTGCCATTGTTCCCTTTCCCTCGAGGTCAACGGACTTTCACTCTCATGGTCTGGTTGGTAGGCGTTGCCTGCGTCTGGACGAACATCGTTCCGTCGGTTCTGCCATCTTCTTGGTTGCCTGTCATTGTTATGGTTCCACCGATAACGCATGAAATGCATTCTCCCCTCATTGGTGTAGTTCACTCGGGCATGGTGGTTCGGACCGTCGTATCGGCGATTTCCTCCGCCGAACGGATGTCGGGGCCTTTCGTCTTGGCGCCGGTCACCTGTATTGTAAGGCTGGTGTCGTCTGTTCGGGTAATTGGGGGCGGTTCTTGCCCCGCTCCCACTGAGATGCTGCCTCTGAGTGTTAGGTGCGCGCTCTGTTCTCTCCCCTTGGAAGGCGGTTAGCAACTCAATCGCGTCATTGAGGTGGCGGAGTTTGGCAACAATTAAATGATTTCTAATGTGCTCGGGGAAGTGCGACGCCATGAGGGTTATAAATTCCTCCTCTCTGATTGGTGGGTCTAATAGCTTGGCCTCTTGTGCAAGCTTAAGGAAATAGTCCACCATACTCTCCCCACTATGACTATTATATCTGCCATTGTTTACCCTTATTCTTACGTTACACTGTTTCTGGGTGCTCCAGTATCTGGCAAGGAAGGCCATTTTAAATTGCTCATAAGGGACTCAGTCGCCCAGTGTGAGCCTAAACCAATTCAGGCATTTCCCCACTAAACCCTTTTTAATGACCATTAACTTGAACTGGTCGGGGACAGACTTCATCTCGAAATATGTTTCTAGGTCTAAAATATATTGTTGGGCGTTGTCATGGGCGTCATCAAACGATGGGATAGCTATCTCGTTTAAAAACTGAAAACGCATGTTTTGCATGTAGTTTGTAGCTTCATATGGGACATTTACATCGCTCTCCCGTGGCACTGGTAGCGGCGTCCCTCTTACATCACTATAGCTGTTATTTGATTCTGCACGTGAGATGGCCGTGCGTACGCTGGTGCGAGCGGGTTCATTCATTACAGAGGCCCGCTGTATTTGCGGCATCATATCAGCAATGTCACGTGCAGTTTCAGTAATCTTGTCACTATGGGAGCTCTGGGCTTCGGATATTTGCGCCAGCGTTTCCGCCATATCGTTTTTTACTGACTCTATTTCCCTAACCATGTCATTCCTGATTAATTCTAGATCTTTATCTATCTTGCTCTCCATTGATATGCAATTTCTCCTCAGCCCATCACTCACGTATTTTCTTATATCTAGGTTCTCTAATTGAAGAGCTTCCACTTTCTCTGTTAAATGTTCTATTTCTGCCTGCGTAACTTTTAGTTTTGCCCTGATTAAGAGGAAGTCTTCCTGCATCTGATTTTGACCTATTGTGATGTCTTCCAGTACTTCCTGTTGCTGCGCTAATTTATTTTGTATCTTTACGTCTAATTCCCTATTGCTATTTGCCATTTCTTCCCTAACTGCCCTATTGCTATTTTCTATTTCCCTCTTTATTTCTTTATTACTATTCCATATTTCCTCTCTATTGGCCAGCATTTCCCCTTTAAGTCCATTGATACTTTCAGCTAATTGCCTAAGCAGTCCCGCTACATCTACCTGACTTGGGTTGTTCCTTTCACTTTCATATATAATGGGCCCTTCTGCGGACATCTGATTCTCGCATTCCATGCTAATGGGTTTCCCGTAATTCTTCCCGCTTCTCAAAGTCATAAAAAGTCAACCTATTTAACTCTACCCTATCAGCTGTTTATTTTAAATCCCTCTTATGGAAGCCCTTCGTCTTTAATTCTATATTTACAATATATTTCTTTTAACCCTGTAAGCAAATATCTAGATGTAATTTTCCTACACACTTTTACTTAAAGTTTTTATTTTGTTTTTGACTTACTGCGGCGCTTTCTGCAAGTTCTGGAGGTTCTGGACGTTCTGGAAGCTCTGGAAGTTCTGAACGTTCTCGCTTTTGTTGTGTGGTGTGTTCCTGATGTGGTGTCTTCCTTCACGCTTGTTGGCGTGGGTGTCCGTTGCTGCTGGTTGTGGTTCTTTCGAGCCCCGCGTTGAATGGCGTCATTTGCGGCTGGTCGTCCTAAAGGTCTCACACAGATGCCTCGGCTGAGATCTTATCTCGTGGGTGTTGAAGAAATAATAACCACAGTTACTATTGTGAAACCTTTTTTATTCCAGCCCACGGTAAATGCTACTCTTCCTACCATATACCCTTTGTTATTGACTTCGTCACTGACTTTTCCTCGCGGTACTGGACGGCGCTGATACTAATGTTGCAGGGGTGTTGTAATAATGTCGGAGTGTGTTGCAGAGCTCTCGGTGTGTGTTGTAGGACTCGCGGGGTCTATTACAGGACTCCTCGGGGTGTATTACATGACTGGGGCTCGAGATGTATTACATGACTGGGTGTATTACGTGACTGTGGTTTTAAAATGCGTGTTCGCCGGTTTTATAACTATCCCATTTCCCCTGCCTATACCCTTCCTTTCTAACCACGCGGTTGGTGTGATTGGTGGAAATTCATATTGTACGCGCGGCTCCCGAATTTCCACCTATAGGCATGCCTTACTGTGGCGGGAGTTCCATGAGGGGATTCCGCCTCACTGCACATGGCGTCCCTATTAGCCTAACAAAAGGCACAAAAGGATTTTTCACCTTTTGTTCAGTATTGTCTGCGTCGTCACACTAATGACTGTTTTACCCTGAGTTGGAGCAAACTCTAGCTGATACACCTCTACCTGCTACACGGAATGATCGGTTGGCGAACATTTTGTTTAAGAATTTGCTTTAGCAATTGATTTGATTTATCCCGCTACAAGTTCCTGAAAAAAATGAGATAACCAATCATATTAATAAAGTCCTACAATTATGCGCATGCGCGGACTTTGCACACAGTCATACATAATTATTGTTTTATACACGCCTCCTGCCGAAGCAGTATAAAAGATCCGAACTAAAAGGAAAATTTCACTGTTGCGACAGAAAGTGATTTGTGACTGTTTACTGCTTGAAGCTACTCGTGAAGAAGAAAGTATTCATAATTCGTCTTCGCTGCAAGCGAAATTCTCATCGCATCGAAAATGTCTGGTAAGTTTCAAAAACATGCATATTGTTTATCTGAATTCGTTTTTCTTTGATCTGATTATATTTCATACATTTCTTAATTATTTTGGAACATAGAAGTGAATTCCATGAGATTGCATTGTACTTAAACTTGTGTGAATCACTTCATTTAATTATTTAGTGCATTCATCTTTCATATAGAAATGTCTTATATGTATTTGAATGATATTAACTTTTCACTGGTAATAAGTCTGTTTATTGCGGAAAGTATTGTCTATTAAAAACCTCGTGCTGTAGTCGGTCGTTGGTGAGCAAAACAGAGTTATAAGGAGTTTTAACTATTTACTACTCCTACACGCTTTAAGGTATACGTAGTATTACTGATAAAAAGGAATTAAGTCAATTCATTACAATACACAACATTTTAGCATTCTCTGAAGTCAATAATTACAGAAAGGATTTCATAGTCGTCTAAACCAGAAGGATAATGGATATATTCTTTATTGTTTCAGTTTATTGTTTATTATTATTATTATTATTATTATTATTATTATTATTATTATTATTATTATTATTAGTAGTAGTAGTAGTAGTAGTAGTAGTAGTTGTAGTGGTATTGTTATTATTATTATTATTATTATTATTATTATTATTATTATTATTATTATTATTATTATTATTATTATTATTATTATTATTATTATTATTATTATTATTATTATTATTATTATTATTATTATTATTATTATTATTATTATTATTATTATTATTATTATTATTATTATTATTATTATTATTATTATTATTATTATTATTATTATTATTATTATTATTATTATTATTATTATTATTATTATTATTATTATTATTTATTATTATTATTACTATTCATCAACTCCTCCTGCCTGATTCTACTCCTTTCCTCCTTCGTGCTCCTATTCCCACTTATTGTTATTCTACTTTCTCTGCTCAATATTAATATTTATTTTCGCTTTTCAGCGTCTTCACCTAACAATGCTGAGCGTGCTCCAGCCATCCACTCCGGAGAAGGTTTGAGGCAGGAGCCGAGCAGCCTGACCGCTGCACCATCCGCATCGACGTCACGAGAGACAGACCAGAAGAGGAAACCGCAACGGGAGGATGACTCTCAGAACAAGAAAAGATATAAGGTTGGTGCTAATGATTGCCAGGCGTTAGAATGCAGAGTCATTGAATCTGCATTTAAGGGACGCATTTTTAACAGTAGAATTGAAAATACTTTAGAAATACTTGACCCCAGGCTGTTTTTGAACGAGTGTAGGGACCTTGTTATTAATGAGATGAACGATATCTTAAATAGAAACAGGTCTGGTTTAAAAATGAGCTGCTCGCTGGAACTCTCATATTTTATCCATAAACCTGATGAAGATGTGCAACCTTCGTCATTCTTTAATTCCAACACCAAGCTCATCCTTGCATCAAGCAATCTTGATCAAATCTTCTCTTCAATAGCGGGGGATATTTTGGAAAATGTTTCGAAATTCGAGGGGGGAGCTTCATCAAAATCTTTGTTTGCCGTGCATGCCCTGATGATTAGTTCTTGCTTTTATGATTCGCTGCACGCAGCGTCTTAAATAGAAATACCTGAGAAAATCCAGAGCAGGAGAGCTGTAGTTAACATAAAAAATACTGACGAATGCTGCTTCGCATGGTGCTCACTAGCTGCAAAATATCCTGCTAAGGAGCATCCAAAGAGAACAGGCTCCTACTCCCTTGAACTGCTTTTCAGAGCGTTCAATTATAAAGGTATTAACTTTCCGGTGTCTTTGCATCAAATTGAACACTTTGAACGGCAGAACAAAGGAGTATCCATTTCCGTATTTTGTATAGAGGAAAATGAAAACATTATACCACTATATCAAACAGCAGAAATAAAGGAGAAACATATTAACCTCTAATATGTTGAAAATGAGAAGTCACAGTACTGCCTCATTAGAAGCATATCCAGGTTAATAAGCGCACAGGCTACGAAGCGTGCACACAGAACGTGGCTATGCGAAGCATGCATGAGGAAATGTAGTAACGAGAAGGTTCTGGAACAGCATAAGCTTAGATGCAATAAATGTCAATTACTAAAGATGCCGCAACAGGGTGAGTTCATTCAGTTTAAAGCATTTTCCAAAAGCGCTCCTTTGCCCTTTGTTGTTTATGCGGACATTGAATCTGTTCTGGCTAAGGTCCACTCTTGCGAGCCCTCCGGCAGTACGAGCTGGAGCCGAGCTATTGAAGAGCATGAGGCAATGTCAATAGCCTTAAAGGTTGTAGGTAGATATGATGAGTCATTACCGAAATTCTTCCTGTTTAGAGGTCCTAATGAAATTGATGACTTCATCAACCAATTAAAATCAGTTGCTGATGAAGTCATTGATGTGTATTCGACAATTGTTCCCATGCGGATGACCCTTGAAGACGAACAGAGTTTTAAAAATGCTTCTGAGTGTCACATATGCCTTAGGGGTTTTGCGATGGGTGCAAAGAAGACACGTGACCATGACCATGTGACAGGGGCTTTTATTGGAGCTAGTCATAACAATTGTAATCTAAATTGCACTGCCCTTCACGGGATGTAGTCAATTTCTTTCGTGGAAGTACGATCACCCTAGTGGGGAAACGGCAGGACCTTTTCTGTCAAAGGAGTGCCCCCCTTTTCATAGAAATAAAATGGAAGATTTGGATCAACAAAATTTTAATTAATGATACTTACAAATGTTCAGGCTTGATGAAATTACAATCATATATCTCCATGTTTTACAGTGTGATAAGGATTACCAGTGGACGATTAAAGTGAATATAAATGTTGTGAGTTGAACACATTTTACAGCTATACACCCGGTTTACCTATTTGAAATCTGAATTTACTATTGTCCGCGTAAGTGACGACCTAACCCCACACAATAATTGCCCCATAGAAATCATTATATCACAGAAAATCGATCCCGCATACTTACGGCTGTAGTAGTAAGAACAGAGAGAGAGAAAAGCTACATACCTCGGGAGGTTACAATCACGACTGACTACTACACACTACCCTTTCTCTCGCTCCCTCACGTAAGCTGGGCAAGACGACAGCACTCCCTAGCGGGCCAACGCCACCCTAGAAAACAGCCGAACGGGTGCAGGGAAGAATCAACGTGCAATCAACACAATCACCCCCTCCCCCATCTAACAACATCACCTCACCATAGGATAAAGGCAGATTAAACATGGTTAAGACACAGCCAAGAACTTAAGGGATACACCTTGAACCACCAGATTATTTTGTCTTGGTCACTGTGAGATCAATGGCATAGAACACTATCACCATCACCAATTCACTGTTGGGGTCACAGTAACACTGGGGACACTTTTTCACTGGCAGAGGGGCTTACTTGATCGCCAATTGTCTTTCGTCAGAAGAATCCCACGTTGTCGAGTGTGAAGGCCGCCGATTCTGACTTTGGGAATGAGTCTTAGGACTCACTGAAATGGGCGTCATGTCGCCAAGATGCTTGTGCGTGAACACCCGACGTAGGCACACCCGACGCAAACGGCGCCCCATCGTAACTGCGGAACCCTGTTCAACATGAGTCCACATTCTGGCTCTTATAGCTGCAGCATAACAAAAGTTGATCGCCAGATTCATCGCTCAACAGTGCCAACTTGAGATGGTCAGGTGCTTTCGGAGGGGTAGACAAAGGATTGGTGAGGCTGTAAACAGAAATCAAACCCGACAGAAAAAGGAATATTCGCAGATTTCAAATAGCCTGTTACTGAACTCTTATATAGAATCAATGGCATATAACCTTGGACAATTTACCTTACCACCAAGTGTGACTATCTACAACCACAGATATTTAACAGGAAATAACAATTCAAATTAATTTTAGAATCACCAAAAGGTGATAACAATTAACAATAAATTGTTTAACAATCACAATATAAAATGCAAAGCAATTTAGTAACTAAATCAGAAAGTGATAACATTCGATATCAATTATTTAACAATAACAATATAAAGGTAATATTAAGAATGACAAAAGTAATAACATTCAATATAAGTTATTTAAATGATCAGCTGAAAAACAAGGCCTTGTACAAATCAATGCGCATATAAAACCCCCTTACTGGCCAGACAACACAAAAACACAAAGCATATCACACATAATTGGTAAACGAGAAAGGCCACCAGACACACACACACTCTAAACATTCCAGAAACACTTCTCAAACATACCACAAACACACACACACATATCACAACAGCGCGGGGAGGAACGAAAAACTAGTGGAGCCGTGAAGGTATGCTACCCGCTAAACACAAGGCACGCTTCATACCAAAATAAAGTACTCCTCCCACCCCATAACAATAACATACAAAGGAAAACAAACAGCAAATATAAACAAACAATAACTCCACATCATAACAACACACCAACCAAAACAAATAACGAAAAGCAACAAGGAATGAAGTAGAAGGGAGGTTCTACACATTAACCTACACAAAAGGTTTTAATTGTGAAATATGAGCTCTCCTCTCTCTGCCATTACGTAAGTCTTTTAGATGTACTGAAACATATATATATAATTTCATACGGCCCGACATATCTCGGGGCCAACTTCGCGGCATACGCCTTACCTTTGGAGGATTGCGTAAAGAACTTACAAAACACTCTCTGACCTATAGCGTACGGCGAAGGCCTCTCGCTGGCGTCATAGCGTCGATTTACCTGAGCATGGGATCTGATGAGATTACGAAAGGCAGACTTCCAGGTCTTACGTATCTCTTCTAGGGCATACGTTTGAGGCAACAAATCATTCAAGTGCCAAAGATTAGCTAATGGTGAATTAGGCGTGTAAGCTAACATCAACCGGTATGGGGTAACGCCATGCGACTCATGGCGAGCCGAATTAAAGGCTAACTGTAGACGTGGTAAATTGGTATCCCACTTTGAATGGTTATCGTGATGATATGCTATTAAGGCTGACTTAAGGTTTCTATTGAACCTTTCGACGTGTGAAGGGCAAGGGTTATAAGGAGTGGTATTGATAGTTTTGACCCCCCAACCAAAACAGAAGTTCCTGAAAACACTTGAGGTAAACTGCGAGCCATTATCCGTACCCAGATAACGAGGAGCACCAAAGGCCGCAAAAATGGAAGCTAAAACCATTATAACGCCTCTGGCATTGGCCTTGGGTAAAGGATTTAACCACACAAATTTACTAAAGGAGTCCACAGTCACTAACGCATAAGTATTGCCCTGAACCGAGCGGGGAAATGGCCCCACAAAATCAACAAATAACTTCTCTAAGGGCCTAGTGGCCACCTCGGATGCCAAACCTCTCCACATGGCACATTGGGCCGGCTTAGCCATGGCGCAAACATAACATGATTTAATCCTACTGACGATATCCTTAACCATTCCCGGCCAAGTGAAATATTCACTGATTTTATTTTTGGTTTTGGAAATACCCAAATGTCCCCCTAACGGTGAATTAGGGTAATAATCAAACACCACAGGTATTAAAGGCTGGGGGAGGACTACCTTCGTCTTATTATCCCGGTTATGTCGAATCATCAAAACCCCGTCCTTAAGAAAATACCCATCTACGCATTGACCTCTCTCAATATTCAATATTATCTGTTTAATCTTCACATCTCTGCGTTGGTGCTCACCTATACTGGTGTACAATTCAGGAAAAGCCTATGTCCAACGTCAGGCTAGAAGAGGGAGGGTGAGGTTCAGCAAACACGCGTGTCAAGGCGTCCGCTAAACAGTTATCAGCTCCCCTGATGTGTACGGGCGTAAACTTAAATGCTCCTATTCGTACGCCCCAACCAGCCAACCTCCCAGTAGATCTTGGGGTAGCAAGGGCCCAAGTAAGCGTCTGGTTGTCACACTCCAGGGTATATTCTACATGCTCTAAATACTGCCTATACTTTTCTAATCCCAACAGTACCGCGAGCGTTTCCAATTCATAGACTGAATACTTGCGCTCGACCTCGGTCAAAGTTCTCGAGGTATAATAAATGGGCCTACGCCCGGAGGGGAAATCTTACAAAAGGACCGCGGCCAAGTCACCTTTGCTTGCGTCGGTTTGCAAGATAAATCGCCTACTAAAATCGGGAAATGCTAAGACCGGAGGGTTCATGATTGCTTCCTTGAGATCTAGAAAAGCGCTTTCTTGTTCCTGGGTCCAAATGAAAGGTATTCCCTTTCGGCGTAACCGGTTCAGGGGCTCCGCCCTGGCTGCATAATTGGGGATTAACTTATTAAAAAAATTCACCATGCCAACAAAACGCACCAAAGCCTTCACATTCTTGGGAGGCGGAAAGGTCCTAATGGATTTCGTCCTATCCGGATCAATGGTGACCCCGGCAGGTGAAACTATATGGCCGAGGAAAGAAATCTGACTTGTCGCAAAGACACATTTTTCTTTCTTGAGCGCCAACCCGGCACTTTCCAGCCGTTTAAATACTTCTCGCAAATGGTCACAATGGGTATCAAAATCTGGCGAGTAAATCACTACGTCATCAAGATAATTGTAAACATACTCAAATTTAAGGTCAGAAAACAGATTATCGAGCAGTCTATTTAAAGCTTGGGCACCGGTGGCTAAACCATAAGGAACTCTTGGGAACTCGTACAAGCGCCAAGGGGTCACGAACCCGGTCACGTGTTTGCACCCTTCCGACAAGGGAATCTGATAGTACGCATTATTTAGGTCCAGGGTGGTAAATACCTTGGCTGCTTTGAAATGGTGCGCAGCCGTATTTAAATCCGGGATAGGTTGTGATTCCAAACGAATGTTCTTATTTAAACGTCTGTAGTCAACAACGGGCCTAAAATCTCCAACCCCTTTAGGCACTAGGAACATGGGACTACTATAAGAAGATGTAGAAGGCCGAATTATACCTTGTTCCAACATTTTGTTAACCTTGTACTTTAAAACAGACATCTTAGGAGGGGTCAACCTATACGGCGGGAGTTTTACCGGAGTGGTATCCTCTAGCTCAATATTGTATTGTATCAAATTAGTAACACCCGGCTTCCCCGAAAATAACTTGTGGAAATGTAACAAGTTCTCCATTTTACCCTGCTGCTCCTCGGTCAAATGGGTCAAGCTATCCCTACCACCTAAGTGAAGGTCTGAATGGCTTCGTAGACATAAAGCGGAATATCGTACCATACGCTTGCGATAGAAGGGGATCTTCACGGTTGGTGCAAAAACAAAAGATATCTCACGCCTAGCAAAGTCAAAGGCCAACCCCACCCGAGCCATAAAGTCTGCTCCTAAAATCAAATGGTGAGGTAACCCTGGTAACAGGTAGCACCAATGTTTCCATGTAAACTGCGGGAATCGCAAAGTAAGAAGCACCCTGCTTTCGACCTGAAACTCCTGGCCATTTACTGAAACACAATGTAGCGGTTGCCTCTCGGGCTTCAACCCACACTTAGACAATACCTCTTTAAAATATTTCTCCTGCACTAAGGAACAACTGCTCCCCGTATCCAACAAAGTCGTGACTGGTACTTTCCCCACCACAAGGTGTAGAAAAGGCTTTGAATCAAACGGGAGTCCCTTAACGCGGCCAAAAATAGCATTAACACTAGGGCTTCTGCCCTGTCCCTGGCGTCAAATGCGCCTCGGGAGGTACCCAGTTTCACGGGTCAATGTTGTTCCCTGAGGTCGGCAATTACGCGTAAGGGGACACTGCCTCACCAAATGCCCCTCCATGCCACACCTATAATAATTACGCGCCCCAGTCACATTGCGCTGAGGAGGCACCTCAGCCGAAGAAGGCAAACTCAATCGTGGTAAGACGGGGGGAGAGCGAGTTATGTCGCAACCACGTGCACTATCGGCTTCGTTAAGCTCGGCCAATGACGGCACCAAAGAGTCCAATTCACTAAACGTAACGGGACGGCTGGTAAAGATCAAAGCTGAACGTGTCTCCCTAGTAAGTCCTGACAAAACGATGTCACACACCTGTTGCTCACTATCAGGCAACAGCAATACACGTGCATAATGCTTAACCCTATCCACATATTCCAAAAATGGTTCCTGAAACCCCTGCGGCCTCAAGTAATTTTGTTGAATTATGGCCATTAGCGCCCTACGAGGAACAAGACATCGTAACACTTCCTCGTGCAAAGCACGTATGGGGTGCGCAGCCTGCTTAGATCGATCCAAAATAATGAGAGCCATGCCCTTAACCTTGCTAGCAATTGCCTGTAACAACACAATCTGCAGCACGTCAGCCCTTTCAGCTGTTTCACACGCACGTACTAAAAATCTCAGAAACTCTACAGCCGTTGTAACATCTACAAACTCAGGTTGGGATTGAACAAATTCCTGTAGCGGGTGTAACAACTTAATCCGCTGATATGCCGATACCAGTTCACTGCCCAGGGGATTTATCGATCTAGAAACTTCGGCAACCCGTTCATGGGATAGTTCGGGGCCGGCATCTTTGGGCATTACCCCGTCCAAACTCTGACAAATAGACTGAAACCCTTCGCGTAACTGAGGCAACGAAGTTCCAAAAGAAAGGTCAGGAAAGTATTTCACGAGGTATTCAAGTCTTCGAATATAATGGGTCACCCTCGCAGAAAGCCTTCTAAGCTGCTGTTTAGTGAGTGCCTTTCCCAAGTCAGAATCAGTAAACAACTCTTTAAATTCGAACAAAGCCTTCCCGCATTCACCCGGCGCGTCCTGCACCAACACATTATCAGCACTCAACCGTCTAATGGGGCAATCTTTCACCTTTCGGAACTCTTCCAATGTGGTCGCAACATCCACGGTCGGAATCAGAACTCCACCTCGTATAGCCAACTCAAAGTTTAGTTCCCCTTTCCGTAGAAAGGCCGCGTACACTACAGTAACCATCTTGTTAGTCTTCCAACCCAAACCAAATTTTGAAAAGCCAAACTATCTTTCTAATAATCCCACTTACGACTTTTTGAAAAGTAACCACGCTCTGCTACCAGAGAATTGCACTGCCCTTCACGGGATGTAGTCAATTTCTTTCGTGGAAGTAGGATCACCCTAGTGGGGAAACGGCAGGACCTTTTCTGTCAAAGGAGTGCCCCCCTTTTCATAGAAATAAAATGGAAGATTTGGATGAACAAAATTTTAATTAATGATACTTACAAATGTTCAGGCATGCTGAAATTACAATCATATGTCTCCATGTTTTACAGGGTGATAAGGATTACCAGTGGACGATTAAAGTGAATATAAATGTTGTGAGTTGAACACATTTTACAGCTATACACCCGGTTTACCTATTTGAAATCTGAATTTACTATTGTCCGCGTAAGTGACGACCTAACCCCACAAAATAATTGCCCCATAGAAATCATTATATCACAGAAAATCGATCCCGCATACTTACGGCTGTAGTAGTAAGAACAGAGAGAGAGAAAAGCTACATACCTCGGGAGGTTACAATCACGACTGAATACTACACACTAACCTTTCTCTCGCTCCCTCACGTAAGCTGGGCAAGACGACAGCACTCCCTAGCGGGCCAACGCCGCCCTAGAAAACAGCCGAACGGGTGCGGCGAAGGATCAACGTGCAATCAGCACAAAATCGAAAGGTCCCTGATTTCATACCTATCTTTTTCCATTGCCTATCAAATTATGACAGTCATTTCCTTATAAGATACCTGGCATATGATGATAAACCTATTTCATGTATTGCTCAATCATCTGAAAGGTATTTAGCATTCACCAAAAGGTACAGGAACATTCAGTTGAGGTTTCTGGATAGTTTTAGATTCCTGGATGATAAGCTATCCAGCCTGGCTGACATGCTGGAGGAAGATGATTTTAAAATCACCAGAGCTGAATACCCTGTTGCGGAGCATTTTAAACTTGTCACCATTAAGGGTGTCTTCCCATATGAATACGTGACATCCTGCAGTGTACTAAGCGAGACTCAGTTACCTCCAAAGGAGGCTTTCTTTAGTACACTACAGAATGAAACTATTTCCGATGATGACTACGGGCATGCTGAAAAAGACTGGGAAACCTTTAACATTCAGAATCTCGGAAGATACAGCGATCTTTATTTAAAGACAGATACACTGCTCTTGGCTGACATTTTTGAGAAGTTTCGAGATCTCTTGTTGGATATGTACAAACTCGACCCAGCGTGGTTTTACACATTGCCAAGACTTGCTTTCGACGCCATGTTGAAATCAACAAAGGAAACACTCTCTTTAATTCAAGATAAGAGTATGCTGGAATTCTTCGAGTCTGGAATTAGAGGTGGTCCGTGCACTGTGGTGAAGGGCTACTCTAAGGCCAACCACAGGTACATGCCAAACTTTAATCAGCATGTACCTGTCAATTATTTATCGTATATCGGTTTAAATAATGTATACGGTTGCGCGATGGGTAAAAGAATACCCTACGGCAACCTGAAGTGGCTAGACAGAGGAGAAATAGACGCTCTCGACTTCGCAAAAATCCCAGAAGATTCCGAAACGGGATATGTAATAAAAGCGGATATTGAATATCCAGCCCATGTCCATGACGCTCATAACGAGCTTCCTTTCTGTCCTCAAAGCGCGATACCACCAAACGGGCAATACAAGAAACTGCTGGCAACACTAAAAGATAAGAGAAAATATGTCTTGCACTACAGAGTTCTCCAGTAGTGCATAGAACAGGGCCTAACTGTGAGACATATTCACAGGGTGGTGTCGTACGACCAGTCTAACTGGTTGAAGACCTACATTGACCTAAATACGGAGAAGAGAGCGCAAGAGACATCTGAATTCGGTCAGAATTTATGGAAGAAGATGAACAACACCTTATACGGCAAATTTATTGAGAATGTACGAAACCATTCGGACTTCAAAATTGTATCAACATGGAAACAGGCGAGGAAATAAGCTTCCCGTACCACGTATCTCAGCTCCACAATATTCGATGAGAATCTAGTAGGTATTGAGTTGGCTAGCGAGGAAGTGCATATGAACAAGCCAATCTACATTGGGCATGCTATCCTGGACCTTTCCAAATTTGTCATGTACTATTTTTTGATAATATCATGAAGCCTAATTTGAAGGATTTGACTCTCAATTATATGGATACAGACTCTTTCATTTTTGAAACGAGTTCTGATATCTTTGAATGCATTCAAGATAACCCCCAATATTTCGACACTTTCAACTGTCCAAAAGATAATATGTATGGCATTCAGCAAGCCAACAAGAAAAAGATCGGCTCTTCATCACTTCACCTGGCTCGAAGCCCGAGAACAGCTTGAATAAGATCGGCTTGTTCAAAGATGAATTGGGCGGCATGGTCATGGAAGAATTTGTGGGATTGAGATCGAAGCTGTGTGCCTACAGATACACTGGACAGGTAATCAAAAAAGCAAAGGGCATCACCAGGGGAGGTATACAAGCATTGAGTTTTGAAAACTATTTCGAGTGTCTAAAAGATGTTAGTTTGAAACTTTATACCAAACAGAAAACTTTTCGGAGTAAAAATCACAAAATTACAACTATTGAAATGAACAAATTGGCGTTGAAGGGGGGAGATGATAAGAGGAAAATGGTGGAAGGATCTCATGCAACACTCACCTCGGGTCATTATTCCCTTAAGCCTGGTGATTGATAATACTTTCCTTGTAAATATAATATAGTGTAAATATTTATGTTGTAAATATTGTAGATTGTAAATATAGTATATAAATTATTCCTGTTGCTTGTACGTATGAGCTTGCTGTTTTCCGTTATTTGTAAATATGTTTCTTAACTTCACTTTTTTCCCCTCAATGTTTGTATATGTGAGGCTTTTTTTATAAATATGTTAGTTATTTTCATTTTTCCCTCAATGTTTGTATATGTGAGTTTTCTTTTATAAATATGCTATTTGTTTTCATTTTTCCCTCAATGTTTCTATATTTGAGTTTTTTTATAAATATGCTATTTACTCGTATTTTGGTTTTATACTCTACAAATGGAGGGTTTTATCAATAAAACTCAAATGATTTACATCCAGAAAATATTTTTATTAAACATTTTGGCCTACTTACACCAAATCCTCTTTATTGATCCACTCAGTATCAGCAAAACCATACCACTTTACAAGAGCTCTGCTTCCTCGTCTATGTGACACTTTTTCTATTGAATAAGTATTAGGATAGTTTGTCTATTGTAGTTCATGTCCATAAAAGGATCCCTTTATCTCCTCGCCATCCCTGTCCTTTAATATGTATATAGCAGGCCTGGAACGTTTCACTCGAGCAACTTGAAAGATTTCAACAGACCAATTGGATTGAAATCCCTTTTCAAACTGACCTTTATGTTTTGATACCCTCACATAATCACCAACACTAAACTTCGTTGCGCCTCTCTTTTCTCTTCGGGCTTGATTGGAGATGTATACCGTCAAAAGAAGATCATTATTATTTACTTCACTAGGTTTCATCTTGATAGTGGAATGAAAAGTGTCATTGTATTTTGTAATGATCCTGGGTAAAAGATCTAGCCACCTGTATGAACCTTGAACTAAAAACTCGCGATACATCATATTCTTTAACGTTCGAATAAAGCGTTCAACTGCTGCAGCCTTTACATTACTATAGGTACTGTAGTGATTAATATTATACTTCAACATTAACCTTTTAAAGAACTTATTATAAAATTCTTTCCCATTATCGCTTTGAATGTTCCTAGGCGGCACCTCCAATTCGTTTAGTATATTCTCCATAGCCCTTGCAACATTTGCCCCCTTCTTGTCCTTTAAAGGTCTGGCATAAGCCTTTTTAGAGTAGAAGTTGATTGCGATCAGGATGTATTTGAAGTTTTTGTTGATTCTTGCATACGGTATCATTTCAACCAAGTCAATTTGAAGCAAATCATTGATTCCTTTGCTTATAATTTTACGTCGTAAGAAGTTCCTTCTCGCTGGTCCATGAAGTTCTTTAGCGATTTCCTGCTTAGCTGTCATGCTACAATTTTAGATGTTTTCAGCTCTCGGATAATTTCTTCAATTTCTTGAGTATGGCTGCTATTAGCAGCGTCTCTCGATGCGATGAGTAGCCTCAGTAATGAGATGAGTAGCCTAACTAATGTGTTAGGATTTCTCCAGAAAACGTAGCCAACTCTCTTATGTGGGTGATGCTCCTTCCACATCAGACCTAGACCTGAATGTGTTTTGAGCAGAGGACGTATTATATTCTTGTATATATACGTTCTTTCAGATTTCAAGCGACCCTGACTGCTATAACCACTTCTATGAAGAAGAGTGTTTTGCATAGTTTTAGCGTAAGTATCCAAATCTTCGCTAGTGAATGCAGACATGTGGGGTACACGCTTAAAGATGAGCTCCTTCAAGCCACGAGTAGACTGATAGGTTTCATCACCTATAGCTATTTAATTATTTATAAAATGAATATCTTTATTTCCCAGCATATAACGTCCATCCTGATATCTCACACCGTATAATGTATCAATGTGCTCCTTCTCTTTTGACCGAACTTGCTGCAGATAAGTAGAAATACTTGTAGATTCATCCTCATATTCTTATCTGCTGCCATAGCTGATTTCTGTTGGACATGTAAAATATCCTTGAGAGGGTTGGTAACTGGTTTCAAAGCTTTGGACATTACATGCTGAGTTTCAAATTTGAGTCCTTTTAGTATCCGTAGTTTTTCTTTCACAGCCTTGGTATGTCTAGCTATAGACTCTTTAAGTCATATGCTCTCACTATCCATCTTGAAAATGAAGTCAAATAAGGGATTACATTCAATTTATAGTTTGCCCTCGACTTGTATTCGCAGTGTATCAATAGCCTTAAGACTATTCAACGTCATTGACTTCAAATGATAGATTGTTTCTTCTAGTCTTGATACTTCCTTCGCCGTGATTTCTTCCAAATTTCTAACTTCCTCGTTACATGTGCTCTGAAGTTCTGTTTTCTCTCTATGAAATGCTGCTGCCAGTTGCTTAATAGCCTTATTTAGAGTTTCTGTCGCTTCTTTTGTGGTATCTCTTCCACAGTATCCAGTCTATTGTCGGTCTTGTTCAAATCGCCGGTTACCTTCTGCAGTCTCTGCCTATTTGTACTTCAATCTCCGTTGGCAATGGCTGTCTATACTTGTTGTGACTCTCAATAATCGTGTTGACATTTACCTCTAATGTCTTGAGTTTATCATTTAGGGAATTGCCTTTTGGACTATTCAACGTCTCTGTCTTTAAATGATTGATTGTACCTTCTAGCCTTGATACTTCCTTCGCCGTGATTTCTTCCAAATTTCTAACTTTCTGGTTTCACATGTTCTGAAGTTCTGTTTTCTCTCTATCAAGAGCGGCAGCCAGTTGCTTAATAGACTCCTTTAGAGATTCTGTCGTTCCTTTTGTGGAATTTCTCAGAGTATCCATGGTATTGGTGGTCTTGCTCAAATCGCTGGTCACATTCTGCAGTCTCTTGCCTATTTGTACTTCAATCTCCCTTGGTAGATATTTATTTAACTGTTGGCATGTCTCGTTGGATTTCCGAAGGATCATAGCTCTAGCATACCTTTTATTTACAGCATCTGTGTCTCCAACGGGGTCTGCTATATCAACGATTCTTTTCTTGTCGAATACAACGTTACCATTCTCATCTATCGGTTGCATACGGGATTCACTATATTTGACCATGAACTTTCTATTCGGCACATCATTATCGTGAACTGGATCTAGTAATACCTTCAATCTCACGTTGTCAATAATAATGTTACTTTCACTATCCCTCTTAAGAATGTATTTTGAAACCATTTAATTGATCAGGGCCTTAACCAAAACCTCACTTTTATCAATACTTTGCTGTGAAAAATCACGCAACCTATTTTCGAGCGCGTCTACATATTTCTTGGTTGATGCATCATTATTATCTTCAGGATCGTGAACGTTGCACAACCTCTTGTTCTTGAATTGGTAGTTGCCTTTCACATCTCTATTTATGACAAACCGATCGAGTTCTCTTCTAACTGGAGCGGTTCTCTGGGATCCAAACCTATCGATACTCATGATTAACTATGAATGAACATTCTCTTTTTTATCCACCTTAATATATACATCGAAGCCGTTCCTATATTGACCGTCATTCAAATAAAATTCCGGAACTATCGCAACAAATGGTCTTCCGTCTGATTCGCTCTCCCACACAGTTTTGCAAAGATCCTTAAATTCATTGTAGGTCATGTCAGTATTTACATAATCTTCATAAATGTTTCAAGTTTAAATTGTCTTGTCTGAAGAGAATAATCATGTTTGTATTATCACGAGTTAAATGTTTGGGAACTTTAGCATAAGATTGCGCTAGATATACAGAGTCCACATTTCGATGTATATCCATGCTGTAAAAGGATGCGATCTTCCCCTGTTTCTCCGTAATGACGTCATCAAATATAAAAATAGAATTTTCTTTGACTTCAGAGGGATTCAATACATCTCCATTATCGTAGGTATTCACTTCTATGCCATCAATGTCTCGAAGCACTTTAATGAGGTATTGATACTTGGGTTGATATAGCGACTTTGAATAAATATACAAGTCCATTCTCATGAAGTAGCATATTGAGTAATAAATTCGTCTTCCCTGCACTAGAACTTCCTAAAATAAGAGCTCTGACACTTGAAGGCAACAGCTTTCCATGACGATCACATCTAAAGTCATTTTCAAAGTCTAATACCTGGACTGGTAGAGAGCACTGTGGCTTCACTAGCTCCATCTTAGGAACTAACTATAGAAGTATCTATACACGATGTTTATATACACAATGATAAAAGGACGCTCAAGATAAATAGTTTTGGGTTAGTTTAGACGTCATAGGAAAGAGATAAATAGGAGAATATGCACGAGGAATCTATTAGTATATCATGGGAGCCAAGAGAGGAAGGTCGTTAGCTTATAAGCGTGGCTCCGGAATTATTAATTCAATAATTAATTCGCTTCCCTTTGAAGCTCACTTGCCGGGATATAGATATTGCGGTCCCGGCACAAAATTGGAGAAGCGCCTGCTTAGAGGAGACCCAGGAATTAACCAATTAGACGAAGCTTGCAAATCTCACGACGTTGCCTACGCCGAGCACAAGGACACTGCAGCGAGAAATATTGCTGATAAGATCTTGGCAGAGAAGGCTTGGAAACGAGCAAAATCTTCAGATTCGACTTTGGGTGAAAGAATAGCGGCGAGGATCGTAACTGCATTCATGAAGGGGAAAGTTGCATTGGGAGCAGGAAAGAAGAAGAAGAAGTACAGAGGTGGATTCTTACCTTTGAAACCGATCATTGCAGCCTTAGGTGCTGCGGCTGTAGGTGCTGCTCAAATTGCTACTGCTGTCAATAAGAAAAAGGCTGCTGATAGACAGTTGGTGGAAGTTGTGAGACCTAACAGAGCAATGGGAGCTAGAGGAAAGGGACTTCGAAAGAGAGGTGGTAAGAAGAGAGATAAAGGAGGTATTTTACAAATGCTGCCTCTGGTGACATCTTTAGCTGCCGCATCTAAAATTTCCAGCAGCTTAAAAAATAAAACATCTAGAGGAAATGGTTTAAACAAGTCAAAAAACTCGGGTAGAGGACTGTACATATACCAGAAGAGGCCCTAAGTGATATTGATATAGAGCTCTATGCCAGGCGTTTAAAAATACCTTATTTTAGAGGAGTATATATGATTGATAAGCTTCCCTCACTGCCTCGTTTTAGAGAGAGGATTATTGTTAACCTCGATACCTCTGATAAGGAAGGAACGCATTGGGTTGCGGTTCGGAAGGATGGTGGTCTCGCATACTATTTTGATAGTTTTGGTAACTTAAAACCTCCTCCTGAGATTGAAAACCATCTGCGAGGTGTTAAAATACTGTATAATATACAGAGATATCAGAATTTTGGTTCAGTCATCTGTGGGCACTTGTGCTTGCAATTTCTAGCTTTGTCTTGTCTAGTCTTGTCTTTGTCTTTTCTACTGTCAAGATGAGCTACACAATTACAGTGAGCGGGTCAGATAATGTAATTTCATCTTATCTAAACCCCCCGCTACACTTAGATTCTTCAGGTCATTATGAAGTTGCTCTCCTTAATTTTGAAACATTCTACTCAATACCAAACATCGATGAAAGCAATAATCGATTTCACTATATTCATAATGGTAAACCTAAATCAATTGACATCCCCCATGGACCCTATGAGATTGCTGACATCAATACGTTTCTAAAGGATAAACTAGGATTGGAAGATGAAGTCTTCTTCATAAGGCCTAATAATAATACAATGAAGAGTGAAATTAAGTGTCCTTATACGATAGATTTTTCCAAGCATAAACCCATAGGATCGCTTCTAGGATTCGCTAATACAAAGATAATTCCTGATGGAGTAGTCTCGGAATCTGACGATCTTGTGAATATATTTAAAGTAAGCATCATACGGGTGGAGTGCAGTATTGCAACAGGTTCTTTCATTGACGGTAAAACCGGACACTCTCTCTACGAGTTTTTTTCC
Source organism: Tenodera sinensis (assembly GCA_030765045.1). Lineage (NCBI taxonomy): Eukaryota > Metazoa > Arthropoda > Insecta > Mantodea > Mantidae > Tenodera > Tenodera sinensis. Next base: position 215,900,673 of record CM060962.1, on the reverse strand, counting down.
CTCTGTACCACCAGGGTACCACGTCTCCCAAGAACCCTCAAACTAATATATCTACCAGTCATAGATACAAACTACATAGATCAAATCACCATTCGAGTAGTGGACCAAAACGGAAAGCCGATTAACTTCAGAAACGAACTTATAACTACAAGACTCCACATACGCCGGAATGGCAATAAATTTTAAGAGACATCACAAATACTATAATAGACGACGTAAGACACTGTTGAATCGTACTATAACTCCGACTGTCAAGGAGTTAACATGTACTAACCGCAGGTTCCTCGAGAGGTTAGGATACAAAGTATTATAATGGGCATCTTAAATGTGACCGAGGTTCCGGCCTTTGATGACAAGATCACCAAGGAGGAGGAACATATTTTTCTACCCTACAACACGTCTGCACTGGATGTAAATGATGAAATTAGAATACCATGCCAAGCTGAAGATTTGTATACGCTACCTAACAAAAGCTATCTTTACATCGAAGGGACACTAACCAAGTCGGATGGACCTCCTACTACTGCGAAGCTTACCAATAATGCCATAGCCTTCATGTTTGATGAGATTCGCCTAGATATGAATGCTACAACTATAGACAGAACAAGGAATCCTGGGATTACCACAACTATGCGTAATTACGTAGCTCTCAATCCTATGGAGTCTAATCGCCTGCTAAATGCTGGTTGGACTTATCCTGGTGAAGAAGTTGACATAGTGCATGCGTCGAATGGAGCTTTCAATGCTATAGTCCCTCTATCGATGCTACTAGGATTTGCTGATGATCATAAAGAGCTTATAGTCAATAGTAAGTTTGAACTGACTCTCATTAGATCCAAGGATTCTAAAAATTGTGTCTTGGCTCAAGATGGGGGAGAAGCTATTTTAAAGTTAGCCAGAATCGAGTGGAGAATGCCTGTAATTCGCCTTTCTCATGCTGAAGGAATTCACATTCTGAAAATTGTGAAGGCTGATACCCCTCTACATATTGCATTCCGATCCATGGATCTTCACGTACCTCAGACTAGATCCTTCACCTGGAAGGTGGCAACAACATCGAAACTTGAAAAACCACGTTTTATCATTGTAGGAGCACAGACTGCAAGGTTAGGCGATTATAAAAAGAATAGTTCCGAGTTCGATCACTGCAACACGTTTTATCATTGTAGGAGCACAGACTGCAAGGTTAGGCGATTATAAAAAGAATAGTTCCGAGTTTGATCACTGCAACATTACCAATTTGAGATTATTCCTTAATAGTGAATGTTACCCCTACCATGATTTAAACTGGGACTTTAGAAACTACAAGTTTGCTCCACTCTATGAGCTGTACTGCAAATTTCAAGGCTCCTATTATGATACAGATAATTATCCGCTCTTGAAGAGGAAGGATTTTCTTCATCGTGCACCACTATTCGTGATAGATTGCTCTCATCAACCTGAGGAAGCTATAAATGGAGCTATCAACATTAGACTCGAAATTCAGGCATCTACAATTATCCCCGCCCAGACTGTCCTGTATTGCCGAATTCTACATGACAAAGTGTTCACCTATAAACCTCTTTCCCATGTGACGCAAACAATTATATAAGTATCTGTGTAAGAAGTCTGGAATACCATCATTTGGTGTTTTGGAAATGTGAATGAATGTAATAGGGTAATTTGTTAAAGTAATAAATTAAGTATATGTGTACTATAACACTCTTTTATTGATCTTATTATACATTTCAAGCATTTTCCTTCTCCCTTCCCTACTCCCTGAAAAAAATAGTTGTCCCCGACTTGAAGAAATCATTTAAATTGTTGAAGTGTCTTTCGATATATGGCTCTAGACGTTTTAGATTTCCTAGAGCCTTAATGTTTAGAGATATTACATGATTATTTAAACAAGTATTTATCAATCTAATAGGATTGTCAATATATACAATAATATTATATGCATAAATCACATATATATTCCAGTCTGATTTTGTTATATAAACAAATGAATTATCACTTTCACACTTTATGTAGAGGGAGGGAGTGTCATAGTATAGCCCGCTGTTCACAGTCTGCGATGATGATACGCTGACGTCATCAAGCATGAGGATCTGATTCTCCATTTTCCGCTGTTGAATGTTGGGGATCTTCAATGAATAAAAGGATAACGTGATCGTCGTCAGGAATTCTCCTCTTGCAGCTGCGCTTCTGATTTTTCTGTAGAGCCTGGTTATTCTTCTTCCGCTGCGTTCTCCATGTAATCCTATTACATGCAAATCAAATTAACCTTAGAAGCATTCTAAATTGAGTGCATTCATACGGTTGAACAACAAATGCATGCACTAGTGAATCCTTTCCTTGTGATAAGCTACAATATTAAAAATAATTAGTAGCATGCATACTCACTTCAAGGTCTTGCGAGTTTCCGGCTCCCCCTGTGATGAGTCAGCTGGAAGCGCCTGGTTTAGCCAGTCCTCAACCCTCGAAGTACTGGCCTCAGGAACATTATTATTAGAAGGTACTGAAGCTATATAATCATCCAGAGACTGTGTATCACGGTCTGGGATTGGATATTCCACTATATCTACATCACGTTTCTCAGAATCTAGTTCCTCTGCAGGCGCCGGTATTCTTGGTTCGGTCATTCGCAATCTGTAAGAGAGATTATTAGGTCAGCCGTCATTCAATAGCTTTAGTGTCAATATAGGAAAAGATAACTGTTTTAAGAATTTTGACTTACTCAAGCTTTCTCTTCCTGCGTTGGTAGGTTTCACAGCGCTCATTGCAGAAGAAGAATGAAGCCATGCGATCATGCTGCGACGGGTTGGTACACAATACTGTATGCATGTAACCGTTGCATGTCTCTGTATCACACTTCGATAGATGGTTCGATACATACACATCAACTTCATCGACGTCACTGAGAACTTCGTCATTAGTATGATTTTCCCTGAAGTAATAAAATATATCGAATTAGTTATTATTTATCATAAGCATACATATAATTACATTATAGAAGTAAAATATCCCGAGGGGGACTTTGTAACCCCTACCGGGCGCGTCCCCCGGGTGGCGGATGGGGGAGCCCAGCAGAAATGGTGGGTTGGTCCGAATAGCTACGGTAATAAGGACCTGTGGACCAACAAGGAGCCCGGTTCCTGGGGGCTTAAATACTGGGACGCTCTATCTCCAGGGCATATAAATATGGAGGTCCCATGACCGGGGTAACTGGGTGAAGACCTCAACGGCGACATTCATGGTGGCGGAAGAGGCAGCCCTTCATTTGGGGATGGTACATATGATAGACGTGACTGTTAGTCTATGAGCTGGCAACCCCAGCAACAGTCTTACTCTGCTTCACGTTGGTACCGTGTCCAGAGGACAATTAACTCTACTCAATCTCTTCAAGGAAATAGAAACGGCCGGATAAATATTATGACGACCCCAGCTCACAAAAAGGACAAAAGAAGAAAAAGATTTGGAATATCGGAGGAACTGAAACTAGCTGTTTGGAATGTAAGAGGTATATGCCACAAAGAAGACGAATTACAGAAAGAACTTAAACAAGCAGATGTTGATATAGCAATTATCCCAGAAACGAAAAAGAAATTAAAGGGATCTGTTGAGTTGGAAGATTATATAATGTTATACAGTGGAGTCTCACAAAACAAGAGAGCATCGGCAGGAATTGCAATACTATTAAAGAAAAAATGGAAAACAAAAATACAGAATTACGAATTTATTAATGAACCCATAATGAAACTGAGGTATAAAACACCCAGAAGGCCAATGATAATAATAGGATGCTATGCTCCAGAGGAAGGGAAATTAGAAGACAGAAATAAATTCTATGATCAGCTACAAACTACATTGGACAAAACAAATAAAAATGATTATACAATCATAGCAGGAGATTCAAATGCTAGAATAGGGAATATTCCAATTTCAAACATAATAGGAACAAATGGAGAACCTACAATCAATACCAATGGAAATATCTTAAGAAACTTTGTATCATATAACACATTGAAAATTACAAATACATTCTTCCACCACAAAGACATACATAAATATACCTGGAGGGCCAGAGGTAGACGTACGATCATAGATTATGTCATCGTAAATGAAAAAGTATCAAAATTAGTGGAAGATACACGAGTATTTAGAGGACATGATGTAGGTACAGACCACTTCCTATTAATTTCAAGAATTTCAATACCATCTAGGTGGAAAAAAATTAAAAGACACATAAATGAACCAAAACAAACTTTCAAAGTTCACCTTCTTCAAGAAGAAAGTATATTACAACTATATCAGAAGCGTCTTGGTCAATATGTTGATGAAAACCCAACAAATAATAATATAAATTTAGAATGGGAAGAAATTAAACGTATAACTATAAAGGCTGCATCAGAAGTATTGGGCAAGAGGACTAAAAGGTATAAAAATAGAGGACTTAAAGTTTGGAATGAAGAAATTGCGAACATAATAAATGGAAAAAAGAGCATATCTACAGTTCCTAAATAATCAAACACCAGAGAACCGAACAGAATATAAGAGGTTCAATGCTATAGTCAAACGTAAAATAAGGGAAATAAAGCGACAAAGTTGGGATAAATATGTGAACAACTTACAGCATGACCTTCATGGACGACAAGAAAAGGTATATAAAGTCCTAAAACAGTTAAATGAGAATGAAAAAGATAAACTGTAACATAACCCAATTAAGACTGAAGGATGGAACAAATATTATAAGAACTTATGGACTGATTCAGACGAAGATAAATTAGTAACAACATATGTTAATGAATATGTAGATTTAATAAGTATGGATGAACTAAGAGAAGGTTTAAAAAATTTCAAAAACAAAAAAAAAGTCCAGGAACTGATGGTTTGAATATGGAACTATTTAAATATACCTCGTTAAATTCCAGACTACACTTTTGAATTTCATCAATATATGTTGGAAAATGGGCATTTACCAAAGGAATGGAATATTGTATTGATATGTCCGATTTTTAAAAAGGGAGACCGAACTAAATGTGATAGTTATAGAGGAATCAATCTTTTGAACTCAGGTTACAAGATCTATGCAAAAATCATAACACAAAGAATTCCTCCAATCTCAGAAACTAAATTGCATGATTCACAAAATGGATTTAGAAAAGGACGTTCCTGCAATGATTGTATCTTCACAATAACACAGGTTATGGAGAAACGACGAGAATATAATCTACCAACTCTAATAGCTTTCATAGACTATGTAAAAGCTTTTGATAAAGTAAAAAGAAATCTGCTATGGGAAGTAATGATTAAAAAATGGATTTCCTCAACATTTAGTAAGAACAGCACAAGGTATGTATATAAATACAAAATTTAAATTGGAGAAATCCATAGAAAAAGATAACCTAGTAGAGATTAATTTAGGACCAAGACAGGGGTGTCCATTGTTACCTACCCTATTTAATATATGTACATTAATGACGCAGTTGTACGATGGCAAACTATGCTCAGAACACATTTTAAAATAAAGGGGAGAACTGTTGACACATTGCTGTTTGCTGATGACCAGATTATAATTGCGGAGACGGAAGATAACTTACAAACAGCCATACATGAATTAAATAATATTACAAGAGAATATAATCTTCAAATTTCATATGAAAAACAAACATAATGGCTTTTATAGGAACAAACCATTTAAGAGCAAAAATTTGCATAAATGATAAACCCATCCAACAACAAAGTGATTTTAATTATCTTGGCTATATTTTGTCATATACCAGCAATAGAGATATACAAAACAAAATAAACAAATTCCAAACAATATGTGTCACAATAAAAAGAACTTTTAGAAATTGTAATCGGCAAACTTTGTTAAAACTGTATAACATAATGGCGATCCCAACCCTGCTTTATGGGTGTGAAAACTGGGTCTTGACTATCTCACAACAGAAGAAAGTGGAAGCTGCTGAGATGAAATTTCTGAGACAGGTGGCAGGTTATAGACTCATAGACAAGAAAAGTGTGCTGATCGCACTTACTTTGTTTTATTATGGCACCTCCTTTTGTTTCGCGACTCTTGTTTTCCCGCTGGGATGCGCTAGTGTTTTTTCTTTGGGTTTCCTCTCGGTCTCACGGTTGTAGAGACAGTCAGTCGGAGTGCTCCTTTCTCGGCGTGCAGGGTAAGTTGTTTGTTTTTAACTAGGGCTCAGGCCGTGAATTACGGATTGGTTTTCAGACCGTTACTTGCCTGGGAGGTGCTTATAATGCGGACGAATTAAATGTAATCTTGTAACAAGTAATTCTTGTAACCCGTAGGATATCTACGCGAATCATTTAGGCATTTTCAGATAGGCTTGAAGACTGCCCAACTCCTCGCTTTGAGGGGGAGTTGAATGGGGTTATGTAAATTGGTTTGGTTTTCAGCTGTATTTCTATTGTATGTTTCGGCTTCCATTTCTGTTTAAAGGTTTGCTATACCGATTAATCATTCCTGTTAACAAATGTATAATTTATTGATCCATAAATGTTATAGTTCTTGAAATTTTTAGTGGTCTCTTCTCTTCAATTCCTTCCCCACCCCCTTTCACGATTGTACCTAAGCCCCTATGGTGCAATTAAATGGTAGCAGAGCGTGGTTATCTTATGGTCGAGTGGGGCAGTTAAATTGAGCATTGCGTTATTGTTTTGATTAACCATGACGAGTGACTTTCAGCTGTTGCGTAAGAACGAAATACTATTTGAGTTGGGGATTCGTGGACGCAATGACTTGTCGTCGGCAGACGTTCCGGCCCTATTAGGCGCACTTAGTAGCGTGAAGGATAACGATTATGTCATGTTGCCGGACAAACACTTATTGGTAACTGAATCACCGTCATTATGTGAGGCCGCACGGCTGGAATTTGAAGAGTTGTTCTCCGAGTCGAGTATTGGCTTGGGGTTTTCGAAAGCGCAGGTGAGGCGCTTGACAGCCAGGGTCTTGCATTATGTGCAGCGGATTGAATATTTCCAAAAATATTGTCCTAAGGTTAAGTTCGGGGTTGACTTAGCCGAGCTGAAGGGGCAGTTTAGGAGATATTTAGAAGTGCTTGCTCAGAAAGGGGATCGGGCCGAGTCGGCTACTGTCACACCAACTTTGACGTCTCAAATGTCGGCCTTTAAACCGCTAAAGTTACATCATCCCTTACAACAGTTGGTTGAACCTTATCAAGTATTTAAGGTTGTTGATGTTCTTACAGCTCTTGAATTTCTGAAGTTCCTGGTAAGAGCTAAGGATTGCGCTGAGTTATGCAAAGTTCCCGGTTTGCAGCTGCTTGAAGTAGTGATGTCAAAAGGCGGTGACGCGGTGCGCAGTATAATTGGGCGTATTAAGGGATGTTGTTGTTGTTGTTGTAGTGTTTAACGCCCGCTTTTACTACTACGGCACCGCAGGCGGTGACACTGATGATACATGGAATGAAGATGGAGCACCGGTGGAATGAGATGGCGGGGGAAACCGGAGCACCCGGAGAAAACCCGCCCTGACGCCGCTTCGTCCACCACGAATACCACATGCGGGTCCCTGGGATCGAACCCGGGCTGCCTAGGTGGTAGGCGAGCGCGCTAACCGCTCGGCCACGGCGCCGCCTAAGGGATGTGTTGATCCAGTCTCTGAATTGCATGACAGTGTATTGAAGTGTTTCATTCCTCGTCGGGAGCTACATACATTAATTCAAGATCATTATTTGAAACCCCAGGGGTTAGCAGAGTCTTTCTTCGAGTACACTAGCAGGGTTAAGTCGTTTGCGCGTATACTACGGTTGCCGGATAGCGAACGGCAGATCTGTGACGTCATTATTACGGGGTTGACCCCGGAGGTACGTTCTCTTTTGGTATTTAGCTCTTGTCCTGCTACGTTTAAAGATTTAGAGGGGCTATTGCCGATCTTGGCAGAGTATGAGGCGTCAAATGCGGCACGAAACCGCGAATCATTGCAAGTGCCTCTGCATGGTGTTCGATTTGAGCCGCGGCAGACTAACCGAGGTGATTTAGCTCGAGATAGTTTTCGCTCGGCAGGGTCTTGCTTTAGATGTGGTTCTCCTGAGCATTTGGTTAGACAATGCACGGTGGCCATGAAGCGTGGTGGCGTTTTACTACCCGTGGGTGTAGACGGTCAAAGGCGCCAAGATTGACAACGAGCCCCTTGCGGAATTTCTGCCTGTTGTCGGATATTCCGTCGGATAATAGCCAAGCCCTTTGACTTCAAGCCGACAGTACTGGTGACTGTTGGGAAACGACAGTTAATCGCTCTCTTGGACTCGGGAAGTTCCTGCTCTTTGGTACACGAGGAGTTTTATTATACCTATCTTGGTAAATTCTCGGCCAAACCGCGGCAGTGTAGCGTTGGGTGCATGTCTGTAAATGGTCATAAATTTCAGGTGAATGCCAAGGTTCTGTTTACCATACGTATTTCGCGTTTTACGTGGAAACACTATTTCTATCTTCTGCCGGACCTGCCATTTCAACTGATTTTAGGCTCGGACTTTATGACTAGAGTCGGCCTAAGGCTTGATTTTCGTGATGGGGAAATCACCTTTGCATTTGCCCCCTCCGAACGAGTTGCATTTCAGTGCGGCCAAGTCATCAACAAACCACCTTTGGAGGAGAGTGGCGGGCTACGTCACCATATATGCGACGTCAGCAATGCTTTCCCCCATTTGACAGAAGAGCAGGGCCGTTCTCTGGAACAACTCTGTGCGAACCATGGGTCGTTGTTTGCTGACCGTTTAGGAGTAACAAATTTGGTGGAGTATGACATACAACTAACAGACGACACCCCTGTGAAGTTACCACCATATCGTGTCACCCCACCTAAAATGGCTATTCTTCGTAAAAAGATCGACGAAATGTTACGAAAGGGAGTGATCAGGCCGTCCACGTCTACTTATAGTAGTCCAGTATTTCTGGTCCCTAAGGGCAAGGACGATTTCAGGGTAGTGGTGGACTACCGGCACTTGAACAAAAAGATAAAGATCGAGGCCCAACCAATGCCACATTTAAATTCGGCGGCGCATTATTTTGCGGGTGCCAAAGTATTTACTAGTTTGGATTTGAATAGCGCCTACTACCAGGTACCCTTATCGGAGTCGTCTAAGCCACTAACGGCTTTTGCTGTCCCATGGAGGCTTTATGAATTTCAACGAGTACCCTTCGGAATTGCTACTGGAGCTCAGGTGTTGTCGCGGTTATTAGACGAAATATTTTCGGACATAAAGTTTAAATATGTGTATCACTATCTAGATGACGTGGTTGTCTACTCGCCCGACTTTGAAACCCATTGCCAACATTTAGCGGAGGTCTTTGACCGGCTCGAGCGCGCAGGCCTTACCTTGCGCAAAGAGAAGTGTAACTTTGCTGCGGGACAGATTTCTTTCTTAGGTCATATTCTATCTCCGGCTGGGATAACGATTGATCCGGAGCGGACCAAAGTTCTACGTAACTTTCCTCCCCCTAAAACCGTAAAGGCATTGGCCAGGTACGTGGGCATGGTGAACTTTTTCAGCAAGTTTATTCCGGATTTTGCAGCGCGGGCGGAACCATTGAACCGTCTTCGGCGGAAGGGAACTCCGTTTAAGTGGGGTGAGGAACAGCAGCAGGCCTTTGAAGACCTTAAACAGGCCATAATGAATCCCCCGGTGTTGGCTTTCCCTGATTTTTCACGTAGATTTATCCTTCAGACCGATGCAAGCAGGGGATCGGTGGCTGCTGTTTTACTCCAGGATTTTCCTATGGGGCGTAGGGTTATTGGGTATAGTTCACGTACCCTTACTCCAGCCGAGCGGAAGTATTCAGTTTACGAACTTGAAACTTTGGCTGTGGTATTTGGTTTAGAAAAATACCGCGAATATCTGGAGCATGTTGAGTTTACTCTTGAGTGCGATAACCAGGCGCTAACGTGGTCGTTGGCCTCACCGCGATCTACAGGCAGGTTAGCGCGTTGGGGGGTACGCATTTCAGCTTTTAGGTTTGTCCCGATACATATACGTAGTTCAGAAAATTGTGTGGCTGATGCCTTAACAAGAGTATTCGAAGACCCGAGAGAATGTAAATGCGGAAAGGAAAATGTTTTAGCCGTCTGCGAATTTCCGGAGTTCGAGGGTTTGCACACACATCAGAGGAAAGACCCGGATCTGCAGGTCCTTATTGGTCGGCTTGAGGCTGGTGAGGTTGTTACCCCTTATTGTTTGAAGGAGGGTGTTTTGATGACCCAGGCTACCTTCGATGGCAAGAACAAGGTTGTTTTGCCACGGGCCTTAATTTCCATGGTGTTTGAATATTTCCATTCATCTCCTGTAGGCGGGCATTTGGGAATAGCCAAGACCAAAGACAAGATTCGGGAATATTTTGTGTGGCTGGGCATGAATAAAGAAATTGCTTCCCGAGTTAGACAGTGTCAACTTTGTGCAATGGCGAAACCGGCGCAATGTACAGTATGGAAGGGTTTAGCATCGGAGGTGGCAAGTAGACCCCTGGAAAAATTATTTGTGGATTTTATCGGCCCTTTTCCTCGTTCAGCCCAGGGGAATACGTATGCGTTAGTCGTAGGAGATTCGTTTAGTAAGTTTGTATGGATGTCGGCCTTACCGAAAGCGAATACACGAGGGGTAGTCAAGGTTCTCTCTTCAGTATTTGCGGCCTTTGGAGCCCCTCGTTATCTGGTGACAGACAACGCCACTCAATTTACTTCTTTCGCCTTTAGAAATTTCTGTTTTAGTTGGGGCATTAAAACCATAACTACCACCCCTTATTACCCCCGTCCTTCCCATGCCGAAAGATTAACAGGAACCTCAAATCAGCATTAATAGCCTTTCATCATGATAATCATACTAAGTGGGACACTAATATGTCTCGGTTGCAGTTGGCGTTTAATTCGGCTCGACACGAATCACATGGCGTTACCCCTCATCAGCTTATGTTAACCTATATACCTTACTCTCCGCTGTCTAACCTTTGGCGTTTGGACGATTTGCTTCCCCAGAATATTACTCGCGAGGAAATATGTAGAGTATGGAAGGCCGCTTTTCGGAATTTGAAGAAGTCACTTGCCCAGGTAAAGAAGCGGTATGATGAAAATAAACGGCCTTCACCTTATGCCGTTGGCCAGAAAGTACTGTGTAAGCTGTACACTCAATCTTCTAAGCAAAATGCTTACGCAGCGAAGTTGGCTCCTAGATACGTAGGGCCGTACGAGATTATAAGTATCTTCAAAAATGTTTCTGCGCGCTTAAGGGACCTCCGCACGGGCCAAGAAAGGAGAGCTCACGTCTCACAATTGAAACCCTTCCAGTAGTTTGCTATCTGTTTTCCGTGTGTGTATGGGTTTCCTTTGTTTACTCCTGTATGTTTATGTTGTGAATAAAGTGTTTTGTTTTGAATGTGGGTGTTTGTTTATGTTGGAGCGTGCCATGTGTGCACCGGGCTGTATACCTCTACGGCGCTCCTGTAGTTAGTTTCTGCCTGGCGTGTGGAGTCGGCATTGTGCGCGAAAGTGTAGATTTGTTTTCGTGTGTCTTTGTATGGAAGCGGTGTGGGGTGTTTGGTGTGGTATGTTTGGGGAGTATTTGTGGGATGTTTGCTGCGTGCTTGCGGTGTGTGTCTTGTGTAGTAATTATGTGTATTTCGTGCTTGTACTCTTGTGTTGTCTGGCCAGTAGGGATTTTGTTTTATGCGCATTTATTTATACAAGGCCTTGTTTATTTTGTTTAACTTGCATATATATATATATATATATATATATATTGTTTAGCCTGTTTTAAATTGTCATTTGGAACAAATTATATTTAATGTTATTCAAGTTCGTTTAAATTGTTCTTATATTGTTATGTTCATTAAACAGTTTATGGTATGTTATCACGCTTGTTGATTATAAATTGATTCAAATGTTTTAATTTACTGCTATTTATGTATCTGATGTCATCCACAGTTCTGTAAAAAACTGTCATTCATTCAGTTTGATTTACCCCGAGATGTTATTTTGGGGCAGCAGCCTATTTGAAGCCTGCGTTTTGTTCCCTTTCTGTTGGGTTTGTTCCGTGTTACAGCCTCGCCTGCTCCTGTTCGTAACCTGTCCGGAAAGCACCTAACCACCGCAGTTTGGCATTGTGTAATGTTAAGCCTGGCTGTCACCATCGATATGGAGTGTTACTGCAGCGGTAAGGTACGCAATGGAGATTTCTGGAGGCCAATGGAGGTGACGATGGAATATGAAGGGGCTTGTGTGTGGCCCACGTTTTGGGGTTTGGACTTTCTCAACGCCTGATTGCAACGAGAGCACATCCACATGCTCAAACCCAGAATTGGTTAACTTCTCTGGAACAACGTGGGATCAGTACGCCCAAGAAGCTGTGCATCGTCTCTCCCGTCCCGGAAAAACAGAATTGTGCTCCCTGATGTGACAGTGGCCAGTGGTTTGTGGTGACAGTGTTTGGTGCCAGTGCTTTCACAGTGACCTGTACAATGACCGGGCGGTGTAAGGTGTGTCCTTCCTAATATGATACTTCTCATACAATATCAGTCTGTTCCTTTCTAGAATGGCGAGCGCGTGTTGTCAGATGGGGGCGGGAGTATTGTGCTGATCGCACTTACTTTGTTTTATTATGGCACCTCCTTTTGTTTCGCGACTCTTGTTTTCCCGCTGGGATGCGCTAGTGTTTTTTCTTTGGGTTTCCTCTCGGTCTCACGGTTGTAGAGACAGTCAGTCGGAGTGCTCCTTTCTCGGCGTGCAGGGTAAGTTGTTTGGTTTTAACTAGGGCTCAGGCCGTGAATTACGGATTGGTTTTCAGACCGTTACTTGCCTGGGAGGTGCTTATAATGCGGACGAATTAAATGTAATCTTGTAACAAGTAATTCTTGTAACCCGTAGGATATCCACGCGAATCATTTAGGCATTTTCAGATAGGCTTGAAGACTACCCAACTCCTCGCTTTGAGGGGGAGTTGAATGGGGTTATGTAAATTGGTTTGGTTTTCAGCTGTATTTCTATTGTATGTTTCGGCTTCCATTTCTGTTTAAAGGTTTGCTATACCGATTAATCATTCCTGTTAACAAATGTATAATTTATTGATCCATAAACGTTATAGTTCTTGAAATTTTTAGTGGTCTCTTCTCTTCAATTCCTTCCCCCCCCCCCCCTTTCACGATTGTACCTAAGCCCCTATGGTGCAAAAGAAACGAGGATATTAGAAGAGAATTGGAAATTCAGAGCCTAAATGAAATAATCATTGCATAAAGGCAAAAATGGCAAGATCATTTGCAGAGAATGACCGAAGACCGTACACCACAAATAGTGCACAAGCATAAACCTGTAGGTAGAAGAAATGTTGGCAGGCCACGAATGAGATGGTCCGATCAATTTCCTTGAAGTCCGAACGAGCCACAAGGCTTATACCGTGATGATGATGATGATGATGATGCTGAAGTAAAATATTACTTACAGCTTTTCTCTTCGATAAAGGCCGCAGTTCTCTGTGCTTACATCAAATGTTGACATCTGATCATGGTACGATGGTTGATTACACAATATTGAATGCATTAAACCATTGCATGTTTCGGTATGAAAGTATGTGTAATGAATCGAATCCTCGGCACACTCACTCCAGTAGTCATTCACATCTGATGTACGAGCAGCGTTATCACTTGCCATTTCGAATATCACTGAATATAAACCCAACAATAAATGCTTGCAACGCAGAGATCACTACTTATATACACAGCAAGCTGTTTACATGATCAAACAAGCTAATGACGTCACATAACGGTGGAGAGGGGTGCTTGCAGGCCGCTACTTGTTGATGTCATCACGGACAGGGAGGTGTTGTGTGAGAAGGCTCGCGACCACAACGGGGGAGGGGATAGCGAGCGCGTTCTAACATGTTTAGACATAGCCGGCAGCCTGGCGCCTCTACTCGACGTGTCAGGTCATGTTCAAGCCATTGACTTGAGGTGAGTTGCTTGTTAAAACTGATATTTTTCCTTATACATCAGCTGCAAGGATAATATTAAAGGAAGTACTTCTTTAATGAAATAGCGTTGATTCGTAAACTACTTATAACCAAGCATAGCCGTAAGCACCTGTTATTCACTATACTTAAATGTATTATGCAAAGCGTAGTTACAGTTTAAAGCGATACAAATTAAACTTGAGCAATCGCGTAGTGTTATTTCATTAATAAGTACGGTTGTGATATCAGAGTCGCGCGCTAGATTTAGTTGGGTGTAGGCAACAGCTTGTTTTGGCGGGCTGTTGAATCATGATAATTTTATATGAAATAGATATATATTATATATGAGGATACTACTAATTGGTTACAGCACCACTCCCCCCATACTGGAGTCACTTAAATCACGTGCGTCAAATTCATCGTCTTGCAAGATTTCTTTGAATACCGATATATCAGAGCTGATTTATTAAACATTTGATTACCGAATTTATTTTCGTTATTTTGATTTAATCCAACTTTAGCACGTGTCATGCTATTGCCGCAATAATTAAACACAGCCACCGACATGCAAAATAGCCTAAGTCATTAGAGGCGGTACCATACCCCAGTCTAAGCAGTGGAATTACTTTGTCGCCGGCTTTCACCCTTTGAATTCAATACCACATCATAAGTAAATATGTCTGATAATTATCTAACTTGTTAACACAGAATTGCGGCACGCACCAAAGTACCTTACCAGAGCGGCGGGGTGTGATATCAGGATGAATGCATGCACCACCCTACCTATAAAGCGGCGAAATTACTTTGATAGCGGCGAATTTCCTTTATCGCCGGCTTTCTCCCTAATTAAACACATGTTAACATGGGTAATTAACTTGTCAGCTCCTTGTGAACCCTTATTAACCCTTGTTAATCAAAAACATCCCAAATGACAAGTACTTAGACGGCGGCTTTTTTTGTCGGCAAGTGCGCACAAAGTCAAAGAGGTGTGAAAAACACATGTTTTACATCATGTTAACACGTGTAAACAAGCCCTTTGATGTCCCAAAACCGGCTTTTTTAGCCTACAATAAGATCTAAAACAAACTGCTGCTACTCAGCCTGATGAAATACCATATTGCATACAGAGGCGAACAGGAGTATTCAAATATCAACATTATGCTACTAAAAGAGGGCATTTAACTATTAAAACATACAAATCTGTTCTATACTTTAATATACCTTTAATTCTGTTTTAATGCCACAGGCATTTACTTTAATTACATATAAATAGATTATTATTTATTTATGCCAACAAGCTTACTGCTGAAAAAAGTGCGAATCAGCTGGGGAATTTAATGTCCTGCTGGCAAGTTGGTCATGGTAGCTTAGTGGTTAAAGCAGCCGCTCGATAAGCGGAAGATCTGCGGTTCAAATCTTGGCTATGGCATTGATTTTTCAGTTTCTGATTCAACCTCTTAAATATAAACAGATTTTTGAAATGAAAATTGTAAAATGTTCTTCCAACAGTTGGACAGAAGTATTTAAATAAACAAAACAGCACTCTAGTACATGCTTAATATGACTTTTGTATGAATAACTGTTCCAAATATCCTGATATTGTATGCATGTGCTTAGTAGTTAAGTCTGAATGAATTTTATTATGTTCTTACAGAACATCTTTCAGTATTGTTTTACTTGTGATGTGGGTTTTCCAGATCCTACCTTCCTATACTTTCCAGATGTTCTTGAGCAACTTCAAATTGCCTGACTGAGATTGGTGTTCTGAGTGTATGGGGTGTGCTATAGACTACCCATAATCACACCTCACAACTTCTGAGGAGTCCTTAAGATCATTTATCATTGTAAAATGAAAATAAAAATAATGGAAATAAAAAAACTAGTTCCAGAATTTACAAGCACTTCCCTGCACAAGTTTTATAATATGTTGTTATGAAACAATATATATGGTAAACAATAGTGACAGACAAATTAATATTAAAATTAATGAAAATGTATATGATAAAGTGTCATTTTTCAGGTATCTTGGCTCAGTCTTTACTAGGTCCAAGCATCTTTTTAGTCCCTCCGTTTTCCTTGCTACGAGCATTTCTCTCCCGTTGTTTAGCAGAGCCTACTAGGCAGCCAGGATGACGTTCCTAAACATAATGTAGCCATCTTCTATATTAATGTTATAAACACAATTACACCTAGTCTTATTAAGCGATTATAAATGCATATAATTACTCTTCATGTCGATATTTACTAAGGCCAATACTTCAGTTCGGAATAGTTATTTTGTTACAGTTTTTATTACTGTTTGTTATGTTTGCATTCTGGCAGCAAATTGCATGCAGTTGTGTCTGCGCAAGTTTGAATCTGTGAAAGTGTGGAAATGAATAACACGGCGAAACTGAAAGAGATAAATCTTTTCCTTAGAAGAGAAGCTGTTTTCCGTGTTTATTGTTTACGAGTGAGAGAAATGGCATCTGAACAAATAATAGTTCTTGGATAATGGTCATTTAAGAAAGAATAGCAAAACATACAGCTCAATTAGTCCTGCGCCGTGGCGTAGTGGGCTCCTTGCCACGGAATGCGGCCCGGGTTCGATCCCACCCCCGGCGGTACGGATTTTAAGTCCCGGATATAGGACCGGTGCCCACTTAGCATGTGAGGAAATTGAGGAGCTTGCGGTAGGTAAGTGACCCTGGTCATGAAAGCCAACTTTCTGGCTGGGGTTGTCGAGATGCTGACCTGTATCGGTTGGATGATCGCCCACCTCTACCTTGCATATGTGGGCATGAGGCCGGCAATCGGGTTGGCCGGCCCTGGTCCGATATGGACTGTAGTGCTTTAGGAGCTCAATTGCCCATATGAAATACGAATTAGAATTGCGTGATGTGTGTCAGAGAAAGAAAGGGAGTAAAAGTGGAGAGGATGTAATATACTGCACACCCATTGCGACAAGTCACGAGCCACCACTGGTGTGCTGCGTCTGTTATAAAAAGCAATACATTGGGATTTTGAATCCCATTAGGCCAAAGTATTCTCAATTCATGATCAAATACTAAACTGATGATTGAATAGTTCACTTTGTTCAGCTGGTCACAATGTAATAGAAACTGTTCTCCGGTGCTATGTGCTTCTCTGTAGAACTCCAACACTAACAAGCCTACAGAGTCTGTTGTCTCGTCGATGGATACGAATATATTCCAAGCGCTACATAATGGCCTACAGAGTCTGTTGTCTCCTCAATGGATACGAATATATTTTTTTCTCCAATCTTTTTTTCTTATTTGTTGCAAACTCTTGTTGTAGCACCGATCCACGTAGGTTCCTTTCCATGTTCTGGGACCTGGAATTAATTTTCCTGTCTCCTCTTCTAAGAAAGCGACAGCTTAGGATGATTCAGTTTGTGAAGTGGAATATCGGTAGATAAAAATGCTTCACATAATTTCTCACAAAATGGCGAAAATGTTGAACGAATTTCGGCCAAAAGCATCTGCTGTAAGCTTACACTGGATTTATTTTCAAGACGTTGTAGGCCACGTTAAGCTTCTCCCGTGACATATGTTGTTCTACCGTAAACATTTTTTAAGCAGCCACTCTCACATCACAGATCTTGCAGAATAATATATGACCGTCCGTGGAGAAAATATTTTCTCCATATTTTGAAACAAATGCCTTCAATTTAACACTATTATTTCCCTTCGCTTTATGCATTTTGCTCTTATGGTGCTCGTACAGGTGCTAGGAACAACTGATCACCTCACTTAACAGCACAATAATGCCGGTTTACCTGGATATAGGAATTTCCTTGGGAGTGTGGGTAAATCCATTAACCACATTCCTTGAAAAATAGGGGTAGGAGGTAGCATATAAGCTCTAAGAAATTGAATTCCTAGAAGTGGGCCAGTTCATAATGCATATTCCTTGAAAAATAGGGTTGGGAGTGAGCCAGTGGTGGCTCGTGCACATTTGTTTAGAGGAGGAAAGAATTTAACTGCATAAAATTATGAAACCTTAAATAATTCATGCAAACATAGCATTCATTTGTAAGGGTAAAATGCAATACCTTTTAATGATAGAAGAACTCTGCCCTTCGCTGTTTGCTGTTGCAAAATCTTCCATTACTCTACCATGACATTTTGGATCTTTTTTCCAGCTGCAACAAGTCTTTTTCGATAGACATGAGAGCAAGAGAACATAGTCTGTCTTGACCCATAGTGTTTCTACAGGACGTTTTTATTCTTTTCAGTGTAGAAAAGCTTCTTTCAACACTTGCTGTCGACACAGGTATTGCAGCAATTAAGCATGCCAAATTGTAGACGTTGGGAAGACATTTATGAATGCCTTCTTTAACGAAGAGAACTGTTAACTCCTGGACTTTGGTACAGTTCTGCTGCAAATCACGGTTGTTGTAAAACACCACAAGTTCGTTTTTAAGCAACTCACTATCAAATTGTTCCGGAAAACAGTTCAATAAGGATGAACATTCAACATCTGGGAACGTCTTGGAAAAGTGTTCAAATTACGAGGCGTTGAGCAAATTAATAAATAATAATTTCTTCAGATCTTCGAACCTTACTTCCATCTGCGTTGCTAGCGCATCGATTATGTTGAAATACAACTGGCGGAAATGAGTTTTGGGATCAACAGCTGCAAGGCGCCTTTTCTTAATTTTAGGAAACTCGTCTCCAGTTTCATTAGCTGCCGATTTGAAGTGTTCATTATAGGTTGCGTCGTTTCTAGATTTATGCAGGAAATGAACCATTTCAAGAACTCTCCTACAGCAGAAATCAATATCATTGGTTGTAAGCTGAAGTTTATAGAAAAGAATGGCAGTTTTCGAAAATACTCCACTGAAAACCGAAAGCAAGAATTTGAATTCAAAGTCTTCCAATAAATGAATGTAGCCATTTGCTTCTCTAATTGTAACATCATCCCAGTTTTTTGTTTCTTCCAACATATCGGAAAACATTGCCAGAAGATCTTCCCTGAGGAATTTGACAGATTCTACCAAACGAGATTTGAAGTTCCATCTGGTTTGAGCATCTTTAGGCAGTCGAAGTTTGGTCATATTGGTAAGAGCCTCCATTCATTTTGAGGATTGATGAAAAATGCGGGCAAACCACTGATACTAGCAAAGAAGACCCTGCACTGAGCAATGCTACTACAGCTATGTGATAGCACAAGATTAAGCCTGTGTGGATGACAGTGTACAAATAATGCCTGCTTTGCTTTCTGCTTGATCTTCGTCTGCAAGCTGTTTAGTTCTCCGGCCATAACAGCAGCGCCATCATAAGACTGCGCAACAAGTTTTCTGTCATAATTCAATGGCTCTGACTACTGATCCACTAATTTGTATAGGGCATTGGCTGTTCTATCTCCACTAACACTGTGGAAACCAAAAAATCGTTCTTGAATGTAGCCACATGGATCTACATATCTTAAAATTATTGAGCACTGCTCTGTGAGAGACACGTCCTAAGTTTCGTCAGCCTCCACTGCAAAGAAGGCAGCTTTATGAATTTCATCCTCTATTTCTTTCCTTACATGGTCTTCAACAGATTCAATTAAATCATTTTGAATGGTTTTTGACAAGCCGATGAATGCTTTAGAATTATTTAAATGTGTCTGAAGTACTTCGTCGCGTTTCATTAATAACTTGAAAAGCTCGCGGTAGTTCCCTTGGTTTGATGATAATTCACTTTCATCGTGTCCTCTGAAAGCTAGTTCTTGCCTTCCTAATAGACACACGATAGCCACTAAACTTGATAATACGTGTCGATTTTGCTTCACTTGTTCATTGTGTTTGGCACGAGAAATCTTAGCTGCTTCACTTAACGCTAGATCGATGCGATATTCACTTTTAACTGAAGATTGTTAATTTTAGTGCATTGTCGAGATGCTCTCGAGATTTTTCATGCTTCTGAATTCCTCGGCCCAGATTCTTAACATCACTGAATCCACCAAAGGTCCAAACATCCTTCGAGTTGGAGAACAAAACACAAGGAAAACACAAGAGAATTTGCCTTTTTTCACAACCTGTTAGCCAATTGGCTTTTTCATACCAAGTTGTGGAGAAGTTCAACTGGCCGTTGCTATAGCACACATGAGCCCAGTCAATGGTAGGGTTGGTCGTCCCTTCAGTGTAACAAATATTTGTTCCTGTAATGTGAGTCTTTTAAATTCCCCGCAAACTAACACTTTCACTGTCAGTCATTGCTCAATGTTATAACAACAAATTAAAAAAGCAAAACTTCACCGTCTTACTCGCGCGTTGGAAGAAACACAGTAGAATATTACTGAAAAAGGAGCAGCAACAAAATACGTGACTGAAAGGTTTACGGTGCACAATGATCAACAGATCTGTGAAGGGAAAAGACCTGTTAATAGATCTGGTTCAAAATAAAATCACTAGATGGCAGCAATAGTATTAATACCTTTGATGGTTCCAACTATCGCGCCCCAGAGAGGCATTATCTGCAACGCTCCAGCTTTCAGGGACTTAGCGCAGGCGCAGTTCGAGAGGAGGAACTCCTCAGCTGTTCATAAGCTGCATTAAAAATCTGTTTCTCTCTCTGGCCACTGTAGCGCTATGTTCTATGCACATTTACTATGGGAGTGCAGGAAAGAGCTAAGTTTATTCCGCTGCGCGGACACTCGTAAGGTATCACGCGGTATAAACCGTGCGAAGTATAAACCAGCATACCTTAATATAATAGCTTCGAATTCAAAATTTATTCAATGTTACTTGAATTTTAAGATTAATATAGGATTTATAAATTCATAAAAATTTTGAGGAGGATGTTCCTCCCTTCCCTCCTCTGAGAAGCCGCCTCTGGAGTGAGCATAGCATTTACTTAAATCCAAGAAATTGTATTGACAACGAAAAATACTGAATTTCAATTTAAGAAAATTAATTAAATACAAATAATCTCCCAACCTTCCAGAAAAGTGTTAAAAATGCTCAAAATGACATAAAACCTGCCAAAAAATGGCTTATCTGTAAACAAAGTAAGAAAATGCACAAAAATGCCCTACAAAATTGCTTTTATTTAACTCGTTAGTCAGTGCCATTCCTTTCCGTATACGCAAGCAATGTTTCAACCTTCATAAGGAAAAGATGCAAAATCATTAATTGCCTTACCTTAGTCATTACCAATCAAAATGAAACGCTAATAGACATTAGAAACGATTTCATCTGCTAATCGGTGCATCCATGCTCTAGATACTCTAATGCAGCAAAGCATATATCAAAGAAGATCAAAGTTAGATTGTATAAAACTCTTATTAAACCTATTGTGCTATATGGAAGTGAGTCTTGAACTTTGACTGAGAAATGTGTAACAACCTTGAATATATGGGAAAGAAAGTGCTCAGAAAGATTTATGGACTGACTAAGGAAAATTACTATTGGAGAATAAGAACAGATTCAGAGCTGCAAAAGCTGTATAAAGATACAGATACTGTATCTGATATTAAAATAAAAAGATTGCAGTGGCTGCAAAAGTTGTATAAAGATACAGATACTGTATCTGATATTAAAATAAAAAGATTGCAGTGGCTGGGTCATGTTATCAGAATGGACGAAGAACGAATGCCAAGAATTGTCATGAAGGTTAAACTAGATGGTAGAAGGAAAGTTGGAAGACCAAAGAAGAGATGGGGCTCTAATGACCTAGCTGTCGACGGGCCCTTAAACCCTAACCACTCACTCACCCCCAAAGAAGAGATGGATTAATGATGTACATGCTTACATTAAAAGAACAAACATTTGAAGTTGGAGAGCCAAAGCACGAGATCAATCAGAATGGAGGATGTTAACCCTTTCATGCCTGAACTACTTTGCCACATATGTCGTTCTTCCTCTAATTCAAAACCGGTTTAGATTAAACGGTCTGGGAGACCTTCAGCCTGCTGGCTCGGATAGCCATGATCGTTAAGGCAACACGTAGTGCACTGGCCATGCACTCAAACCTGAGGTCGTGAGTTCGAGTCTCGGCAACCGCAGTCAAATGTGCCTGTGGTAAAGGTCGGGGAGGGCCCACGTAAAATAATCGGTGTGATGGCACGCGTGGATGATGACGGGGTATCATTAGACTGCGGTTGCATGGATTTTGCTTCTTTTCTTATAAAAAAACGCTACAATATAAATTGTAAAAAAATAATTTTTTACAATCCAAAACGTCTCAAATATGAATGTTTAATTGGTGACAGACAGTATAACAAGAATATAGCAGGAAAAAAAGTTAAAACTACTACAAATAGGAAAAAAGCTAATGTATCTTATAAGACACACCAGGCAATAAAGGGTTAATCAGGGAGGCCAAGGTTATACTAAAAGGACTGTGAGACCAAAGAAGAAGAAGTTATAATTGTACTTACTCATGTTGCCATCAATAAAAGCTAGCTCACCCACATCACATCCCATACATCCCCATACTCCGCCACCCCAATGTTTGACCGTAAATTCCACATTTTTAAAATCCCACTGGGTATGCTTCTGTCTCCACACCTTTAACTGGCCATCAGCTCAGTATACATTAAACTTGCTTTCATCTGATCATAACACATGATTCCAGAACTCACTGTTCTTTGTTACACACTCCTTGGCAAACACTATACTCTTTTTCTTGTTTACTTTACCTACACATGGCTTTCCTCTTGGTGTTCTGGAATATTAGCCATTACTGTTCAAAACCTACAACTATTCTTTCATGAATCACCTGACCAAGATGTTCTTCCAGATGTGCACTTACTTCTGTTGCTCTTATTCAGCAATTTCGCTTTACCATTTTCAGCACTTTCACCATTTTCAGAAAATCATTAATGATTCTTCTCCTATTCCTCTCACCCTATCCACGTAAAATAATCGGTGTGATGGCACGCGTGGATGATGACGGGGTATCATTTGACTGCGGTTGCATGGATTTTGCTTCTTTTCTTATAAAAAAGCACTACAATATAAATTGTCAAAAAAAACAATTTTTTACAATCCAAAACGTTTCAAATATGTATTTTTAATTGGTGACAGACAGTATAACAAGAATATAGCAGGAAAAAAAAGTTAAAACTAGTACAAATAGGAAAAAAAGCTAATGTATCTTATAAGACACACCAGGCAATAAAGGGTTAATGATGGAGGCCAAGGTTATACTAAAAGGACTGTGAGACCAAAGAAGAAGAAGTTATAATTGTACTTACTCATGTTGCCA
The DNA here is from genome assembly GCA_030765045.1 of Tenodera sinensis. NCBI lineage: Eukaryota > Metazoa > Arthropoda > Insecta > Mantodea > Mantidae > Tenodera > Tenodera sinensis. The sequence continues at coordinate 215,877,512 of CM060962.1, read as the reverse complement.
TCAATAAAAGCTAGCTCACCCACATCACATCCCATACATCCCCATACTCCGCCACCCCAATGTTTGACCGTAAGTTCCACATTTTTAAAATCCCACTGGGTATGCTTCTGTCTCCACACCTTTAACTGGCCATCAGCTCAGTATACATTAAACTTGCTTTCATCTGATCATAACACATGATTCCAGAACTCGCTGTTCTTTGTTACACACTCATTGGCAAACACTACACTCTTTTTCTTGTTTACTTTACCTACACATGGCTTTCCTCTTGGCGTTCTGGGATATTAGTCATTACTGTTCAAAGCCTACAACTATTCTTTCATGAATCACCTGACCAGGATGTTCTTCCAGATGTGCTCTTACTTCTGTTGCTCTTATTCAGCAATTTCGCTTTACCGTTTTCAGCACTTTCACCATTTTCAGAAAATCATTAATGATTCTTCTCCTATTCCTCTCACCCTATCCACGTAAAATAATCGGTGTGATGGCACGCGTGGATGATGGCGGGTAATCATTTGACCGCGGTTGCATGGATTTTGCTTCTTTTCTTATAAAAAAAACCACTACAATATAAATTGTAAAAAAAATAATTTTTTACAATCCAAAACGTCTCAAATATGTATTTTTAATTGGTGACAGACAGTATAACAAGAATATAGCAGGAAAAAAAAGTTAAAACTAGTACAAATAGGAAAAAAAGCTAATGTATCTTATAAGACACACCAGGCAATAAAGGGTTAATCAGGGAGGCCAAGGTTATACTAAAAGGACTGTGAGACCAAAGAAGAAGAAGTTATAATTGTACTTACTCATGTTGCCATCAATAAAAGCTAGCTCACCCACATCACATCCCATACATCCCCATACTCTGCCACCCCAATGTTTGACCGTAAGTTTAAAATCCCACTGGGTATGCTTCTGTCTCCACACCTTTAACTGGCCATCAGCTCAGTATACATTAAACTTGCTTTCATCTGATCATAACACATGATTCCAGAACTCGCTGTTCTTTGTTACACACTCATTGGCAAACACCAAAATCTTTTTCTTGTTTACTTTACCTACACATGGCTTTCTTCTTGGTGTTCTGGAATATTAGCCATTACTGTTCAAAACCTACAAACTATTCTTTCATGAATCACCTGACCAAGAGTTCTTCCAGATGTGCTCTTACTTCTGTTGCTCTTATTCAGCAATTTCGCTTTACCATTTTCAGCACTTTCACCATTTTCAGAAAATCATTAATGATTCTTCTCCTATTCATCTCTCCCCATCCATTGTGTTAGTTTCTTCTAAACTGGGTTGTGTACTGAATGTAAGCAGATCTGGAATCACAGTAAATTCCATAATGCTGAATTACATGAGACTGCACATATCACCATTGTTTGATGACACCGTACAAAGCTCCTGGGATGTAGAGGCAATAGGCATTAAGGAGAATGATAGCACAATAAAAAATCATAAGGAACAGCTAGATGTCCTAAGCGAGGATGTGGAACACTTGAAGAGTAGCAAATGATGAAGTGGAATGAACACTTACTCATGTTGCCATCAATAAAAGCTAGCTCACCCACATCACATCCCATACATCCCCATACTCCGCCACCCCAATGTTTGACCGTAAATTCCACATTTTTAAAATCCCACTGGGTATGCTTCTGTCTCCACACCTTTAACTGGCCATCAGCTCAGTATACATTAAACTTGCTTTCATCTGATCATAACACATGATTCCAGAACTCACTGTTCTTTGTTACACACTCCTTGGCAAACACTATACTCTTTTTCTTGTTTACTTTACCTACACATGGCTTTCCTCTTGGTGTTCTGGAATATTAGCCATTACTGTTCAAAACCTACAACTATTCTTTCATGAATCACCTGACCAAGATGTTCTTCCAGATGTGCACTTACTTCTGTTGCTCTTATTCAGCAATTTCGCTTTACCATTTTCAGCACTTTCACCATTTTCAGAAAATCATTAATGATTCTTCTCCTATTCCTCTCACCCTATCCACGTAAAATAATCGGTGTGATGGCACGCGTGGATGATGACGGGGTATCATTTGACTGCGGTTGCATGGATTTTGCTTCTTTTATTAGAAAAAAAAACACTACAATATAAATTGTAAAAAAAATAATTTTTTACAATCCAAAACGTCTCAAATATGTATTTTTAATTGGTGACAGACAGTATAACAAGAATATAGCAGGAAAAAAAAGTTAAAACTAGTATAAATAGGAAAAAAAGCTAATGTATCTTATAAGACACACCAGGCAATAAAGGGTTAATCAGGGAGGCCAAGGTTATACTAAAAGGACTGTGAGACCAAAGAAGAGGAAGTTATAATTGTACTTACTCATGTTGCCATCAATAAAAGCTAGCTCACCCACATCACATCCCATACATCCCATCCCCATACTCCGCCACCCCAATGTTTGACCGTAAGTTCCACATTTTTAAAATCCCACTGGGTATGCTTCTGTCTCCACACCTTTAACTGGCCATCAGCTCAGTATACATTAAACTTGCTTTCATCTGATCATAACACATGATTCCAGAACTCGCTGTTCTTTGTTACACACTCATTGGCACACATTATACTCTTTTTCTTGTTTACTTTACCTACACATGGCTTTCCTCTTGGTGTTCTGGAATATTAGCCATTACTGTTCAAAACCTACAAACTATTCTTTCATGAATCGTCTGACCAAGATGTTCTTCCAGATGTGCACTTACTTCTGTTGCTCTTATTCAGCAATTTTGCTTTACCATTTTCAGCACTTTCACCATTTTCAGAAAATCATTAATGATTCTTCTCCTATTCATCTCTACCCATCCACGTAAAATAGTCTGTGTGATGGGACGCCTGGAAGATGACGGGGTATCATTTAACTGCAGTTGCATGGATTTTGCTTCTTTTCTTATTAAAAAAACCACTACAATATAAATTGTAAAAAAAATAATTTTTTACAATCCACAACGTCTCAAATATGTACTTTTAATTGGTGACAGACAGTATAACAAGAATATAGCAGCAAAAAAAGTTAAAACTAGTACAAATAGGAAAAAAGCTAATGTATCTTATAAGACACACCAGGCAATAAAGTGTTAATCAGGGAGGCCAAGGTTATACTAAAAGGACTGTGAGACCAAAGAAGAAGAAGTTATAATTGTACATACTCATGTTGCCATCAATAAAAGCTAGCTCACCCACATCACATCCCATACAACCCCATACTCCGCCACCCCAATGTTTGACCGTAAGTTCCACATATTTAAAATCCCACTGGGTATGCTTCTGTCTCCACACCTTTAACTGGCCATCAGCTCAGTACAACCTATTCTTTCATGAATCACCTGACCAAGATGTTCTTCCAGATGTGTTCTTACTTCTGTTGCTCTTATTCAGCAATTTTGCAATGTTAACCCTTTCAGGCCTGAATTATTTCGCTACATATGCCGTTCTTCCTCTAATTTGAACCCGGTTTAGATTAGACGGTCTGGGAGAACTTCACCGTGCTGGCTTGGATAGCCATGATCGTTAACAACCTTGAATATATGGGAAAGAAAGTGCTCAGAAAGATTTGTGAACTGACTAAGGAAAATTACTATTGGAGAATAAGAACAGATTCAGAGCTGCAAAAGTTGTATAAAGATACAGATACTGTATCTGATATTAAAATAAAAAGATTGCAGTGGCTGCAAAAGTTGTATAAAGATACAGATACTCTATCTGATATTAAAATAAAAAGATTGCAGTGGCTGGGTCATGTTATCAGAATGGACGAAGAACGAATGCCCAGAATTGTCATGATGGTTAAACTAGATGGTAGAAGGAGAGTTGGAAGAGCAAAGAAGACATGGATTAATGATGTACATGCTGACATTAAAAGAACATACATTTGAAGTTGGAGAGCCAAAGCACGAGATCAATCAGAATGGAGGATGTTAACCCTTTCATGCCTGAATTATTTTGCTAGATATGCCGTTCTTCCTCTAATTCGAAACCGGTTTAGATTAGACGGTCTGGGAAACCTTCAGCCTGCTGGCTCGGATGCCCATGACCGTTAAGGCAACACGTAGTGCACTGGCCATGCTCTCAAAGCCTGAGGTCGTGAGTTCGAATCTCGGCAACCGCAGTCAAATCTGCCTGTGGTAAAGGACGGGGAGGGCCCACGTAAAATAATCGGTGTGATGGCACGCCTGGATGATGACGGGGTATCATTTGACTGCGGTTGCATGGATTTTGCTTCTTTTCTTATAAAAAAAAACAACAATATAAATTGTAAAAAAAATAATTTTTACAATCCAAAACGTCTCAAATATGTATTTTAAATTGGTGACAGACAGTATAACAAGAATATAGCAGGAAAAAAAGTTAAAACTAGTATGCTTCTGTCTCCACACCTTTAACTGGCCATCAGCTCAGTATACATTAAACCTGCTTTCATCTGTTCATAACACATGATTCCAGAACTCGCTGTTCTTTGTTACACACTCATTGGCAAACACTAAACTCTTTTTCTTGTTTACTTTACCTACACATGGCTTTCTTCTTGGTGTTCTGGAATATTAGCCATTACTGTTCAAAACCTACAAACCATTCTTTCATGAATCACCTGACCAAGATGTTCTTCCAGATGTGCTGTTACTTCTGTTGCTCTTATGCAGCAATTTTCTAATGTTAACCTTTTCATGCCTGAATTATTTTGCTACATATGCAAACATGATGTTCTTCCAGATGTACTCTTACTTCTCTTGCTCTTATTCAGCAATTTTGCAGTGTTAACCCTTTCATGCCTGAACTACTTTGCCACATATGTCGTTCTTCCTCTAATTCAAAACCGGTTTAGATTAAACGGTCTGGGAGACCTTCAGCCTGCTGGCTCGGATAGCCATGATCGCTAAGGCAACACGTAGTGCACTGGCCATGCACTCAAACCTGAGGTCGTGAGTTCGAGTCTCGGCAACCGCAGTCAAATGTGCCTGTGGTAAAGGTCGGGGAGGGCCCACGTAAAATAATCGGTGTGATGGCACGCGTGGATGATGACGGGGTATCATTAGACTGCGGTTGCATGGATTTTCTTCTTTTCTTATAAAAAAACGCTAGAATATAAATTGTAAAAAAACTAATTTTTTACAATCCAAAACGTCTCAAATATGAATGTTTAATTGGTGACAGACAGTATAACAAAAATATAGCAGCAAAAAAGTTAAAACTTGTACAAACTGGAAAAAAGCTAATGTATATTATAAGACACACCAGGCAATAAAGGGTTAATCGGGAGGCCCAGGTTATACTAAAAGGACTGTGAGACCAAAGAAGAAGAAGTTATAATTGTACTTACTCATGTTGCCATCAATAAAAGCTAGCTCACCCACATTACATCACATACATCCCCATACTCCGCCACCCCAATGTTTGACCGTAAGTTCCACATTTTTAAAATCCCACTGGGTATGCTTCTGTCTCCACACCTTTAACTGGCCATCAGCTTAGTACAAACTATTCTTTCATGAATCACCTGACCAAGATGTTCTTCCAGATGTGTTCTTACTTCTGTTGCTCTTATTCAGCAATTTTGCAATGTTAACCCTTTCATGCCTGAATTATTTCGCTACATATGCCGTTCTTCCTCTAATTCGAAACCGGTTTAGATTAGACGGTCTGGGAGACCTTCAGCCTGCTGGCTCGGATAGCCATGATCGTTAACAACCTTGAATATATGGGAAAGAAAGTGCTCAGAAAGATTTGTGAACTGACTAAGGAAAATTACTATTGGAGAATAAGAACAGATTCAGAGTTCCAAAAGTTGTATAAAGATACAGATACTGTATCTGATATTAAAATAAAAAGATTGCAGTGGCTGCAAAAGCTGTATAAAGATACAGATACTGTATCTGATATTAAAATAAAAAGATTGCAGTGGCTGGGTCATGTTATCAGAATGGACGAAGAACGAATGCCAAGAATTGTCATGATGGTTAAACTAGATGGTAGAAGGAGAGTTGGAAGAGCAAAGAAGACATGGATTAATGATGTACATGCTGACATTAAAAGAACATACATTTGAAGTTGGAGAGCCAAAGCACGAGATCAATCAGAATGGAGGATGTTAACCCTTTCATGCCTGAATTATTTTGCTAGATATGCCGTTCTTCCTCTAATTCGAAACCGGTTTAGATTAGACGGTCTGGGAAACCTTCAGCCTGCTGGCTCGGATGCCCATGACCGTTAAGGCAACACGTAGTGCACTGGCCATGCTCTCAAAGCCTGAGGTCGTGAGTTCGAATCTCGGCAACCGCAGTCAAATCTGCCTGCGGTAAAGGACGGGGAGGGCCCACGTAAAATAATCGGTGTGATGGCACGCGTGGATGATGACGGGGTATCATTTGACTGCGGTTGCATGGATTTTGCTTCTTTTCTTATAAAAAAACACAACAATATAAATTGTAAAAAAAATAATTTTTACAATCCAAAACGTCTCAAATATGTATTTTAAATTGGTGACAGACAGCATAACAAGAATATAGCAGGAAAAAAAGTTAAAACTAGTATGCTTCTGTCTCCACACCTTTAACTGGCCATCAGCTCAGTATACATTAAACCTGCTTTCATCTGTTCATAACACATGATTCCAGAACTCGCTGTTCTTTGTTACACACTCATTGGCAAACACTACACTCTTTTTCTTGTTTACTTTACCTACACATGGCTTTCCTCTTGGCGTTCTGGGATATTAGTCATTACTGTTCAAAACCTACAAACCATTCTTTCATGAATCACCTGACCAAGATGTTCTTCCAGATGTGCTGTTACTTCTGTTGCTCTTATGCAGCAATTTTCTAATGTTAACCTTTTCATGCCTGAATTATTTTGCTACATATGCAAACATGATGTTCTTCCAGATGTACTCTTACTTCTCTTGCTCTTATTCAGCAATTTTGCAGTGTTAACCCTTTCATGCCTGAACTACTTTGCCACATATGTCGTTCTTCCTCTAATTCAAAACCGGTTTAGATTAAACGGTCTGGGAGACCTTCAGCCTGCTGGCTCGGATAGCCATGATCGTTAAGGCAACACGTAGTGCACTGGCCATGCACTCAAACCTGAGGTCGTGAGTTCGAGTCTCGGCAACCGCAGTCAAATGTGCCTGTGGTAAAGGTCGGGGAGGGCCCACGTAAAATAATCGGTGTGATGGCACGCGTGGATGATGACGGGGTATCATTAGACTGCGGTTGCATGGATTTTCTTCTTTTCTTATAAAAAAACGCTACAATATAAATTGTAAAAAAAATATTTTTTTACAATCCAAAACGTCTCAAATATGAATGTTTAATTGGTGACAGACAGTATAACAAGAATATAGCAGCAAAAAAGTTAAAACTTGTACAAACTGGAAAAAAGCTAATGTATATTATAAGACACACCAGGCAATAAAGGGTTAATCGGGAGGCCCAGGTTATACCAAAAGGACTGTGAGACCAAAGAAGAAGAAGTTATAATTGTACTTACTCATGTTGCCATCAATAAAAGCTAGCTCACCCACATTACATCACATACATCCCCATACTCCGCCACCCCAATGTTTGACCGTAAGTTCCACATTTTTAAAATCCCACTGGGTATGCTTCTGTCTCCACACCTTTAACTGGCCATCAGCTTAGTACAAACTATTCTTTCATGAATCACCTGACCAAGATGTTCTTCCAGATGTGTTCTTACTTCTGTTGCTCTTATTCAGCAATTTTGCAATGTTAACCCTTTCATGCCTGAATTATTTCGCTACATATGCCGTTCTTCCTCTAATTCGAAACCGGTTTAGATTAGACGGTCTGGGAGACCTTCAGCCTGCTGGCTCGGATAGCCATGATCGTTAACAACCTTGAATATATGGGAAAGAAAGTGCTCAGAAAGATTTGTGAACTGACTAAGGAAAATTACTATTGGAGAATAAGAACAGATTCAGAGTTCCAAAAGTTGTATAAAGATACAGATACTGTATCTGATATTAAAATAAAAAGATTGCAGTGGCTGCAAAAGCTGTATAAAGATACAGATACTGTATCTGATATTAAAATAAAAAGATTGCAGTGGCTGGGTCATGTTATCAGAATGGACGAAGAACGAATGCCCAGAATTGTCATGATGGTTAAACTAGATGGTAGAAGGAGAGTTGGAAGAGCAAAGAAGACATGGATTAATGATGTACATGCTGACATTAATAGAACATACATTTGAAGTTGGAGAGCCAAAGCACGAGATCAATCAGAATGGAGGATGTTAACCCTTTCATGCCTGAATTATTTTGCTAGATATGCCGTTCTTCCTCTAATTCGAAACCGGTTTAGATTAGACGGTCTGGGAAACCTTCAGCCTGCTGGCTCGGATGCCCATGACCGTTAAGGCAACACGTAGTGCACTGGCCATGCTCTCAAAGCCTGAGGTCGTGAGTTCGAATCTCGGCAACCGCAGTCAAATCTGCCTGTGGTAAAGGACGGGGAGGGCCCACGTAAAATAATCGGTGTGATGGCACGCGTGGATGATGACGGGGTATCATTTGACTGCGGTTGCATGGATTTTGCTTCTTTTCTTATAAAAAAACACAACAATATAAATTGTAAAAAAAATAATTTTTACAATCCAAAACGTCTCAAATATGTATTTTAAATTGGTGACAGACAGCATAACAAGAATATAGCAGGAAAAAAAGTTAAAACTAGTATGCTTCTGTCTCCACACCTTTAACTGGCCATCAGCTCAGTATACATTAAACCTGCTTTCATCTGTTCATAACACATGATTCCAGAACTCGCTGTTCTTTGTTACACACTCATTGGCAAACACTAAACTCTTTTTCTTGTTTACTTTAGCTACACATGGCTTTCTTCTTGGTGTTCTGGAATATTAGCCATTACTGTTCAAAACCTACAAACCATTCTTTCATGAATCACCTGACCAAGATGTTCTTCCAGATGTGCTGTTACTTCTGTTGCTCTTATGCAGCAATTTTCTAATGTTAACCTTTTCATGCCTGAATTATTTTGCTACATATGCAAACATGATGTTCTTCCAGATGTACTCTTACTTCTCTTGCTCTTATTCAGCAATTTTGCAGTGTTAACCCTTTCATGCCTGAACTACTTTGCCACATATGTCGTTCTTCCTCTAATTCAAAACCGGTTTAGATTAAACGGTCTGGGAGACCTTCAGCCTGCTGGCTCGGATAGCCATGATCGTTAAGGCAACACGTAGTGCACTGGCCATGCACTCAAACCTGAGGTCGTGAGTTCGAGTCTCGGCAACCGCAGTCAAATGTGCCTGTGGTAAAGGTCGGGGAGGGCCCACGTAAAATAATCGGTGTGATGGCACGCGTGGATGATGACGGGGTATCATTAGACTGCGGTTGCATGGATTTTCTTTTTTTTCTTATAAAAAAACGCTACAATATAAATTGTAAAAAAAATAATTTTTTACAATACAAAACGTCTCAAATATGAATGTTTAATTGGTGACAGACAGTATAACAAGAATATAGCAGCAAAAAAGTTAAAACTTGTACAAACTGGAAAAAAGCTAATGTATATTATAAGACACACCAGGCAATAAAGGGTTAATCGGGAGGCCCAGGTTATACTAAAAGGACTGTGAGACCAAAGAAGAAGAAGTTATAATTGTACTTACTCATGTTGCCATCAATAAAAGCTAGCTCACCCACATTACATCACATACATCCCCATACTCCGCCACCCCAATGTTTGACCGTAAGTTCCACATTTTTAAAATCCCACTGGGTATGCTTCTGTCTCCACACCTTTAACTGGCCATCAGCTTAGTACAAACTATTCTTTCATGAATCACCTGACCAAGATGTTCTTCCAGATGTGTTCTTACTTCTGTTGCTCTTATTCAGCAATTTTGCAATGTTAACCTTTCATGCCTGAATTATTTCGCTACATATGCCGTTCTTCCTCTAATTCGAAACCGGTTTAGATTAGACGGTCTGGGAGACCTTCAGCCTGCTGGCTCGGATAGCCATGATCGTTAACAACCTTGAATATATGGGAAAGAAAGTGCTCAGAAAGATTTGTGAACTGACTAAGGAAAATTACTATTGGAGAATAAGAACAGATTCAGAGTTCCAAAAGTTGTATAAAGATACAGATACTGTATCTGATATTAAAATAAAAAGATTGCAGTGGCTGCAAAAGCTGTATAAAGATACAGATACTGTATCTGATATTAAAATAAAAAGATTGCAGTGGGTGGGTCATGTTATCTGAATGGATGAAGAACGAATGCCCAGAATTGTCATGATGGTTATACTAGATGGTAGAAGGAGAGTTGGAAGACCAAAGAAGAGATGGATTAATGATGTACATGGTGACATTAAAAGAACAAACATTTGAAGTTGGAGAGCCAAAGCACGAGATCAATCAGAATGGAGGATGTTAACCCTTTCATGCCTGAATTATTTTGCTACATATGCCGTTCTTCCTCTAATTCAAAACCGGTTTAGATTAGACGGTCTGGGAAACCTTCAGCCTGCTGGCTCAGACACCCATGATCGTTAAGGCAACACGTAGTGCACTGGCCATGCACTCAAAGCCTGAGGTCGTGAGTTCGAGTCTCGGCAACCGCAGTCAAATGTGCCTTTGGTAAAGGACGAGGAGGGCCCACGTAAAATAATCGGTGTGATATCACGCGTGGATGATGACGGGGTATCATTTGACTGCGGTTGCATGGATTTTGCTTCTTTTCTTATAAAAAAACACTACAATATAAATTGTAAAAAAAATAATTTTTTACAATCCAAAACGTCTCAAATATGTATTTTTAATTGGTGACAGATAGTATAACAAGATATAGCAGGAAAAAAAAGTTAAAACTAGTACAAATAGGGAAAAAAAAAGCTAATGTATCTTATAAGACACACCAGGCAATAAAGGGTTAATCAGGGAGGCCAAGGTTATACCAAAAGGACTGTGAGACCAAAGAACCGGTTTAGATTGGGCGGTCTGAGAGACCTTCAGCCTGCTAGCTCGGATAGCCATGATCGTTAATTCAACACGTAGTGCACTGGCCATGCACTCAAAGCCTGAGGTCGTGAGTTCGAGTCTCGGCAACCGCAGTCAAATGTGCCTGTGGTAATGGACGGGGAGGTCCCACGTAAAATAATCGGTGTGATGGCACGCGTGGATGGTGACGGGGTATCATTTGTCTGCGGTTGCATGGATTTTGCATCTTTTCTTATAAAAAGAACACTACAATATAAATTGTAAAAGAAATTTTTTACAATCCAAAACGTCTCAAATATGTATTTTTAATTGGTGACAGACTGTATAACAAGAATATAGCAGGAAAAAAAGTTAAAACTAGTACAAATAAGAAAAAAAGCTAATGTCTCTTATAAGACACACCAGGCAATAAAGGGTAAATCAGGGAGGACAAGGTTATACCAAATGGACTGTGAGACCAGAGAACCGGTTTAGATTAGACGGTCTGGGAGACCTTCAGCCTACTGGCTTGGATAGCCATGATCGTTAATGCAACACGTAGTGCACTGGCCATGCACTCAAAGCCTGAGGTCGTGAGTTCGAGTCTCGGCAACCGCAGTCAAATGTGCCTGTGGTAAAGGACGCGGAGGGCCCACGTAAAATAATCGGTGTGATGGCACGCGTGGGTGATGACGGGGTGTCATTTGACTGCGGTTGCATGGATTTTGCTTCTTTTCTTATAAAAAAGCACTACAATATAAATTGTCAAAAAAACAATTTTTTACAATCCAAAACGTTTCAAATATGTATTTTTAATTGGTGACAGACAGTATAACAAGAATATAGCAGGAAAAAAAGTTAAAACTAGTACAAATAGGAAAAAAAGCTAATGTATCTTATAAGATACACCAGGCAATAAAGGGTTAATGATGGAGGCCAAGGTTATACTAAAAGGACTGTGAGACCAAAGAAGAAGAAGTTATAATTGTACTTACTCATGTTGCCATCAATAAAAGCTAGCTCACCCACATCACATCCCATACATCCCCATACTCCGCCACCCCAATGTTTGACCGTAAGTTCCACATTTTTAAAATCCCACTGGGTATGCTTCTGTCTCCACACCTTTAACTGGCCATCACCTCAGTATACATTAAACTTGCTTTCATCTGATCATAACACATGATTCCAGAACTCGCTGTTCTTTGTTACACACTCATTGGCAAACACTACACTCTTTTTCTTGTTTACTTTACCTACACATGGCTTTCCTCTTGGCGTTCTGGGATATTAGTCATTACTGTTCAAAACCTACAACTATTCTTTCATGAATCACCTGACCAGGATGTTCTTCCAGATGTGCTCTTACTTCTGTTGCTCTTATTCAGCAATTTCGCTTTACCGTTTTCAGCACTTTCACCATTTTCAGAAAATCATTAATGATTCTTCTCCTATTCCTCTCACCCTATCCACGTAAAATAATCGGTGTGGTGGCACGCGTGGATGATGGCGGGGTATCATTTGACCGCGGTTGCATGGATTTTGCTTCTTTTCTTATAAAAAAAACCACTACAATATAAATTGTAAAAAAAATAATTTTTTACAATCCAAAACGTCTCAAATATGTATTTTTAATTGGTGACAGACAGTATAACAAGAATATAGCAGGAAAAAAAAGTTAAAACTAGTACAAATAGGAAAAAAAGCTAATGTATCTTATAAGACACACCAGGCAATAAAGGGTTAATCAGGGAGGCCAAGGTTATACTAAAAGGACTGTGAGACCAAAGAAGAAGAAGTTTTAATTGTACTTACTCATGTTGCCATCAATAAAAGCTAGCTCACCCACATCACATCCCATACATCCCCATACTCTGCCACCCCAATGTTTGACCGTAAGTTTAAAATCCCACTGGGTATGCTTCTGTCTCCACACCTTTAACTGGCCATCAGCTCAGTATACATTAAACTTGCTTTCATCTGATCATAACACATGATTCCAGAACTCGCTGTTCTTTGTTACACACTCATTGGCAAACACCAAAATCTTTTTCTTGTTTACTTTACCTACACATGGCTTTCTTCTTGGTGTTCTGGAATATTAGCCATTACTGTTCAAAACCTACAAACTATTCTTTCATGAATCACCTGACCAAGAGTTCTTCCAGATGTGCTCTTACTTCTGTTGCTCTTATTCAGCAATTTCGCTTTACCATTTTCAGCACTTTCACCATTTTCAGAAAATCATTAATGATTCTTCTCCTATTCATCTCTCCCCATCCATTGTGTTAATTTCTTCTAAACTGGGTTGTGTACTGAATGTAAGCAGATCTGGAATCACAGTGAATTCCATAATGCTGAATTACATGAGACTGCACATATCACCATTGTTTGATGACACCGTACAAAGCTCCTGGGATGTAGAGGCAATAGGCATTAAGGAGAATGATAGCACAATAAAAAATCATAAGGAACAGCTAGATGTCCTAAGCGAGGATGTGGAACACTTGAAGAGTAGCAAATGATGAAGTGGAATGAACACAGATTGAGGCCATTCACCAGCTGACTGTTCATACAAAGAGGTAGAAGGAGTTGGCCAACCTACATGGGCAGCTGGATGTTGCCAACAAGTGAACAGACATATGGAAGTAATCGCTAGATTTGGTAAAACAGGATGGAGAGTAAGAAGCCAATAGCAGCTCATGACCAGGAACTGAAAGAAGCAGCTCTTAATGCAGAAAGATTAGCAAAACAAAAACTTTTGGCAGAGCATAGATTACAAGCACTGGCAGAAGCACTTTCTTTGTGAGAATGATGATAGAGTTTTCTTGAAGGTGTATGATGACATTCAGCAAGAGCTGCATCAGAAGACAGAGGCACTATGCAAAGCTAGTCAAGATGAAAGCACAATAACATGAGATTCTGGACCTGCAGACAGAATTTGAGGCACAGAGGAAGGACTACTTGAAACCCACTAGGAAGCAAAATGAAGTTCAAATTACTGCTTGGAATACTAAACAAACTGCAGTCCACCATAAAATGAGAAAGTAACTATAGTAACTTGGGCAAGATAAGGAGTGAGGCTTTAGGGAATGATCTAACAGAGTGATTGAAACTTCCAGACTTAGTCATTTCACACACAAAATTACCTCGTGCTTCTGGCAGTCAACTGGCAGTACTGCGATCCAGCTCAGCACAGCATTACACAGTAGCCATATTAGTAAGTCTTGCTGCTTTTACCTGAAATATCAGTTCATGTTTCATCATGGTTGTGTATGCAATCCCTTTGGCACTCATCCATTTGATAATCCTTTTTCAGCCATTCTTTGGTGAGAATGTACTCTAAGTTCACATTATGGCTTCACTGTTAGGATCAAGATCTGATGACACTCTCATTGAACCCCTTTAGTAAAGAATGTTCTACTTTAAAAGCTACGTGTCAAAATTTTACCTAAAATTCTAAATAACTGTATGTGGCTGGCCTCTGTGGTGAGGAGGTAGTGTGTCTTCCTTGCGTTCTAGAGGTCCCCAGTTTGAATATTGGTTAGGGTGAGTCATATACATAAGGATTTTCCAGGGTTTTTCCTTATCCTGAGTAGACAAATGTGGAGTAAGTGTAAACACTATGGACTTTGTTTCTGGGGGGGGTGCATGTTGGAATCTCTGATATTGTTACTTGAAGCCTGATTTTCAGAAAACAATGCATCATTAATGATGTCCTTAAAGTTCATCCAGCAAATATACGAAGTGTTGTTTCCCATCTCTGATAACAAATTGTGATTGTGATTACTGTGGTTCTGTGTGTGCAGCAAGGTCAAGCGTATGTGAAACAAACAAGCCAGTTACTGTGCTGCCTTCATAGTAGTGTGATGTGTGTAGTTGCCGTTATGCCTAAGCAAATTGAGCTATATTGGGAAGGCTATATTACTGCCTGTTCAATGTACAGTATAGTTATTCTGCTATTATTGAGGCATGCAAAAAGTGACACTTTATTTTGTCAAAGTACAGTATCAGCTGAATGTTGAATAAAAAGGCAAAGGGTTACATGGGATTAACTCTAAATGGAAGAAAAGAGGCAAATCCATGAGCTGCTACCAGATGCTCTCCAGAGATGATAAGGAAGATCAAGGCCCTCATCTCTTGTAGTAATCCAGCCACACAACAAACTGTTGCAAACAAATTGAGAATATCCCTCAAAACTGCTAACAGCATTATAAACAAGGATTTAAATATGGAGAAACATAACAATAGTCAAGTTCATAAGTTGCTGCCATGTCACACATTTGAGTGTTGCACCAACAGAAGAAGGTCTATGAGAAGCGCCTGGCAGGAGAAAAATGGAAATTTGTGGTCACATGACTTGAGCCATATGTGTATCTTAGTGACTGCAACAAACCCCATGCAATTTACTACTGACCAAGGGGTGGAAAAAATTTTCAAAAGTGGTATGCAGAATAACGAGAAAGTTTCTCAAAGGGATTTATTGTCTTCGCTGGTTACTGCTACAATGGGAAACTAATGATTCGTAGAGTTGCTAAAAAGGCCAAGATCAATTCCAAGTATTATACGGATGAAGTTCTCACCCCAATTTACCACACCGAAATCCTGGCTCTCTATGGAAGAAACCAAAACAATGTCTGGGTGCACCAAGATAAGCTGTCCAGTCACACCTTTGTTTCAACTGTTGCAGTCTTGCAAAGAATGAAGCAGGAAAATGGAATATACGCCATTCCATTCAGCAACATGCCAGTGAAATCTCCTGATGTCCCTCCAATGGATGTTTTGCTTTGGACATTTGGAAAGGACAGTAGGAAGTAGGCACTCTCGAATAGGCGATGGTCTTTGGAAAGCCTGTAAAGGGGAGTGGGAACTTCTGGGCATGATTGCAATACCAAGAGCCTTCTCCAGTGGAAACTGAGGTGCAGAGTGATTGCTTGGATGAAGGGAAAACAAAGCATGATCAGTGGTGGAGACATGGCTTCTTGTAAAGTAGGAACAAAGTCAAAATTGTTATCAGAGATAGGAAACAACCCTCTGTAAAACACTAGAAATCCTGCAAGTTTGGTGAAATTGTGAAAAAATCCAAGAAATTATTCTTTGCATCAAAATTAAAACATTAGTGTAATAGTCAGTAATTTATTGTACATTAAATTCATTCATTACCAAGGGGGAGGGACTGCAGCCCTCCTTGTCCCCCGTCCACGATGCCCATGGCTACAAGTGCTGATATTCTTACTGGTAATTGAGAGCAGCATAATCAGCAGTGTTACATCAATATTTTCTTCCCCTGTGAACTTATAATTTTACTTATTAAGAATACTACGCTTTCAGGTTGGTTACTACCTTTAAGTTGGTGTGGTACAGAAGGTATGATAGATGGTCTCTTGATAACAAATGGTGTACTGGAACCAAATTCCAATGTTTTTTGCAAGGCCAATATCAATCTGTCTGTCTTATTTTTACAATAGACCCTGATAATCACTGATCATTGGATGACAGTTACCCATTACCCTATTGATGGTTGTTTTTCTTTCTGGTGCAAGGGATTTCAATTCTCCAGTCCATGCATTGACATACAAATCATTTTGGTGATTTGGAAATCATGGGAATGTGATGCAGAGGTTCTCATATTGACTGTAGCCCAATCTTCTTCAGTTAGTGTTGCATGATGGCGATGTGTAAAAACTTAAGGCAAAATAGCTTTAAATTTATGTATTTTGTCTGTGCCATTCTCTGTGTTAATATTATCCCATCATCTGTCACACTTTAGTTTGGAATATTCTACAAATTATAAAGGCCTGTATACCTAGGTACCTATGTCTTTAGCTTTAACCCTTTAACGCCGTGCGTGTTCGTATGATCACGGTTTACCGCTTTCCATTTAACAACGTTCCAATGCGTCGTCTGCTTCTGTAGAGTATCGCTGGTGATTTACATCAGCTACAGAATGGTGTGGTATCCCTATCTACTCATATTGTCGGCTTCTGTAAACAAACATTGTCGTTGCACAACTTTTAGTTATCGCTAGTGTTGTCACAGCTGCAAGATGTCGGTGCGCTTCAAGTAAGTTTCCTCTTTTGTTTACAATTAGACTTTGATCATGTGATAAATACTTTTAAAGGTCTTCGGCATGATTAGTGTTCCTGTTATTATGAAACAGAACAATAGGTTACTGCATATATTTGGTCTAGACCCTTCTAAAGTGAAGCGTGATCATATGAACACGCTAGGCGCATATATATGCAATATATGACTTAGTCCATTTTCACGGTTCTGTTACCTTACACGGCTTAGACGTTGTGTTGCCATAAGAAAACTTATTATTTAGGAAACTATAAACTTGGTATACAGAATATAACTTTCCATATGTTTTTAACAGGGATATAACTCTCCGGGAAGCCTTGGATATTTTAGAATCAGATGAACCAATAGGAGATGTTGACAGCATTTTTATAGAACCTCCAGATGCTAACGTCTACTCCGACAAAGATTCTGGTGAAGAGGATGGTGGTGGTGAGATTGATAATCTTACAGGGTGCCAGCTTTCTAGCCAAGCAGAAATTGTCCTCACCAACAATGAGCGCGTAGGTGGTGTAGTTGATGATGTCACTTCAGAAAATGCGCTTGCTCCACCACAGAAGAAGAGCAAACATATGAAGAAAAGCTTTGTGTGGACTAAGGATGATAATAGAGGTTTGGTTGGTATATTCCCAGAAGCTGATTATTCATCATTATCTAACAAAACACCCGTGGAATGTTTCGAACTCATGTTTGATGATGAAATAATTAAATTTATGATAGAAGAATCCAGGAAATATGCAATATTCAACAATTATGATGATCCTAAAATAACAGCAGAGGAATTTAAAATGTTCCTCGCTGTACTTATTTTATCTGGCTACAATAATGTCCCTAGTAAAAGGTCATATTGGGAAGCATCAGATGATCTGCGGAATATGCTTGTTGCAAATGCCATTAGAAGAGATCGCTTTCTAGAAATTTGTTGATCTATTCACTGTGCAGACAATACTCAACCTAACATGAACGACAAGATGTGGAAACTGCGACCGCTTATGAATATGCTGAAGAAAAGATTCATCTCCCACTTCAGACCAGAGCAGAATATGGATTTTGATGAGTGTATGCTGGAGTATTTTGGAAGACATAGTTGCAAACAGTTTATTCGTGGAAAACCCATTCGTTTCGGCTATAAGGTCTGGTGTCTAAACATCCCCTCTGGTTACTTGATAAATTTTGATATTTATCAAGGAAAAAATCCTAACGGCAATGCAGAATATGAGGAACGCTTTGGAAAGTGTGCTGCACCGATGGTTGAGATGCTCAATGAACTACCAAATAATATGGTTCACTTGCCATTCTGTTTGTATTTTGACAACCTTTTTACTGGGATGGAACTACTGGCTCATTTGAAAGCATGTGGATATGGTGCTACAGGGACAATTAGGGAAAATAGAACCCGAAAAACTGTCCTATCGTCCCTTCAAAAGAAATTAAGAATCAGGTACGAGGTACATACGACATGGCAAAAAGCTCTGACGGTATAGGTATCGTACGTTGGAGAGACAACTCTGTAGTTACTATAGCTTCTACATGTCACGGAGTTGAGCCAACTGCTTCAGTATCCAGATATTCTCAGGCAGAAAAGCGGAAAGTACGAGTCAGTCGACCTGCTGTATTTCAGGCTTACAATGCAGGAATGGGCGGAACTGATAGAATGGACCAAAATGTCTCATACTACAGAATTGGGATCCGGGGAAAGAAGTGGTGGTGGTCCCTGTTTACTTGGTTGGTAGATGTAGCGGTTCACAATTCCTGGTTACTTCTAAGAAAATCTGGAAATAACATATCTCATCTCAACTTTCGCCGGTACATTGTGCAGACATACCTGGAAAAGTACAAAACTGCACCATTAGGAAGAGGCCGACCCGCCACCTCTAGATACAGCATTCAACATTGTAGTGTTAGTGATGATATTCGTCTTGATGGGAAGAACCATCTTGTAGCTGCCTGCAATCGACGACGCTGCGCTGGCAAAGATTGCACCAGCACTGTTCGCACAGAGTGTATAAAATGCAACGTTGGACTCTGTATCCCATGTTTTGTCGAGTTTCACACCCTATAAAAGACTTGACTCTCGGACTTGCGACATAATTTTGTGCTCATGTGATCATATGTTATATGTCTGCAGGCATTTAAAGGTGAATTATAAATATTAAAGTGCACTTCATTGTAATATATAATTGGCACTGTAACTTTGGCATATGTTGTGAAGTATGGCCACCTAGGCCTAAAATGCTTAAACTAGCGCCTAGCGTGATCATATGGACACGGCCCATTGTGACAAAATGGTTCGCTATAATGACTCATTATTTTGTATTAGAGTTCCACAAAACTGTATGAGTTGCTGATAAAAAAATGAAAGTGATTAAAAAAATTAATATTATTTCGGCGTTAAAGGGTGAAAACATTTCAGCGTTACACATTATTTTATTATTATTTGTTGATCTGGGTGGCTCAATTGATTAAACTGGCAAACTGATCCTAAGGTTGCAGCTCTATGTCAGTAGATTTACTGGCATGTAAAAGAACTCCTGTGGGACAAAATTCCGGCACACCGACGATACTGATATGATCCTGGCAATTGACAGCAACATTAAACAACAAATTATTATCATTATCATTAGCATTAGTATTAGTATTATGATTAGTATTACCATTAGTATTAGTATTACGATTATTCTAATTGTTATTATGATTACGATTATGATGATTATGACTATGGCAATTATGTAGATTATGGCAATTATGGTGATTATGATGATTATGGTTATTATGGTGATGATGGTGATGATGGTGATGACTGTGACTGTGATTGTGACTGTGACTACACATTATTTCCTTTTCTAAAGATACCATGTTCCAAACATCTTGCTTCACTGCAGCACCCTTGAGATGATTAAAAAAATGTCCATTTTAAACTCTTTAGACCCAAAATTCTAAAGTAAGGACAAATTAGAAACTAAAAACTTGGTATAGCTTTGAGAATGAGTTGGAGTCAACTCGAAACTCGAGTCAGTGTTTGAAAAAATAACTTGCAAACATTACTAAGATAAGTGAAGTTTTTAGTTTCTAATTTGTTCTTACTTTAGAATCTTGTTGCTTCACTGCTAATAGCTTCAATTTCCTTAATCTTTAGACCCTATTTTGATGTCAAAAATGAAATGTTCACAAAACTTTACTTCTGTTTGAATTGTGAAGCACCTCCATCAGAAAATATTTGAAGGTGTAGTAATATCTGATTTTCGCTCTTGTGGTCTTCTAGAGTTGAACAAAGAAATACATTCACATAATATCTGTCATATGAGATATTATCCAATACAACAGCATAACCGTGTATCATACTTCGCCTCACCATCATTGGCATCATGAAGGGGGCAAGGAAGAGCCGCAGCCTCCCTTGGAAATTCATGAATTTAGTGTGCAGTAAATTGCTATTAGATTATTGTTTTAATTTTAATGCAAAGAACAATTTTTCCTCAGGATGCTCACACAAAAGATACTCGATTGTTTTATAGCACCTGTGTTACAAATGAACTTACCAATGATGTTATTCACAATTTTAATATAAATAAGGAATGCATTATTTTCAATTAGTAGCTATATATGTTTTCTAATTGTTACTGTCAACAATAGTTGTGTGTCGATAGTTATAAATATCAATTTTATTATTGTCAACAGTGGTTCTGCACAGTGGCATTGCTAAGGTTTTCGGAGCCCCCCTGAAAATAAGTGTTGGGGGCCCTACTTACCAAAGCTTAAAAATGGAGAGATTAAAATATTATATATTTACTTACATAGAATAAGTGTTAAAATAACACTCCCTCATACCAACACTAATGGTTATTTTTCCTAAATAAATAATACATACACTCATTAAATGCATAATGCACAGATGGAACAAAATCGTTACCTGTCAATATGCTGGGTAACTCGAGCAAACTTCTATTTGTGGTATCTCAGATATTGTTCAGAACCAATAACACAGAACAACTTGTTAGATCAACATATATTGCTTTATGTTTATACCTTATGACCAAATTCTAAAATAATCCAATTTATTGGCCAATCGACTACATTTTTGCACAGGTACTAGTCATACTTACTGTGTAGTTTGCTTGGCTTCTATAACAACCTTTTTGAATAAAATACCTTGCTTTAATGAATTTCTCTATATTATAGCAAATACTTTTGAGAGCATACACACTTGGGGGTAAGCTTGTTTCACACTTTTAAGCAAGAAAGGATAGGAAATGCTTACATGGTACACTTCTGTTGTCAGTATGTCATCAGTGAATTGCATCTGTTCCAGTGCTTCTTCTAGCAATTTTCTATGGTTGAAAACTTTTAAGAAAACTATTAAAGGCAGTCTGGGGGCCCCTAATTATTGGGGGCCTGCTCTCCCCCATGCCATGGGGTCTGCGGGGCCATTATTCATGCCGCTGGTTCTGTGCCACAACATCAGTTATAAGACTTTTATTTTTATGCAAATATTTACAGATTAAGTCTGTGAGAATTCTTGCCAACAGAGATTGAGAACATGAAACCTGTAATATACTAATGTAATCAAATCAACAATGCACAATATACTTATTGTATACAGTATTTCAAACCAGTTCCAGTTATAGTGTGTTTGCATGACATGTAAACATAATTTTCACGTTGCAGTATATAGTGAAGATATGAGTAACAAAATAAAAAAATGCACACACACACACACACACACACACACACACACGCACGTTAACACACACATGCATAAATTATTATGAAAGCATATACATGCTATTAACTCATATCTTTTATAATTTTTGGCCATGGAATTATGAATTAATATTGTTTGATTGCAAAGTTCCAAAATGCGGCCCTTAGGGATACTTGGGGATTGGACAAGTGTGAAGCTTGTATCTCATTTTGATAACTGCAGGTATAATTTTCTGCAATATCAATTTGCAATAATTGCAGAGGTACATCAAATGCTCTCCTTGGTAAAGGTCAGTGGTGTATATTGTGTGGCAATCAATGCTATGACCAAAAGCCCATATCTAATGTAAACTAGAAATTAATAAGTAATGTTAGCAATAATTACAACACTAGCCAGTTTTCCTCATGAAGAATTAGTGTGTCAGATGGAATATCTCTTGTTCTATTAGAAAAAATTGCTGACTGTTTGCATAACAAAAATGTTAAAGAAAATAGAAATGTCTTGAATAGATTGATTGATGCAGTGGTACTTTTTGCAAAACAAGAATGCTTTTTTGGAGGCCATGAAGAAAGTGAGAAGTCATTAAAAAGGAAAATTACATAGAACTGCCACAGTTTCTGGCCAATTGTGATGAGGCATTGCTTGAGCATTTAAAGATAGCTACTGTTCTGGAAGACACCCAGCTCTACTTGATGCTGTGGCCAGTGTTGTTAGAGATAATATTAAGTCAGGTATTGGTAAGGTTATTTTTATTGAACTCATGCTCAATGAAACAACTGATATCACAAATAAAAGTCAATTATGTACTATTCTGTGCTATGTTGACGATGAAGGCAATTGCAAAGAATGATTTAAATATATCACTGGTGTAAGTTCTGGCCGAACAGCCAGTAGTTTATTTGAATGTGTGACTATAGATGACTTAGGGCATACAAAACAAAAATTGTTACTCAAACTTTTGATGGCACTGCAGTAATGGCTGGACATGTTTCTGGACTTCAGACTTTAACTTAAATTGAGTAACCTATTGCTACCTTCATCCACTGTTATAGTCACAGACTTAATCTTACATGTTCCCAATCTATGAATTTTATTAAGAAAACCAGACAGTTCTTTGATTTTCTTAATGGTTTACTCACTTTTTTCTCACATTCCACTTCACTACATTAATTTTAAATCACAAGTTGTATACCTGAACATTGCAATTTATTATTTTCCCATGTAGTGTAGTACAAATAATGTATCCTGTATTCATACTACATTTGATCTATCTTTGATCTATCTAGTAAGATAATGCTAATAAAAACCATTTATACCTATTTAAGCTAAATGAAGCTAAGCATAGGAAGGAAGGAAAAATGAACTTTAAAAAAAGAAATACAAGAATATAAGCACAAAAATATAGCACAAGCTTGCTATGCTCCATGCAACCAATGGTGTTCTATCTTGTACAAGGGCATTCTGAGCATTAATCCACAACCCCATTTTGTCCAGATCTGGTAGGCTAGTGATAGCCCAAGGCACAACCCCTGTGTATGCCACTGGCAAAGGTGAAGTATTTCTGTGACTGTTCCTGATTGGAGGTATGCATCAGGAATTGTGGTAGCTGTTCTCAATTCATCTAAAGCATCACTTATAGTTTCTTCCATTAGCAACCTTTCAGATGCTTATGCATCATTTCCCACTGACAGTAGTGCATCACAAGATTGCTGATCTTATAGTTTTTAAATTTGTATGGTAGTGATATACACATACACACTGTGTGGGATGTCACAATATGGTGTAACATATGATGTATGTAACTGAGCAAATTTACTACAGCCAATGCTTGCCTCTAGACATCTCTCCTTAAATAAATTAATAGCTTCAGTTACAATAAACAAGTGATGCCTAGCAATAATATGACAATCACACAACCTGTTTTTCTGTGTGCTGATTTCATCACTGCTGTAAGTTTATAATCTGTTGAATACTTTATCGCTTATTTTTCATAACATTTTCACTTCTAAATTTGCTGAAAGTTTTTTGATAACTTTCACTTTTTTCAAGGACTTTTTTGGCATTGTTATTTGTTTTCCTATGCACCTTTCCTACAGCAGATGGAGAAAGTTAAATACATTTAGCTACATCTCTTGCTTTTTAGCAGCATGGCTTAATCTTTTCCCTTCTACCTCCTTTGCTTTTCTCATTATTGCTTCTCCTGCTGTTTCCTTAGATTTTTTCCTCATACCTACACCTCTTCATTATAGCCTCCTCTTAAATTTGTATTGTTCATCAGTTTTGTGCTTCTGCATAAATGATTTGTCTTTCTTCATTTGTTTTACCCATTATCTTGATAACCAAAAATAATGAAATAAGTTTTAGTTTACATTCTTTGGAATGAAGTGATTTAAATAATATCTGCAGCTAACATATCAGAAGCATCTGAATTTGACATCGGAGATTTACCAATATTTTTTCTGACTAAATTTACATTACTGTAAATGAAACAGTACTGCATTTATGATGTACATTCCAAGGTTTCCCTTCAAAAGTTGTTAATATTGGGACAAAACTCCAAAACAGGTAGAAGAAATCTGTAAACTTTCTTAGAAAACAAACCTGTGGTTCAAATTCCAGCTGTGGTATTGAATTTTTAAGTTCCAGTTCTATCTCTCAAACATAGCCCACACACGGTCTTATAACATTATTATTACAGGTATTATAACATTCATCACTGGTAAGCCATTTCACACACTTAGGCTGAAGTATGATAGGAATATTGTTGCAATACATCCTTTGAAAACTGCAGAATATCTACAAATACCAACATACAATTATAAAGAGAAAGTAATTTTTACTCAACATTTTTAATAAGTTATGAAACTCCTCTTTATAGGTTAGTTATGGAGTAATTTACAAGGTACACAGGCAAACGCAAATTTTATCTTCTCTGCCACTTATATTGTTATTATGGTATTCTGCCCAAAAAAATTGATATTGAAATTTTGTCAGAAATGCACCTTTTGAACTCCATTGCCCAATTTTTTTAAAGGGGTAGGTGTGTTTGTGGGTGTGTGTATGTGTGTCAGTGTGTGTGTGTGTGTGTGTGTGTGTGTGTGTGTGTGTCCTTAATAAGATAGATCAAATTAGAATTTTGTGGTGCTTACGGGCCTGTCGACAACTAGGTCATTAGGGTAGAATTTTCTTAAGTCTGCATTAGGGGTAATACCATTTTGAGCAAGTTGTCCTCGCAGCATACAATTGTCACTCACTAGTTCTTCATTCTTATGTAAAAGCATTTCATAATCCATCAAGAGACATTTCTTTCTTTTCATGCACTCAGCCAACTTCTGGTTGGAATTTCTTAGTTCCACGATGTAGTTGAAGGCCTGTTTTAGGGCGTCAGTCTTAGTCTGGCTGGGTCTTCCAGCTCTTGTAGGACAAAATTGTGTTAGCTGACCCAGTTCCACAAACAATTTTTCAAGGTTATCTTCTGTGGACTTCCTTTCTTTGGATAATCCTAGGCACTACCTCTTTAGGCAGCTCCGGAATTGTTAATCCCACTTCCACCTGGGGGTTTGGCTGCAGAGTAGAGACAATTTGTGAAAGTTACTTGGTCCTCCAACTTGAAGTATGCTGTTATTTACAATTCTTTTTCTCCCTGTAACCGATACTCCATATTCTCCTGCTCTGGATCCAGTAGCTCCTCTGCATGAGCCAATTCTTCAACAGCAACCTGCTCCCCTCCATGTTCCAATAGTCCAGCTTCCTGCCCTATGGCCATACTTGATGCTGTCATTCTATTATCATCTTGCACAAAAATCCCATAATTTATTTCCCTACATTTGTCCGAAATAATAGATTCCATGTTTGATCTTCAATGTCTAGAAATTGACAACTTTGTGGACTTTGTGCTATTCTCTAAAGGTTTAACTCAATTTTTGGTAGTCAACGACAGCATACTGCCACACAACATATAACTATATGCCACAGAACCTACATGCTTATTAATTATGACTGTTTTTTGTTTCATACTTGCAACATTGTTACCTAATACTGGAACAAAACTCCAAAGCAGATTTAAGAAATTGAATTGTAACTTCAACACATGTTTCCTGTTTATGTAAGGGCCCTAATGACCTAGCTGTCGACGGGCCCTTAAACACAATTCACTCACTCACTGTTTATGCAAAGTACACAATATAATTTTGTAATAGCACAACTGTAATACACAATTAGTGTAATAAGGTTAACAACTTTAAATAAGAAAAAATTGAAGCTATTAACAGTGAAGCAACAAGATTCTAAAGTAAGAACAAATTAGAAACCAGAAACTTCACTTATCTTAGTAATGTTGCAGTTCTTTTTGCTGACCCTGGGTTTCAAGTTGAAGACAGCAACCTGTTCTTACTTTAGAAGGTTAACTACTACTGTTTAAAAAAAAAAAGATTTAAGAAATCTGTAAACTTTCTTAGAAAACAAACCTAGTGCCATATATTAGCAGTTTCAGAAGTTTTATAGAGATTGTCTTAGTGGTAATATAATAAAACTATTTTTTTATTTTTATGTTAGTATGAGGACATTAAACATATGACATTTGTAAAACAAGTTTTCTTTACTTAATGTTTGTGGTTCATTAACTTAGAAAAGAGTTAAGTACCTATGGCATAAACTTTTCTCCCACAATTTTATTGCTTGTATGTATTTTTAATAACCAATATTTAGTTAAATATGAAAATGTTTACTGTTCAGCTTTGAACTACATAAGCACATATTAGTGCTTAGAATGACACTTCTTTCATTGATATATCAAAAATGGAATATTTAAAGCTTCATTTCATGTAGCACTTGATAAAATATGACAATAATTTGCTACAAAAGTAGACTTCTTCTCATGGATAGTCCACACACCGTATTCGGATATGAACCAACTTTGGCCCAACTTTGCTTTTATTTCACTACCTATTGTTTGAGCACTAATCAAAGTAGAACATACTTTGTTCTCCAATTTAAAGAAAATACTCTTATGCTGTACTGTAAACTGTCATCTCAAGCAGTTTTTAATTCTTTACCACTGCCTCTGGTACAAACCACAAGGCTAAATAATTTGCCAACATGGATGCCAAGAGATGTCACAGATCCACAACTGGAGGGTATAAGTTCATGTGTTGCTTACTACATGTACACACGATATTGATATGCAGTGAAGAATGTAAACAAATTCTGTCTGGGCAAGAACTCAAGGAAAGATGTCGGAGAGTGTTTGATGATCACAATCAAACATTCTCAATTTTTCTGAGGTGGATGTAATACTAATTTCAAATTACACTGTTCTACAAGGATCATTTTTCTCATATGGAAATATGTCTTTCCAAAGAATTTCAGTGCATAAATTCAAATCTGAAATCATAAATTTGCTATCACGTACAGTTTTTTAGTTATAGGGGATAGGTGTCTGCCTTAACCAATCCTTTTTAGGTATGATAAAGTTGGTGATATTTTCTTTGCAGTTGGTAATAATCAATTTTGTTAAATAAGGAAAAATTGAAGCTATTAACAGTGAAGCAACAAGATTCTAAAGTAAGAACAAATTAGAAACTAAAAACTTCACTTGATATGGCTTTGAGAATGAGCTGGACACAGCTTGAAACCCAGGGTCAGCAAATCGTACTAAGATAAGTGAAGTTTTTAGTTTCTAATTTGTTCTTACTGTAGAATCAATTATGTATTTCAGTTTCAACGCTCAGATGTTTCCACTCCTGTTGCCAAAAGAATTAACTCAATATGTGGGTCATTATTTAACTGGTGGCAACATTTCGTATGTTAGCAAATGTTGATATTTTAAGTACATTGTATATCTAACTGTAGTATATAAACAATGTAAAAGTGTCCATATTTCTCTTTTAACCCTCTTGCCGCCGCACATTGATCAAAACGATGGTGTCTGCCAAGTCCAAGTATGGCCGCTGGGGTGAAAAATGCTGAACTACTAAATCTTGAAATGTCAGCGTTTAGAAAAAAGTTCACAGTAAATGTAATTTTAAAGCTAGAATAAAAATCCAAAAAGCGAATTTTACCAAATTAATTTCTATTCAGTATTTTATTATTTAGAAGAATTATCATATAGCAAATAAATATCTACCACATATTTTATTACACCAATGAGGAATAATAGTTTTGTTACAGTAATTTGAGATGAAATATCACACATTTCTACTGAAATAATGCAAATAACATTTAGCACCATTAAATATGTATTCAATACAAGTGAAAAAACAAACATACCTTCAAAATTATGTTATATTGCATAAAATATAGCTCGCCAGTATCCATGACTTCAATGTGGTTTGCACCAAGAATATGAACTCTTCAATTATTACTGTCCTAATTTCCCAGCACTAGTTCTAATACTATTCCAGTTTTTTAATAATTCTCTGTTTACATATGTGAACATAAAACTAATTATAATAATAATTTCTGGTACCACAAAATAAAAAATAGAACACTAATTAAAAAATTTAATTTACCTTTGCACAGTTAAGCACTTTTTGCTGCAAACAAAGCATTACACTGATTTAATGCACAAATTAAATTAATTGTAATGATCCCATTTAGCCATAAATCATTAATTTGGTATTTAATTTGAGCATTTATGTAAATTAACGTACTTAGAATGTAACACTTTTTCACATTTTATGCACACTGTACCTATGCAATCTTTTCATTGCCGCAGTATTTGAGTAACAGAGTTAATAGGAAAGATTTCTTTGAAGCTCTCATTTTTGCTATCCTGCCCTACATCACTATTGTCAGCACTGCAGTCACTGTTATCATTATCATCATCACTGGAATTCCTGTCAGAACAGGCATTTAAATCGACATGCCTCCTTTACGCATCAGGAGACCCTGTAGTTGTCTCAGGTACACAATCCTCACTTAGAGTATTTACATCCACATCACACTCATCATTAAAGGCCGGAGGGATGTGCGCTCACATGCGATACAGGTTAACTGGATGCAGAGTATGAATGACATCAGAAGTACAGCACGGCCATCAAATGTGCAGACAACTGCCACTAGAAGCAAAAGTTGAAAACAACCTAATGTAGTACTCTGCAAGTGTAAGCAGACGCAAGGTCAAGGTGTAGTATAACACAACTATTTTGTTTCTTCTCGCAGTGAACTGCAGACATGGAGTGATGTTCTTTAGTGTTCATATGATGCTTGTTGGTTGTGCTGCAGTAAGGGGGTTTTCATGGTCAGGTTATACCTACCTGCAGTTGTTTACATGCATGAGCAACAACAATAAAGTCCATGTGCGGTATACGTATGAAAAAATGCACACGCTTTTGGCCTTTAATAATAAGATTTGATCTATCTCTTATGGTTTATCAGTTATACAAAGGTCATCTTGAGTAAACAGGACTACACAGGCTGTAGCCAGAAAAGTCAAAATGTACATTTCATTTACCATAAAAATAACTTAAACATATGTAATTTTAATCAAAATGTTAGTCATTTTTGAGAAAATCAAAATTTTTGAAAAGTTTTCATGTAAAGAGTAGTTTAGCATGGAAGAATTTTCTTCAAAATCTTTGTGTCGCATCCTTGAAATATATTATACTTACATACCAACATTGAGTTTTAACTGAATTTTCGTTTTTGAGTAATGCAGTTCACAGACACACAGAAACACACACGCACAGAAACACACATACACAGAAACACACACACAGAAACACACACACACACACACACGTGTGCATGGACCTTTCTCTCAAAATGCTTTTTTACTTTCTCTACTGATAAGTAGAGGAAGTATTGTATTCCACCCAAAAATTTGATGTCGAGATTTCACCAGAAATATATGTTTTGAGGCTCCCTGAATCAAAAAAAAAAAGCATATTTGGAAAAAGGTCTGTATGTGTCAGTCTGTGTGTCTGTCAGTCTGTGGACAGCATAACTAAAAAAAAAAAGTCAGTTAATAACCAAAGTTGGTACTTAAGTTTAATGTCTTTCAAGGATGCGACACATAGATTTTGAAGAAAATAGCCCCACCCTAAGCTACCCTTTACATGGAAAATTTTTCGAAAACTTTTATTTTCTTGAAAATGGCTCAAACGATTTTGATTAAAATGTCATATGTTTGAGATATTTTTATGATAAATGAAATGTATATTTTGAATTTTCTGGCTATAGCCTATGTAGTACTGTTTAGTCTGGATGAGGTTTGAATAACTCGTAAACCGTAAGAGATAGACAAAATTTTACTGTACAAGAAATGTTGTTGTTAGCTAATACTGGATTTCTGACAATGAAGTCATTAATCCTCTTGCTCTCCCATATTTTTCACTGATGATATTGAAGAGAGCAATAGCAGTAATAGTAACCGCTTTTTAGAGAGCACCATATTTTTATGTTTTGGCGGTCACATCGCTCTCTCACAACCCCCAGAATGCCTGGAGGACCACACCTGTCGTTGGTTTACGGGTCTCACCGACCTGACCGGGAGAATTATCAAAATAAATTCACCGACCATAAATTCACCAAGAAATGTAGATCTTGCTAAAATACATAATTTATGTCTGAATAAATTTTTTTGTAGACTGAACCATTTCAGAGATATTTCTTGTTTTGTGTGTCAGTTTCGGGAAAACTTAGAAATTTCGTGCAATGGAACATCGTTGTTCATTTTTTATATGTTGAGCGTGCAAAGAGAATGGGATCTCAAAGTTTTAAAATATTTGACTATTGCTCAAAGTCTAGTGTATTCCAATATTCCCCTTGCACATATAAGGAAATAAGCAATAAGATAATTTGTATAAATATTTATCTCAACTAACACAAAGAAGATATAGGAATAAGAGTTTGTAAGAATGGTTAGTACAAGAGTAGAGAAACTCATGTGAGTGCAACACATCAGATTTTTCTTTCATGATTCAGGAGATCTCAAAACATATTTCCCGTGAAATCTTGATATTGAAAATTTGCGTCAAATACAATACTTTCCCTACTTTATTATACGTAGTAGAGAAAGTGATAAAGCTTTATGTTTGCTATGCCGAAAGGAAATGTATGTAATGTAATCACAAAACCAACACATATGTTTCTATTCGGTTCCAGCACTGCAGAAGCTTTCCTTGTTTGTAAAGATATGTGGAACATGTGGCAATTTGGATTCTTTGAATGACTCTTTGAACCTGGCAAATGAAATCTAGGGTATAGGCTGGATATAGTAGTATTAAAAGAAATAAGTAGGAGTGGAATAAGAAGGATAGATCACCAGAATTACACATTACTGCATTGTGGATCAATTTAGCTTGAACTACAGGAAACAAGATTTATTATCACCAAGAGAGTACCTAGCGAAGAGTTTGAGCCAGTTAATGAAAAATTGTGTGGAATATGACTTAAGGATAAATTTACAAATGTGACTATACTATCTGTGTATGCACCTATGGAAGAGGAGGGGGAGGAGTAATTAGAAAATAAAGAGTTTCATGCCAGTTTGGGAAAAGAATATGGTGAGGAAATAGTTCAAGCAAGATCACTTAGAGTGAGAGGGAAACACTTTGTACTTTGAAACAATGATTTGGGAAAGGTATTTTTCATGTGGTTTGTTTTGCTCTGTGCCAGAATTGTATTGTATACTTATGACTCCGAATTAGTTGTTGTTTACCATAGTCTATGAGTTATCTGTTCTGTACCTTTTTACTTTCATAGTTTAGTATTTCTCCCTTTGATTGCTTTGACTGCATTTTTTGTACCAGAAAGAGTGATATTGTCATTTGAATTGTGACAGAACTGTGTTGTTATGTTCATGTTTGCTCAGGGTTAGATCTTGTTTACTAAAATTGGTGCAATTTCTATTGCTAAATGATTTGCTTTGTTATTTAATGTGCCTGTTTTTGTAATTCCAGTATTTCTCTTTGTGATTGCTTTGGATACACCGTATTTTTTACCTGGCTGTAAATATATACATACAGCCAGAGTGTGGCACTGATGACCTTAGTTGTTTTGTACTACCCAAAAGCAGTCACTGCCACCTCCACCACCACCACCTCCACCACCAGCAGCACCTCCACCACCACTAGCACTGCTGCCACCACTGCCACCACTGCCAACAGCACCACCACCAGCACTGCCACCACCATCATAACATTCATACTTTCATTCACACTTCCATACTCTAGGGAGCATGGAGAATAATCCTGTTTGAAGAAAAGCTCCCACACACTAGCTAGGAATTGAACCCATGATCTCTGGATTAGAAGGTTAGTGTGCCGAATACCAGACCACCAAGACAATTACTGGATTCTTGCTATTGTGAAGTATAGATTCTCCTTTATTTTATTTGCCCTTCTGAAGCACAACTCAATGGGATAAAATTTACCACATTTAGGTATTTTGGTAGGCAGTTCTCACTCCATTACTCTAACTGTATGAAAAAGCTAGGCCACAAGATACAGAATAAAGCAATTTAAAGAATAACAGCTTTTGATGTTTAATTTGCTTTACCCCAATTCGCTTACATCAATATCAAAGATGAATCAACAGTCAAACATAGCTTAAAAACAGAGATGCTTTCTGCACATGTTCCCAGTTATTAGTGTAAGTGACATACAATGGTCACAGTTTGACTCAAGTTCTTCCCAAATGACATCACTGTCTTCTTTTCTTCTAAGAAGAAATTCATTGTTGTGCATAGGTTGACTTGCAGAAATTTCTCTGCTTGTTCAAGTGGCAATAACTAATACCAACAGCCTATATTTCTAGTTGTTAATTGTTGCTAATGACCAAATTCTTCAAAGTATGTTAGATCAAAATTACAATACCTGAATGCAGTGGCATAATGTGGTGTGTGGACTTGGGCATCACTTTGGACTTGTGTTAAGGGTACTTACACATAGGTGAAATTTCTAAATTCTATAATTATTAGTGGATTTTGTTCAAATTCATATCAGACATAATATATGCAAGGAATACAAATACATACAAATTTTCATTGCAATATCTTTAACACTTTTAAATTTATTATCTTCTTTTAGCTATTTTTAGCACCGTACCTGAAATGCTCACAGATGTTGAATTTCAATGGTGTTATTTGTCACTTCTTCTCAAACTGGATCGAATTCATTTCTATAATTCTGCTGAAAATACTGGAAGGTGTCTAGCATTTTATTACCATAAGCTATATCTGTTAGCTTTTTCTGCACCATTTGAAACAATACATCATGTGCTGAAATATATTGTAAAAAACCACCAGAAGAAAACTGAAATCAAAATCTCTCAATTTACTTACTCCACCACCTGCACACATACTTGTATCTTGATGCCACTTAAAATTGTCATTATTACTCATTGATTCAAATAAATCCTCCAGATCAGTCTTAAGCTCTTTTACTGTAGTTACTTTAAAAATTCCAATGGGTTTGTGATGCAGAAGGAATTATTCTTTTAACAGTTACATCCAAAGCATGAACTCTCTTCACATGAGCATTGGCAGACTTTTTTTCAGGCGGGAGGGGGGGACACATGTTGGAAATTTTCAATTAAACAATATTAATTCATTATTCTGTTGCCAAAAACTGTAAAAGATGAGCTGTAGTATTTGTTGCGGATAAGCATATTAATTTATGCTAAATAAAAGCTGTTCCTTACATCAACATTAAAGCAATAGTCTAATAGTAATTGATTGCACATTACATTTGTTATTTTACTAGGGGGAGCCACGGCCCCCCTACTCCCCCCCCCCCCTTGCGATGCGCATGTCTCTTCATTGATTTTGTAAAAATAGTGCTAAATGCTGTAAGGGAAACAAAGAAATGTTTCACTTCTTTAATGCAGCTAGCTGATTGTACTAAAACAAGATTTAATTGGTGAGCATAGCAATGAAGAAACAGTGCCAATTTACAATGCCCCAAATTTTAGCTTGCAGCCCAGCATGTTCCCCTGCCATCACTGCTGCCCCATGATACATTTGGGCAATCAGTCGGTCTAAACATGAGAAGTCATTTAGTGTATTTAAAGCATGCTTCAAAACACATTCAACTTTTTTGTCTGCAGTTAAATTTGTAAAACTGATGACCCTTTCTTCAGTTGTTACAGAGGGAAAGGTAGTCAATAGCTGATACCTTTGGCTAACATTGGAAATTTCATCTAATATCAGAAAGACAAAAGATGCTTCAGGAATCTCTTTTCTGAATTTGTTGGTCATCGCTGTGGTGATATTAAATCATTTTGCACACCCAGTGAGGTAGCATGAAATACAGTGGACTTTTTGAGCCATTCTTTGAGAGACATGTCACATTTAGTTAATTCATTTATATATTCAATGAAATTTCCTTTAATGGATGACTCGGTGCTCTCAGTGTGGCTACAAAATGCAAGTCCTTGTTTCCTTAAAAAGCAGGCAGCTCTTATGAAGTGTGACAGTAGGGGAACGGCGGATAGTATGGGCCCCTTAAGGAAAAACATTTATATGTTTGATTTTGCACAAAAAAGGTCACAGATACATTAAAGCGTTTCTTTGAACACTTCCTTTACATATATGATTTAAAAAAGTTATGATAGTCAAGAGATACACACACATATTAAAGTTTTAAAAAAAGGCTTATATTTGGTGGCCAGAGAAAAGGTCGGGTAGTATGGGTCATACAAAAAAAGACAGGATTTTAAATTAAATAAAATACTTTTGGGGTAAAATAACATACAGAACGTTTATTTATCTATATACAAAGCGATTCAAAATAAAAAAGTAAAAATTTAATTGACAAAAGTCATTTGTATTCACACAAACACAAATTATGGTTTTTTGTGAACAAAAATTATCACGAAAATCAGATCATAATTTTCATAAAAAAGAATAAGGGTTTAACTAAGCTTTATCTAACAGTTATTGTTTTTACAGTAATTGCAATAATAATAATACAAAGGGTCTTCAATTACCGCACAAAATTCATGAGCCCACCCCTCACATGGTTTGCACTGGATCCAGTTTTCTTCAAAACTCTCCCCACACGTAATGCAGTCTTTTTGCACCTTCTTTTGACATGCCCACCTTTGAATTGCTATAATCTATAGGCTTGATTTCTTTCCTTGCGGTTTGGTTTTCTTTTTTATCTGGATTCCAGGCCTAACTCCTTCCGACTTCTGTTGTTTCTCAAATTTTAACTGCCTCTTTATCTCTTTTACAGTTTCTTTTTCAAGTTTCTTATTTTTCTTTTCAACTTTGAATCCAAATCTCTCAAGCTCTAGTAATAGTTATACAAACTCTTATTCAAATGTTGGTTTGAAAAAGCCCATTTGGGGTTTCACAATTGGTTTGCTGGTTTCCTAAGACATATTTTTCTTTGAAGTGTAGTTCTAGGAACCTTAAAATGATTGGCTGCAGCTCTTGTCATTTGACCCTCTAAGACGCATGAAACTGCCTGTTTCGTAGCATCCTCTTTCCACTCTCCACCACCCTCACCTTCAGGCTTCTTCTTGAAATTTAGCATCGCATACTAAAAAAAATTTGCAATCTACTTAGGTGGCCCATACTACCCGATTTTTGTTTGGCCCATACTACCCGACCAACATTGTGCACTTAAACATGTTGAAAAACGAAAACGGCTTGAGCAACCGGAATTACATTACCACAGTGTAATGTATATTAGTCCAGCTGAACGTTAATACTATTTTGGTAATTTGACTCCTTACCTTTAACAGCAAACAATGATCACAAAAGTTACGCGCAGCAGCAACTTGACCACACGAAAAGAAACAAAATGTTGTGGCAGCCAAAACAAAGCACTTACATCAACCAACTTCTATAGCAAAATGGAGCGATGAAGGAGGTGTAACCTTGACAATGTATATGTCTGCTACCTAGTGGCAAATCCGAGAAACACTAAGTGGTCCATACTACCCGCCAGCCCGTACTATCCGCCTTTCCCCTATTGTTCTGTTTCTTGTAACTTCTATGTTATGCTGATCATTGGATCTTCTATACTCACCACTCAAACAAAATTCCATTCTTCTATTCTTACTGAACATTTTCAGTTCTTTCTCACACATGATGTGATTGAAGGAATATTTGTGATTTCTACTGCTTTATATATGTTGTTTAAATTATCATATCTGCTTGTGGTCCAAACTAACTTTTCTTTGGAAAACAAAAGACATGACCACCAAACCAATCTTTTTAGGGTCCTATACTCACAGAGCCGTGCTTCAGTTTCATACACTTCATCATTAAAGTGCCTATGACATTTTTAGTATTGGTTGTTATATTTAAAGAACATTTTGGAGGTCCTACTTTAACTACACTTTTTCAGTAAAAGCTAGACATCGGGAGTCTCTCACCATCAATTTGTTGATTGTACAGCACTTGGATGGAACTACCCAAGTGTGGTCTGAGAGACCTCACAATACATTTATTACATATAAATTAAATAATAGCCATGGAATGTTTTTTGTTTCTTTTCAAATAACTACAACTAAGTTTTACACTTACCTAATAATAGCGCTCGCCTACCACCTAGGCGGCCCGGGTTCGATCCCAGGGACCCGCATGTGGTATTCGTGGTGGACGAAGCGGCGTCCGGGCGGGTTTTCTCCGGGTACTCCGGTTTCCCCCGCCATCTCATTCCACCGGTGCTCCATCTTCATGTATCATCAGTGTCACCGCCTGCGGTGCCGTAGTAGTAAAAGCGGGCGTTAAACACTACAACAACAACAACAACTTACCTAATAGTTTGGTCTTCACTGTATATTATCACATTTACTAGATATTACCCCTATGAGTAATTCTATTACAACATCATGACACTGATTTTAAAGCTCTAAGTCCAAGGGTTTGGTTCTTTTCAATCTTCGTACTGTGTTGCTGTTTGCTACCATACGCAGTACCTCTGTGTTTTCATGTGCACGTAACCGTCTTTCATGCTTAACCGCAGCAGCTTTAATTTCTTCACTGACAAATGCTATATTCAAGTCCATGTGGATATTGTCATTGTGCACATACCAAGGTGCTTTTACTATAGCACTTAGTACCTTATTCTGAAATCTCTGAATGATTTCAACATTCGTTTTCTTGGTGCAACCCTACAGGGGTACGCCATACATCCATACAGGTTTTAGCACCTGTTTATTAATCAACAATTTATTGTGTTGACTTAGTTCTGAGTACTGTCCCAGTAGCCAATACAGTTTTCTAAATCTTAGATCTAGTTAACTTCTTTTTCTTTTTACATGCGATTTCCAGTTAAGCTTTTCATCTAGCACCAGACCTAGGTACTTCACCTCTTTTTTGTAGGGAATAGTTTGTCCATTTATTTCAATGAGTACCTTTTCTATTTTCTTGTTTGTGAAGTTTATATGGACCGACTTTGTTTCATTTAATTTTATTCGCCATTTTTTTGTCCAAGTACTGACTTTGCTGATTGTTTTTTGAAGTTTTTCTGTAGCCTCCTCAACAGTATCTCCTACTGACATAACTTCCATGTCATCAGCAAAAGTCGCCATCTCGGTTTCCTCATCTTGTGGGACGTCTTGTGTATACAAAAAGTATAATATCGGTCCAAGTACACTACCCTGCGACACTCCCGCAGTAACATCTTTAAATGCAGAGTATTCACTTCCGTGTTTAACTTGGAATTTTCTATCTTTGAGATAGGATTATAAGATTAGACTGAATTCTCCAGGTAGATCTCTCTTTAATTTAAAAAGAAGGCCTTTATGCCATACTTTATCAAAGGCCTGAGATATGTCTAAAAAGGCACTTGCACACACTTTCTTTTCTTCGAGAGTTCTTTCAACTATTTCCACAATTCTGTGAACTTGTTGCATGGTTGAATGTTTAATTTGAAAGCCAAATGAGTTTGCATTTCTTAATAATGGGGTTGAGACGTCTTAAAAGCAGTTTCTCAAATAATTTCGACATTGTTGGCAGCAAAGAGATTGGTCGATATGATTTTCTATCATGGGGGTCTTTTCCAGGATGGAGTGTTTAAATACTTTTTTTATTAATACCTTTAAATACATATAATATGAATCATAACATTAAAGCTTCAGAAACAAAATCACTGAACAACTATAAGTATTGACAATCTTAAGTGGCACAAACTAAGAATATTTCTCATACATATGAAACAACCCAATGCTTTATGGTTTTAAATTTATATTTTATTCTTTATTATGAGACAGAATATAAGGACCCCAATAGAAAATCGTTCATATAAATGTTTGTTATAAGTGTATAAATATTAGAATTGTTTGTGTTTTAACAATAAAAACTATTTGCACGGATGAATACAAAATGGCGGTGTGTCGTATCAAAGTGACGCCAAGAAACAATTCAGTAGCGTCTATATGTTCAAGGTGATAAGACGTGTTTTGGTAGCATGCGAACATGGAACTTTCACCAAACTTTTATCCAGCATAAATTCTACCAAATCACAAAAGATTAAAGTTTTTTAAGTGTTTAATATGGTGCTGAGAGTGTAAAATATCGAAGTGTTAATAAATAAATACATTGTGATAAAGAAACATTGATATATGCATTCCATCCGTTACCTCGACCCTGTAGATAGAAAACGCGTCTGCTATCACAGTATTCCATCTTTCTGAGAAGAACATTATTCTTGCTGCTATGTGTTATCAATAATCATTTAAAAACTGCACCAATTAATAGAAATCATTAGTTTAGGAACATATTTACATAATTCCAGTAAGGATTTGAGAATAAATGTGGTTAATCAACAAAACTGCAAACAAAATACTAGGTATATAAATTCAATAAGTTCTGTATGTCACATACTTCCATTGCACACAATTACAACACCTAATTGCATATTTTAACAAATATAAACAGAGACATTACTTCAGGTATGATAACAATTTTGACAAACTTTTACAGTACATTCCAAATATATAGGCTTCCTGCAAGAGCAGCACATTTATGCAGTATTTCTTCTTTTGCTAGAAGAACATGTATAGCACACTTTTCGCTTCTGAAGTTTCTCTTCAAAGCTTGGAAGTCCCTCTTGAATATCCAAAGCTCTCCTTATGCAAGCTCTAGTTTCAATAGTGAGTTGTTTGTTGGCTACTCGAATTTCCATATATGATGCAACAAGCTCCTTTGCAAGCACTATCATGAAGTCTAATCGGGAAATGGCTGATTGTTTTTGTAAGAGCCATACATTATAAAGGCATTTACTGCACTAATGAATATGATTCTATAAAAAATATTCACAGACCATCGGCATCCAGGGAATCAACACCACCCTTGGTTTCATTGTAGTAAGCAGTGATCTCTGGTTTGTCACTTGCACTGTCTGTGCTCCTAGAGTTACGCATGGAGGATACCAACACTACTGCTCTATTCTTCTTTGGTACATGGAAAATCAATGCTATATTGTTGGTGAACCCATAGAGCTCTGAATCCACTTTTCTAGCTTTATGAGGAAAAAATTCAGGTGGTATTTCTCTCTTGTTTTTCTTAAGAGCACCCACATATGTCAGACCTCTTTCCATCAGTATTTTCACCAGCTCAATGGATCCAAACCAATTATCAGCCGTGATGCTACTGTTGGAATTTTGAAGATGATTTGTCAGCTGAAAGACACATTGTGCAGGTTTCAGAAGTTTTCGTTCCTCATCCGTAAGTGTTACTCCATCAAAATCCCTACCAGTAAATATATAGGCATTGTGAAGATACCCACTCCTTGCATCAGTCAAGCACATGATTTTAAGACCATATTTGGCAGGCTTCTTAGGGAAATACATTTTAATTTTGCATCGTCCATTGTAGAGTGGACCATTTCAGAGATATTGCTTGTTATTTGTGAGTTTTGGAGAACTTAAAGCTTCTGTCAAATGGAACATCATTATTTATTTTTACTTTCTCTACTACATATAGTAAAGTAGAGGAAGTACTATATTCCACCCAAAAATTCAATGTCAAAATTTCCCCAGAAATATATGTTTAGAGGCCACCTGAATCCCTCCAAAAAAGAGCATTTTAGAAAAAGGTACGTATGTGTGTCAGTATGTGGACAGCATAACTTAAAATTCAAAAGTAGGTTAAAACCAAAGTTGGTATTTAAGTCTAATGTCTTTCAAGGATGCGACACAAATATTTTGAAGAAAATTCCTCCACCCTAAACTACCCTATACAAGAAACATTTTCGGAAAATTTTGATTTTCTTAAAAATGACCCCGATTTTCATTAAAATATCACATGTTTGAGATATTTTTGTCGCAAATTAAATGCATATTTTGAATTTTCTGGCTACAGACCCGTAGTCGTATTTAATCTGGACGACTGTTGCATAACTGGTAAACTGTTAGAGATAGACCAAATCTTAGTATACAAAAAATATTGTTGTTAGCTGATGCTGGATTTCTGACATAGAAGTCATAAATCCTCTTGCTCTCCAATATTTTTCACTGATGGATGGGGCACTAGAAGTGGCCGGGCATATTTGAAGGTGGTCTCGATCCATTTCCTCTTGCAGATCACATAGAGGACAGGTTAGCGTGTCTGCCTCACATTCAAGAAATCGCGAGTTCGAATCTCGCTTAGGGTAAGTTATCCGGGTAAGGTTTTTTCCGAGGTTTTCCCTACCCTGAGAAGACGAATGTCAGGTAACTTAAAGCTCCATGGACCTCAGGCTCATTTGAGCATCATTTCACCCATTTCATTTCATTCATTTGTCCGATATGACACAATGTTGGAGGACGCTAATTTAAAAAAGAAAAAAGAAAAATAGAGGACAGAGTGGTGGAGAATATATCCCAATTCTGTTTAAATACAAAAAATGTAGATCCTGCTAAAATACACCACTTTTGTGCGAATACATTTTCTGTAGAGTGAACCATTTCGAAGGTGTGGCTTGCTATTTGCGTGAGTTTTGGATAAGTTAGTTCTGTCAAATGGAACATCGATATTCATTTTTCTTATGTGTTAACTGTTCAAAGAGAACGTAATTTGAAAACTTGAAAAGATTTGACTATTGCTCAAAGCCTACTTTATTCCCATATTCCTCCTCCACCTGTAAGGAAATAATCATTAAGATAATTTCTGTGAATGTTTATCTCAACATGAAGATATAGGAATAAGAGATTGTAATAATGGTTAGTACAAGAGTAGAGACAGTCATGTAGGTGCAACACATCAGATTTTTTATACCGTAGGAGAAGAAAACTTAAAAGAAAGGAATTCGAAAGCTTTAAAGGACTTTACTATCGCTCAAATCCTGGTGTATTCCCATATTCCCCTGGCATCTGCAAGGGAATAAGCAATAAGATAATTTCTGAAGATGTTTATCTCAACTAACACGAAGAAGATATAGCAATAAGGGTCTGTAAGAATGGTTAGTACAAGAGTAGAAAAAGTCATGCGAGTGCAATGTATCACATTTTTATCTAAATTGTCAATAGTTCACCATCAATGGTTAATGCATTCATTGTCGAATTCATCCTTTATGTTATCAGAGTAAGTTGCTCTTAAAGTTTGAGCCTCTTCAAAAAAATTTTTTTTGCGTCTAACTCATAAAGCTTAGTAAGAAACTAAGAATTAGCAAAGAATTGCCCATAAGCATTACATCTATGTTTCAGTTCTTGACACATCCTGCAAATAATAATATTGAAAACATTTATTCTGTAAGTCTCAGTCAGGAAATGCAAAATTTTCTCTCTGCTCACAATGTTGCAACTTACGTCTACATTTCCTGGTGCTGTCAGAATTGTATGTATCTTCACCACACAGCTTCGTGGGTTTTTCGTATTAAAGATCAAATACCTCTTTTCCATTCAAGATCTGTTACTATTTAATTGTAAAGGTTGATAACTTCTAATTCACCCTCAACCAATTGTAACCTTTTGCTTCACTGCTAAACCTTTCTAAAATATCATTCCACAATAATGCAGCAAAGCATATCTCCAAATTTTGGAGTGAATTCATAAAGTCTGACTGCTTCAGAACTAGTGCGTTGTATTTCTCTGTTGTTGTCAGTAATTTTATTGTTTTTAGAGCTGATTGTGTCTCTAACCACGAAGAACACAAACTATGACAAGCATCACACCTGGCTGACCATCTTGTTTGTCATAGGCGTCAGCAGCCTTTTTTTTTTCACGGACATGTTGGAAGTTTGCCATAAAAAATGTTAATTCATTATTCTGTTGTCAAAATATATAGTTTACTGCAGTTAACCGTATTAAGTTGTGCTAAATAAAAATTATTCTTTACATCAAATTTAAAACAGTAGTCTAATACACGGCAATTGACTACACATTAAATGCTTTATTTTCCAAGGGGGGACCACAGCATCCCCCTACCCCCCTCACCCTTTACGACGCCCATGTTGTTTGTGAAAGACTTTTCAATGCCTTAGAGTTTGGTTTTAGAAGAGATAATAAAAGTTTCCACCTGGGTGTAGACAGTGAGAAAAAGTTGTATATAGCTCCTGAATAATACCAAATGCCATTCTGGCAGTTTGTCACAATAGCTCAATGGTGAGAGCAGCCGCCTGGTAAGCGGAAGCTCTGTGGTTCAAATCCCAGTTGTGGCATTGAATTTTTAAGTTCCAGTTCTACCTCTCGATACCAAAGAAGTTTATTGCTAGCATACAACATCCCACAGCAGAAGAACCAATAAGAATAAGCCAAACATAGAATATACACAGCAAGGGGATTTAAATCTTTAATTCGTGCTTGGAAGACCTGACATTAATGTGCCTTATCATAGGACTGAGCACGGTATGACCAAGCTCATTCAAAGTTTCCATCACAGCTGTTGCTAAGTTATGACCACAATTAGACACAAACCTTTCTACTGGTGATCCACATTCAATTACGTATCGAATGATGAATCTAATTGACTGGTTTGGGAGTTGAATAAAAAATTATAGAAGAGTACTTAGGTGTGTTTATTTCATTTACTGTAAATTTTACCAGTAAATGTCAGGGACATTATTTTAATGAACTCGTCATAGTGGTGGCTCATAACTTGTAGCAGTAGGTGTGCGGTATATTACATCCTCTCCACCTTTACTCTCTTTCTTTCTCTGACATACACCCACAATTCTATTTCGCAATTCATATGGGCAATTGAGCTATCATGTTTTGCTATTTTTTGTTTTAAATGACCAATATCACAACAGCCATTATTTGTCCTGATATTGTTTCCCTCACTACAAACCATAAGCACGGAAAACAGCTTCTCCTCTAAGGATAAACCCGAAAGTTTCGCCATGCAATTCATTTCCAGTTTCATAGATTCAAATTTCCCGCTATGTGCAGAGACATCTGCATGTAATTTGCTGCCAGAAACACAAACATAACGAACAATAATAACTATTCCAAACTGAAACATTGGCCTTAGTAAATTACGACATGAAGAGTAATTATATTCACTTATAATCGTTTAATAAAAGTTGATGTAATTGTGTTTATAACATTAACATAACTGCCATTTTAATATAGAAAATGGCTACATTATATTTAGAGCCGTTAGATTGGCTATCTGCCTAGCAGGCTCTGCTAAACAGCAGGGGAAATGCTCGCAGCAAGGAAAACAGAGAAAACTTGTACGAGAACGTAGTACGCTTACGCGGTAAGAATCGCAAGTGTTGACCTTGTCGGTTATGCTGTCTTGATTCGCCGTACTGTTAAATGCAAGCTTTGCAGCGACCCCTCACCCAAAAGCTGCCTTCGCCAGTCGCAAAACCGGGTTTATGCATCTCTACAGCTTGTTGACTGAATGCGCTGACATTTGGTAAAAAAGGCTCAGGAAAATTAAACGAGCAAGTTCATATAGAAGAAAGTTGGACATTCGACTTTCTTATATGCATGTCTACAGAGGCAAATACACATTGACATACGGAAAAAATTAGCGGATGTGCAAGTTGCGATTATGCGATCATCCAGGAACCACCACTGACTCATCACAAATTTGTGCTGGCAAATACAATGTGCCACTTCCTTTATTTCCATGTCTTTTTATATACTCGGCGAGAAATTGGTCGAACTGTGCAATCAGTTCTAATGGCATAATACAATGTCCAGTACTGTTAGA
Source organism: Tenodera sinensis (assembly GCA_030765045.1). Lineage (NCBI taxonomy): Eukaryota > Metazoa > Arthropoda > Insecta > Mantodea > Mantidae > Tenodera > Tenodera sinensis. The sequence goes on along the minus strand of CM060962.1, from coordinate 215,833,685 downwards.
ACCAAACATTTCATCTGTGCCTCTAAATGGCAAACCGCTCATTGCGAGAGATTTTAAGAGCCTACAGGGAGTACAACAAACTGCACATTTACTTTTTAGGTAAAACAACCACGATCTAGAAGACCCTTATCACCATTAATTGAAGTTCGGCTGAGTAGTGATTGCGAAAGGTATCTGGCAATGTCTGAATACTGTCGCCTTATGCACTCAAAATCTTCGTCGATAATTGTGTTACGCCATGTCTTAGTATGTAGTTTCGCGTTGCACCGTATATAACCCATTTAGCGGGTCATTACATGGTTTAAGAAATTCATCTTCTTGAATCACATGCACAGTAATTATTGTTATCGACGTCGTCACCTCTACTAGTCGGTCTAGGGGGCTCAGTTGCTTAGACCTGGCCTACTGAAGCCAAGGTCGCGGGCTCAATTCATTTTAGTGTTCAGTATCAGTGAAAATCAGGAGTGACTATTAAGTGTGCTGCGAAATTACACAGTGTGTGTACGCGCGTGCGTGTTGTGTGGTGCCACCCAGGACAATGTCCTGTAAATTTATGCCTAACAGTACTAACTTCGATGCAGTTGAATATGTACTTAATACCAATACTTCATCACTCGCATTAGAGCTAAAGTTAAGGGTAAAAGATTTGCAGAAACGACCTGAATTTACTTTATCGCAGCAGGACGGTAAATTTGTGCGTAAATTCTAAAACAGCTGGTATGACAAATACCAGTGGTTGTATGGAACCAGCGAAGGAAAGGGTCAAAGGCTTTTATGTTATTTTTGCTTGATGTTTGGCGGTAAGGGTGAAGATTCTTGGCACAAAACTGGTGTAAATACAGGGAAAAATTTTAAAAAGAAGGCCAAGAGGCACTTGGCATCTCAGAGCCATATTAACTCTGCAGAACAATTTCATATGCTAGGGTGATGCCGCATAGATCATGCTGTTTCGGAGAGGCATAGGTTGCAAGCCATTAGGCACAATGAAACTGTGTCAAAAAAACAGGCAAATTGTAGGGGATGTTTGCCATTTGCGGATCCAGGAATTGCCATTTAGGGGTCATCGAGAAAGCCAAGATTATTTTAGTAAAGAAAATTACTTGGCCATTCTGGATTTATTGGCTTCAGAGGATCTTTAGTGAGAGATCATTAAGAACCGGAAACTGTTTTTAAGGGCACTTCTATAAGGGCTGCTCTAACCACTAAGCCACCATGGCCAACTTGCCAGTACGAATTTATAAATTCTATAAGTGGATGATCCGTGGTTCAAACCCCGGCCACCCCGGCCATGGCATTGAATTTGTCATTCCTGGTTCCACCTCTTAAACATTACCCACACACGGCTTGTGTGTTTAAAAGCCAGCATTAAGCTTGTCGGCATAAATAAATAATAAAGGTATGTATTACTGATAAATGTTATAAATAACATTTATTATGAAACATGAATTACATGACAATTTATTCTCATTTGAACGTGTTTGAAAATTGCTAAACGGCTGTATACACCTGTTAACTATGCCAAGAGACGTAAACGTTTCCTCTATGACAGCAAAGACGTCTCATGTGGTCATGTCATTGACCCTCATGTGGCGTTTGCCAACTTAAATGAGGAGCGTTTTTTCAAAACTCGATAGATGCAAAATTTTACGAAATTGAGTTATATAGTTTCGGCATTATTTTCACCTTCTGCATCGTTCTGTGAAATCAGATTTTGCAAAATTCGATTAGTGTCCTGTGTAGAAGGTAGAGAATATTAGCAGTTTTTTTCAAACCTCGATAGATGCACTTGCTCAGTTAAAGCGAAGGTCGATAGGTGCAATTTTATGATTTTATGATCCAGAGAGTAGCAACCTGAATTCTATGAAACGTATGTTGGCATTGACTGCCATCTCACTGTTGCGATTCTTGGAATTCTCAATCATTTCTGCAAGCTTTGTACACAGCTGCATCGTTGGCAATAACTGTGAACTCATGTTGTGAGCTTGGATTTCGCACTCATTTCTGCAAGCTTTTTTTTTTTTTTTTTTTTTTTTTTTTTTTTTTTTTTTGTGTTCCATTTATATCCTGCCTTTAACTGCAGAGGTCATATCGGTGGCCTTGCCTATTGGCAATGGTGTTACTCGTCTAACAGTGGGTTTTTCGGTCTTTGGGGTTTTGTTGAATTCACACACACATTCACACTTTCATTCATACTTCCAGACTCAGCGAAAGATGAGGAATAATCTTGGCGGAAGAAAAATTCCTACCGGGAATCGAACCCGGGACCCCTGGCTATAAAAAAACTGAGTATCATGATATAAATGGATTTCACCAACACCTTTCCGTGCTCAACAATATAGATCAAGATAAATTCCTTATGAAATATATGAGTATTACATCTAATCACAGAGTGGTGAATAAAGAGGCTGCAAATAGATAGCAGACTGTTAGCATTAAATACAGTATGAGAAGTAATGATGGCCGAGTATTCTCAGTATGTGCTGCAAGCTTCCAAGGAATCACAGGGGTGTCAAAAGATAGATTATCTCTCCTGGCTAGAAAGTTTCGCTTATCGGGAGTGCGCCAAAGGAATACGTGCGCCAAAGGTGACAGAACAGGAATATTACACAAGAGCATTACTGCTGCTATAAAGCAAGACATTAAGAAGTACAGATGTAGAGAAAGCCACAATGGAAGAGCAAAATCAAGGAGAGGATATTTACCTCCACAACTTAGTATCAGAAAAATGTGGACCAACTTTTGCAATGAAAGAAGATTAAGAAATCTACCAGCTGCTCATTGTCAAAATATAAATACGTATTTTACAACTTCTTCAATCTTATATTCCGTACACCACACACTGACAAATGCTCAAGGGACTGATGAAGGTTAAGACAGAGGCAGATGTGGAAAAGAGAAACGAACTAAGAACCATGTACAGACTGCACAAGCACTAATAAAGGTTAAAGCTTACTTATTCACATTGTTTGAAATTTCTTTGTGGTATTCAATGTTTGTTATATAAATAAAGCAAAATATATTGTTAGTGTGAATGTAGCAGTACTTAGTTTCTAAGTTTATACCTAATAAAATAATCCTTATAAACATTAATATGTTGGTTGTATAGTACATTATGTATTATAAAACGATGAAAATAAATAAAAACTAATAATTACATAAATAGAAAGCAACAAAAACAATAAATGACAAAAATAACAAAACTTCATGTGTTAATTTCTTGCTCATGCAGAAACGTTGATCAGCATCTATCGGTTTTTGAAAAAAAAACTGCATTTTCAAACCCCAAATTTGCACCTATTAAACTATGCTATTTGTTTCTTTTCACATTCAATGAGACAGTATCAGGGAGGCGAATTGAAAGATGAATATAGTTGCTGTGCTAACTAATTAGATTTGCCACTAAATAGAAAAAACCGTTTATCTCAGAAACGCATTTTGTGCATCTATCGAGTTTTGAAAAAACGCTCCTCAATTAGGGGTGAGCAGTCACATTATCGGAAAGAAAAAGCTAGTTTACCCCGAAGCGAGTCGATGGTGAAGGATGAGGCCAAGATGAATCTGTCTACCCTTTAACTTCCTTCACGCTTCGCCACTGATTCTAATTCGATTTGGCTACGACTAAAGGAACACCTGGCATCGAATAAATTTCTAAATGTTAATGCATACATTATTGAATTCATTTAAACATACAATAACCCTGATTTTTGAGGTAACGATAGAGGCTGTCGACCTACGGAAAAAAATTAACACTTAAAAATACTGTAACATGCAAAGTTTGTGTTTCAATGAAATTTAATTACGCTATGGACTGAGAAAGGGTTCGTAATTCGCCTTAATGCAAATTCGTGTTAACTGATCAAACTTCCCATAAGAGGTGATGTATTCCTGCCGGTGCCAATATTTTCACGTTAACTGCGAGTTCGTCTTATGCGAGTTCGCGTTAATGAAGTTACAACGGAATAAGAACGCAAGTACATTAGTTTCGATACTGGAATAGTTGGATCTCGTTCATAAAGTCGCAAAAGGGACCAAAATTCACACCAAAAAATGGATAGAGGTAAATATAACGTTATGTTGGTACTGTCGACCTACGGCAAGCTAACCAAATGACTCAACAATGACCGACGCTAATCAATTCAACCAATAGCAGAAAAGCGGCAGAAAAGTTGAACAGTTTGTATGTGGGTGCATGCAAGATTTAATTTTGCTGTGCAAAATGGTTCTTTTGACAAGAACACACGAGGAATTTGGTGATAAAGAGCACTGGGTTAGATTCCTTAGAGAAAGAGATTCGAAAGCATTTGAATGGTAAGTCGCTTCACTTCAAGTTTTCTGAATCTGTAACCCAAAAGTTTGACTAAAGAACTAAACTTTTCGGATTTTATTGTATAGGTACGGAGATTATCGTGAGCTGTCCTGGCTCCTCAGCAACTACATTAAACAGATGGATATAATACTTGTAGTGGGATGTGGAATTGCCACGCTCAGCGTGGAGATGTATGGAGCCGGCTACAGGTAGGGGAAAAGGTTAAGTGCTCAGGCTTAGCTATAACAAGCTGTTATATTTAGGTTTTGGCTGTAGTGTTGTTCCATTTAAATTTTAGCCACTATTTTCTTGTATCGAGCAATTCCGCGTGAGACTGACATGTACACTACATTTTCTTCCTAAAATGTATGTCTAATGGTCAATATAGGTGTAAAAATGTTATTTTAACGACATACGATGACAGAGAATACATTGGCGGTTGTGATAGGAAATATAAAAACCTTAAAAAAGTGAAACAATTATTTGATAATGAGCGCTAAACTTTTCGTGACTGACATTTTTGTTAACTGCAGGTCCAACTTCAAACATTTGTCCTCCGTTTTCTCTGAGATTTCTTATTTGATTTGTTCTGAAAAATCACTTGAGCGAGGAACTTCTAAGCTTTCAAATGACCTGAAAAAAGGTTTGGCATGCTATTCTCATCTGGAGATATATATTCAAAAGGTCAGCGTGACTGACATTTGCTGTTGTCCCTATAATTGCTGCCCTGGAATCTGAGAGTATAACTGCTTGCTGAAAATGTGAAATTCTGTACAAAAGATTTTGTAGGACCATTCGAATTGCTATAATTAATAGAAGATCTAATATCAGGCTTCTATAGTGGAATGCGGGTGGTCTCACACAAACAAAAAGAGTAGAACTGAATAAAATTGTATTTGACTATAACATAGATATATTTGTAATACAAGAAGCAAATCTAAATCTCAAAATTTAGTTTTATTTTTAGTGTTTTTTTTTTCTTAGTGAAAAGATGTGGTAGTTTGATTTTGTTGTATTAACAGTCATTACATTTTCTCAAATTATAAAATCATTCCCTCTAATTTTTAAAATATGGTATAACCGTGTGGATGACATAATTGCTTCAATTCCTCCATCAAAGTTAGTAGTTCCATAACTTAAAGATTTGTAATAGGAAAAGAGGTGACATGTGACTCCAGCATCTGCTCCAACGTGGTTTGATATCAATGATCCATCAGTATAAATATGGAGCCATTTTCTTTGGTCCACCTCTGTAAGTTGGTCAAGGATTGTTGCATTGTTTTTTCTAGTTCTGTACTTTTGCTTTTTGGTTATGAAGTCCACATTACTAAGTCATCAGCAAATAGTGCACACTTCACGCCTGATTCTTGTATTTGTTGTGGTAGATCATTAATAAATATATTAAAAAGTGTTGTGCTGAGCACTGCACCTTGTGGTAAGCCACGGTGTACTTGTTTATATTTAGATATATTTCTTCCATTTCTGGTTGCAATAAAGCGTTGTGTTAGGAAATGACATAGCCATGAAAACATTGGACCTTGTATCCCTATTTTTTTTTACTTTCCTTAGTAGTTTTGTTCTGCATATAGAATCATATGCACTTTGGAAATCAATAAAAACTGATAAATTATCTTCTTTTCTATTGAAGGAGTCTTTGATTTCTTGACTGAGAAGTAAGACTTGTTCATTTGTAGAGTGGAACTCTCTGAATCCAGCTTGACATGGGGATATTAAATTTTGTAATTCTAGAAACCAATTTAACCTGTTTGACACCATTCTTTCCATCACTTTTGCTATTATGCTAGTAAAAGCTATTGGTCTATAATTTTTTATTTCTGATGCTGTTTTGTCTTTCTTCAAGAGTGGGACAATTATTGCTTTTCGCCATTCAGCAGGTACAGTGGTTTTCCAGGATAGATTGTAGAGTTTTAGTAGTTGTTGGTTTGCTGTTTTTCCAAGGTTTTTTATGAACTCTGGATGTATGTGATCTGGTCCAGGAGACTTTTTGTTTTTTAGATTATTTATTGCAATGTTCAGTTCTTGCATATTAAAATTTTGAAAAAAGATATTGCACTGAGTGTTAGGATCACATTCTCTTTCTTGTTTCAAATCTTTTTTAAATTCTTTACGTTCCTTTTTATTATTTCTTGTTACTGAATTAGCATAATATTTATTGAATGTTTCAGCTATGATTGCATCGTTTACTAATATTTTATTGTTGTGTATGATATGTATGCTGTTGTTTTCTTTCCTGTCCTTGACATTTTTTATGAACTTATGAGCTTTGTTACCATCTGTCCTATAATCCATTTTTTCTAAGAAATTATTAAAGTAATTCCTTTTAGCAGTATTAATTTCTTTTTTTAGTGAGGCACATTTCTTCTGCCATATTTGTGTATCTGATATGTTTTTTGTTTGTTCAGCTGTATTTCTAGCTATATCCCTTTGCTTTTTCAGTTCTTCTAACTGGGGGTTCCAAAAGGGTTTGAAATTTTTAATTCTTCCACGGGGAATATGTTTTTTTGTGGTTTCTAGGATGGCTTTACAGAATTCTTTGTTCATATGATCTGGTTGGTCATGCAGCTTTGAGTGTGTTTGTTCTTTAAATTTATGTTCTAATTCAGTTTTATATTTGTTCCAATCTGCTTTTTTGAAGTTCCAATACAGATTCGTGAGACCTTGACTGTTATTTGTATTCCCTAGTTTTATATCAGCGATTACTGCTCTGTGACCAGAATTTGGATCTTCTATAACTTGTTTTTTAATTTTTGAAACAATATCTGTTGTAGCTAACAAGAGGTCTGGGTTACTGCCTGCTCCAAAGTAATGAAGGTTGCGGGATCTTCTTTACTATAAATCAGTTCAAAAGTTGTGGTATTCAAAAATTCTTCCACCATCTTCCCTGTAGAATCCACTTTTTCATAACCGCATCTTTTGGAATGGGCATTGAAATCCCCAATTACGATTGTTTTATTTAATTGGTCAATAAGTGAGAGATCTGGTTCATTCCTGGGAGGATTGTAAATACTGTATAAATGTAGATGTGTTTTGTTATCCCAAAAATTTAGCTTTATTAATTCACTTTTATCTGTGTTATCCATTTCTTTAACAATTTCAAAGGTGGATTTAATATCCTTTTTGACTCCAACTAATATTCCACTACTTATCTGTCTATTTTTGGGTAGTAATTATAGTAAAAATCCAATAAAATTGAAGTATTTAAGTTGATCATTTGTTAGATTCGCTTCTTGTATTACAAATATATCTATGTTATAGTCAAATACAATTTTATTCAGTTCTACTCCTTTTGTTTGTGTGAGACCATCCACATTCCATTGTAGAAGCCTGATGTTAGATCTTCTATTAATATAATGTTTTGGTTCTCGAGAAGTAGTCCCCTCCCGCAGATCCGAATGGGGGAATATTTTAACTCCGGAACATTTTACCCCTCGAGTCATATTTCATAAATATTGAAGAGACTTAGCAGTAAATGTAACCGCTTTTTAGAGAGCACCATATTTTTATGTTTTGGCGGTCACATCGCTCTCTCACAACCCCCAGAATGTCTGGAGGACTACACCTGTTGTTGGTTTACGGGTCTCACCAACCTGACCGGGAGAATTATCAAAATAAATTCACCGACCATATCCTCTGATTACCAATCAGAGGACGTATTACATGCCATGACAGGTCAGCGTGTTAGGGGTTAAGGTTTTGCAGAGAAATTAGAGAAATAGAGAGGTTGGAAAAATAAAGACTCCCTAGCCCTCGGGAACCCTAATAGTATCGGGATTGGGAGAGAACAAGAGATGACCAAGGTAAGGTCAGATAGAAAAGTTACAGTGAGGAGCAAAACACCAGTAAGTGGAAATAATGTTCTGCTCAGCTTGGGTACCTTGTGGTTGCCATTCACATATCCCCTAGACGGAGACCCCTGAGTAAGTACATGTTAAAATATTCAACAACAAAAAATATGCCAGGTTCAGAAATGAATCAGCAGGTATTAATACTGTAAATTATGATGGTAATCTCAAAAGTAAGATCTCTAAATTGCTGGGGCTGCAAGGAAACTGCGTAGCTGCTGTGTTTGTTGCTTTCCCCATCTCTACAGCAACCACTACAGCCACTTAGGCTGGCAGCCAGTTGTAATGGACTTCCTGTTTGCCCCTCTGCCAGGTGCAAAGTTTGTTGGTTTTTTAATGCAAAAAGCATTAAACCAATCAAAATTCATTGATATTTGACAGAAGTGTATGGGTTTCAAAAATGTTCACAAATGGTATAGAAACCAAACAACAATCATGTGAGCAGTAGCATTCTGATTCACCCAAGCTGCAAAAATTCAAAAGAACATAATCTGCCAGTAAAGTCATGCAGTGTGTTTTGGAAATGAAGAGGAATATTGTTGATTGACTTCATGGGCTCCTGGGACAATAAAATTATAAATGCTGATAGGTACACCAAAAACAAAACTCGGGTGGGTGATTTATAACCAAAGAAGAAGAATGTTGAGCAAGGGCATAAGGTTTCTCCATGATAATGCACACTGCCCATCAAACCATGGATCTTCTCCAACAGTTTAGATGCTACATCAGCACCCATACACACTATAATCCTGACTTAGCACCTTGTTTCCCAAGTTGAAAGAATACTTGGCTGGAGGATACTTTAGCAACAATGATTAGGTGAAAGATGAGGCCCAATGCTTCCTCAATAGTATGATGGTGATTATATGGAAAAGTAGAGGAATGTTCAAACATTAAAACTATGTCGTGTGTATATAAAGTAAATATTTCTTCATATTTTTTAAAAAATAGGAGACCTTACTTTTGACATTAACTTTGTAAAATGCAATTTAATAGATATTCAACACTAACAACATTTTTAAATGTAAGGTATTCATTTATGCATATTATAAACAGTTTTCTTTAAAACTGTGAAGAAAGAGTGAGCCATCAGAAACACTCTTTTGCTCCACTTACACTTTACATATAGGATATGCTTCATGAAGCATTAACATTATGTGGCGCTAACCATGGACGTGCTTTGGAGTTGGAGAACCAAATCTCTAGTGTCATTTGTTGACTGGCCAACGAACTTCATGATGAGAGCTCTTCCTGGTGAGGCGGTCTGGGTGGCTCACTAATTAGGCACTGACCTATTGATCTCATGGTCATAAGTCCAAATTCAGACCAGGCCAATTGTTTTTAAGTGTAATTAAAAGTGGCAGCCCCATGTCAGTAAATTTATTGAGTGATATGATCCTGGCAATTGATAGCATCATTAAACAAAATATTTGAATACTTTATTTTATTTCAGGTGGTTTTCAAAGTTCCTTAGTCGTTCTTGGAACTTTTTAATGTATACTTTCTCAAACAATGAGTCATCTTTTGATGTGCTTTAGTAATTTTGCCTCTTTTTCTATTGTCCGGTTTTTTCCAAAAATTGGTTAACTACCACTACTTTTAAAAAGGTAAAAACTTTAGCTAATCAAAGATGATGTCTGAAAGGGGTTGTACTGTGAGAAAAATCTGATTTCTAGGAGTATGTCAGTAGTTTAAAAACTTGATATTCATTGCTGCCTTTTCTTCCCCTTCTCATTTGTTCTGCATATATTCTTGATCACTAAATATGTATATTATTAATAGTATGTGTGGTGAGTTAGAGAAATGTACGGGGAAGTGAGTAAAGATCTGCAAGTTTTAGTGGCTGAATAATTATTATAGGTTTAATGTAGATATTTTATAAACTAATTAATGAAAGATTGAAATGATCATGACTATTTACATATTTACTTCTTAAGGTTCTCTTCTGTTAGCAGATTTAATGCCAAATTCCCATTTTAATGCCCTGTGATTAAAAGCAGCTACCTTAACATAGCGGCCAGTCAACAGGCTAGCTCATACACATTTGCTAATTGAGATTTAGCTGCAGCACATAAAATGGAGCACCATGCTGTATTGAAATGGAAATTTTGTACATGTGTCAGGTGTATCAACCACTCAAAGACACAAAAGGGTACACTTTATATGTACGGTGCAAGGAAAAACAAGAAAGGCATACATTGGTGCATACACCTCTGCTATTATAAATTTAACACGGCAGTAATTCTTTCAGATTCTAAAGCTGCAATTCAGGGAATATGTTCAAATACTACAAAGAAGTCAACAAAAATTAGAGAATGCTACAAAATGTTAACACAACTCCAAAAAGTTAGTAAGACTGTTCATCTCCAATGGATTCCAGCACACTGTGGAGTCATGGTGAATGAAGCTGCAGACTCACTTGCAAAGAAAGGCACAACAATAAAACAAAAGTCTAAATTCAATTTCTCATATTCCTCAATAAAGCGCTTGATTATTAAAAAATTTTCTCATTCATACCTACAAGAAATAGAAACAAATGCCAAAGATAAAAAATGGATTACACTACTTTCCAACCCAGATATAATCCCCCAAGGACCAAGGAAAACAGCGGTTGCAGCCTTCCGACTATTGACAAATCACGACTGCTTAGCAAGTCATCTCTACAAAATAGGTATTTCAGCTTCACCAATATGTGTCCTGTGTAACGATCCAGCAGAAATGAACAAAGACCACTTGAAGACCTGTGAAGCATTAAGATCAGAAGAAACTACAGTTCAAAAGTATTGGAAAGCACGAATGCTAATGGTTTCATTACCAGATGCAAGGCACTAGAACACAACAACAACACTCAAAGCCTCACTTACACCTCCAACCCCCAAGACTAGTTGCAAAAGTGCAGTACCTTCCTTATTAGTGCTTCTTATTAGTGTCTTCTTGGCTTGTTCACCATACTTAATGTAAAAGTTGTAAAATCATTAAAATTCTGAAGTTAGCATCAGGGTTGCCAATTTGTATGATAATTATGGGGGCATACGATAATTTTAATGTTTGCACATATGGTTGCCAGAACCCGTATGATAATTATGGGGGTGTACGATAATTTCGATACCGGCAAAATATCATTTTCACTGGTTTGTCACACCAGCGAAATGAAACTAATTACAAATAACGACACCATTTTTGCCCTTATAGCCTGTCCCCACCCCTCTAATGCAACCATTTCATATCCTACTAATCCTTCTACCCTTTATCCTCTTGTTGCCAGTGTTCCCAGATCTGGTAATCTCAATGAAGAAGGCACTGTTCAGAAAATTGATGATCAATAGAGAAAACTTGGAGTAACTGATATTCTGTGTGAAATAAATAACATGCCTGAACCTGGAAGTTTCTGGAGTGCTGTTAAACCCATGTCATCTTGGTGGAAATACTTATTTCAAAGAACTGGCGGAGTTTGCATTGATCTCGTTGCCCCACAAGAAGATGTTAAAGTTTATCTCAACAAATTTGTATAATGCTGCAAGGATTGAGGAAGATGATGAACTTTCAGATGAATAGTGTGAGAAACATAAGTACTAAAGTTGTAATACTGGTTGAGGTCATCAATCTTGTAAGTGGATACCATAAACATCAATACTATTACATTCTCGTAAGTGTTATACTGATATTTTTATTGTGGTAGCATTTGGTTTATGATGTACGATAATTTTGACTCCAAATCTATAATTTTGAGTGGCTGGTACAATAGTTTTTCTTCCAAATGTTGGCAACCCTGGTTAGAATTGAAGAGGATGTACTAAAGATGAAAGTGATTCAATTTTGAAACTAGTTAGGAGTAAGAAGTGTAAGTGAAGCTCTCAGTGTAAACAGTCAACCAAATAATGTACAGCATATTATATAGGTTCACTGGTAAAAATAACTTCAAAATTTTAAATTTTCTTTTAGTGTATAAAACAATGCTATAAGAGTTAATTAGTACTGATAATTGCTCCTTAGATTAATCTTTATTATTACATTATCTGTTCGCTAAAGCAATTAGTCTTTATTCCTGACATAGTTTCAGTGTGTTGAATATTTAACCATTTCTTTGTTGCAGCATAAAATTCTGAAATCAGTATTCTCCTAATGTCAAAAACAAATAACTATTAGAGCTACATTCACTGTCATTGTGTGGCAACACAGTTACCATAAGACCTGTACTGCTTTCTTAAATCTTCCATAATTCATTGCTTTCATATTCCTGTAGAAGTTGGTAGTGGAAGTTTGCTCAGTGACTGTCCCAATATAGATGCAGATGAATACACCTTCCTTAAATGTACATCTGGCATACAGTATGGTCTTTAAGTCCCTCCACAGTGGTGAAATGAACAAGATATGGCAATGAAGTGGTAACCCCAACATATTATGTCATGCTACAATAATGAACTGGCTGGAATGAATTTTGATTAAGCAGTACATAGTGAAAACAAATAAAAATCACAATTAACTTATTCACAGAAGACATTGAAAATTTCCCCCGTTTTGTTGAAGTCACAGTTTAACAAGTTTAATTTTATTGTTAAACACAAGTTGATTAAAGTTTCTTTTTTCTCTGAATTACTGTAATTTATTACTGCCAATTTTAGTTCATCTATTGTTTTTAGATTACTCTTATACCATTGACTTCGCAGCACTCCAAAAGAAATAATCAGGATCTGACACTTCTTGTGCTTTATGAACAGAACCAGATCCACAAAAGTTATTTATTATTTAGAATATTTATTTAATCTAATGCTCTAGACTTATGGATCATTTGCCATCAGTCTTCTGGCTTCCCAATAGAGTTAACAATTTGTTTCATTCCATAATCTCTGGAGTGCACCACACTTTCTCAGATGTTCAAAGGTCATGGGATTGTCATGTTTAGAATATTGCAAACAGTAAGCTGGAATTTTGACTGGTTGTAAATTTTTTGTTAGCTTTTCCTGTATATTTATCACCTTCTCTAAAAACATTTTTCATTAAAACACATACTGGCAGAGACAGTGCCACTGACAATTCTTGTTACAAAATGGATGGTGTTTTGGTCATGGAATGTGATCACCATATCCTTGACAGACATTAAATAATAGCTTGGGAGTATACTGAAGGCTGTTGACCTGTGGCACTATGAAGGGACTAAAAGAGATCACACTGTATAAGCAAGTGTTTCTCAAATGTATGGTTAGACAGCAACCACCAGATCCAAAATGTTGATGAAAATGTTAAGACACAACTTTATCTGAATTGGAGATAGCACAACACCCACCCTTGGTCAACAAAGGAATCCTTGATTCCAGATTCCTTCTCTTTAAACCTACTTTCAGAGCATAAAGTTAAATAGCACCACGGCCATTGTGCTCATAGAGAATTTGTTGTACCCTAGCTGCATTATCTACAAGTGATATGAGTATAACCTTTAGATTTTGCATTTATATTAAGGTACTGCAGATGTACTAATTTATTTAGAAACATTTTAAAAGTGAAACCAACGTGGGCATTGGGAGGCAAATCTGGACAATTGCTTCATTTACTCTGTTTTATACAGAACATGTTTCTGAAGCCTACTTTTCCATTATCAGCTGGCAGATCTAGATGGTAGTTTACTTTTTTTTAAGAATTGGGAGTTTGTGTCTATGTTGTGCTTGATTTCCCAAACAACCAGATTTGTCCATCAGTATACATTTTATATTCCAAACATATTTGCTAGTGTGGATGTTCCGATGTTCCTGTTGCACTTGGTCTCTTTCAATGTAACCCTCTTGCACTCCTTGCAGCCCATCATGTAAATCCCAGATTTTGAAGTCTTTGGTACCCGATCTTTGGGAGATGCACTCAACAAATTTTTCAAGAGTTCAGATTCCAACCACTACTATACAACCGATTCCAAAAGTCTTTTTTGAAAACACAACATAATTCTAGCTGTCTCCCTTTCCTGAACAAATACTACGTAAAAAAATCTGTTAAGAGCACCTGACGAAGACCAGCTACCAAATTCTTCCAAACCAGGACTATCATGTCAAACAGCAAGGAATACAAGAGAGTTTACATCGAAAAAATCAAGTGCAACACAAACAACTGCATCAACGAACACATCCGGTACACAAAACATTAACAGACACACAAAACAGTGGCTGCAGCACACTTTTGAGAAACCACCCATGAAATATATACAAACTCCAAACTGTTAATACCTTCCGTTAGAAGTGTATGGGAGATTTTCACCCACAAACACAAAAACCAAGTTATAAATTTTGAAATCTTGCCTCCAGACATCTATACCAGATTCATTACACCATCTACCAGAGCCAGAACAAAGACGACACCAGCATTGCCAATTAACTTACAGTGGATGATGGAAGTAAATGATTCTATTCTCTGTATAGTAAAACAGAGTAAGTAAAGCAAGTGTCCTAAATTTGACTTCCAATGCTCAAGTAATTATAGAATATGCCTCAACATACTGTGTGCATTTTTGCAAGAATAATTTCCTGCCCCTCCACACAAAGAAAGCTTTACCCAAAAATTATTTTGTTTACATAAGAGAGTGGCATTTTAACATACAATTTTCCACTCATGGGAAGTGTACCTCCAGAAATAACTCTCAGTTAACACTTAACCGAAGGTCATAATACTAACATCTGGGTGTAACTTCAAGTTAACCATTAACCGAAACCTTAACCGGAGATCAAAATACAGGCCCTTAGGAGTTTAAATTATATTATTATCACTGCAGTAATTAATGGTTTTAATACAGATTGTATACATAAAAAGATAGAAAAATTTAAGTATCAAAAAGCTGTTAAAGAAGTTTTTACCCTCAAAAAAAGTAAAAGACAATTGTATTTTTAAAAAGTTTACTTACCATCCATGGGCCCATAAAAAAATTTCCAAAGATTTTTAAAGAATATGGAATAAATTTAATATACAAAATTTACTTAATTTTTATAAAAAAGATAAAATACCAAATTATAAAAAATCTGGCATTTATCAATTTAGCTGTTTAGATTGTGATAAGGTTTATATTGGTAAAACTAAACGTCATTTGGAAACAAGAATAAAAGAGCATTTTAGAAATATTAAACACAAACAAACTGATAAATCAGCTGTGGCAGATCATTTTTGGTCATTTAATCAAGAAATTAATCCAGAAGTTAAATTATTAAAACAATTAAGTGGACCTATAGATTTAATGATTTGGGAAACAATTTTTATTTTAAAAAACAGGAACCGTATTATGAACTTTGAATTACCTTTTATAGATTGTATTTATAAATTTTTGTTTTCAGAGATTGGTAATTAAAAATGAATAGCAGTATTGGTTTTTTGTTTTCAGAAAAAAATGAAAGATTGTAGCTTTGGTAACGAATTTGTTTGTATAGCTTTGAGAATGAGTTGGAGACAGCTTGAAACTCGAGTCAGTGGTTGAAAATATAACTTACAACGTTACTAAGATAAGTGAAGTTTTTAGTTTCTAATTTGTTCTTACTTTAGAAACTCTAGAGCAACTTTTATACTGTTTCAATGCCACTTTGTTAATTTTTTAAGGGCTTGGTCTGCGGAACTTCGACCAGCATAGGTTCTTAGTTTTAGATAGTAATGCTAGGGGTGTCAGAGAGGGACTGCAGGTGGAATTGGAGGAATATACTGTATATACAGTATTTTCAATGCAAATGCTACTCTGAGATATGTGGTAGAGAATATTGATGCTTTTGCAAGTGATCTCAATAAAGGAGACTATGTGGTAATAGTGGGAGGACCAGGAATAGCTTGGATATGAATCTGAATTACTCAATTGAGATGGGACCATATTGCCAGGGCCAGTAGCCACACTAATGTGAGCTTTGGAATCTCTTCTGGAGATATGACAAACCTTGGATTAACAGGAGAGTTAGGGTGATTAATCAGAGACTTGAAGTTTGTTGGTCGAGAGGCTCTAGGCCAGTTGATGTGTCATCCATCGAGACATGCTAGCCATGGGTTGCACCTGAACTCTCCAGGTAAGGATATGCTTATGCAATCCATTACTTAAGAATGTTTCATGTGTACACATGAATGATCCTAGTGATATTCTTGCTCTTGTTACTAGCAATGTTGCCCTCCCCCCACCCTTTTTAGGACGGAAACCTATGAACAGTTCATCCACAGTGGTAGTACTTCCTATAGTACACACTTCCTGGCAATTCTGTATAAACTGAGCAAAAACATCTGCAACCGCAGCTGACGGAAAATTTCCTTTTCTCTCTTCTTTGTCACATGGGTTGTCAAATCTAAGGCATGCCAATAAAAATTCAAATCTGTTCTTAGATGATACACATCTGAATATATCTCTGCCGGTTCCATCGGTAGCAAACAAAAGCCTTAATTCTTCATGATCAGATTTGAACACCGCGGTGCATAGCAAAAAACCAATGAATGCCTTCAGTTCCACTAAATCTGTATCGTGAACATAGTATTTATGCCTGTATTTCTGTCTTTCCTGATTTTTGTATTTGTCAATTGTACTATGTGTTGTAACAGTGAATCTGTAAGGAGAAAATTCCATACCAATTCCTCTTTCACTCGTGCCTGGCGACGTAAACCAGGAAGCTACACTATACTGTGTTATCTTGTTCTTGATGAAGGAAGCACTTCTTTAGCTGACCACTACAATCGATTTTTTTCCCATAAAAGTTTCTTGGAATTGCATCGGATTCACATAATTCATCAATGTTAGTTTGCGAAACCTGCGCATTGTGTTCTCCCTCATTATCGCTTACCTCGAATTCAGATGCCGAATCATGATCAGTATCTAGCACAAATTCTTCGCCACAATCACTCGCTTCTTCCTCTAACCATTGCAACACTACAAGATCAAAATCGGGATCGCTGACGCTAATCGCTCGGGAAGGACCAGCAGCCAATGACATAGCTGATACCCAAGTGTGGTCTCTCAGACTACGCAGCAAACAACAGATCATAAAGTTGGCCATAATAGGTACACTGCAGTGAAATAAACACAAAAGCACTAGCCGATAACAAGGAAGGATTACGTGTCCGCACAGCTATGACTCAGCTAGTTTTAAAGAAACAAGCAGTGCTACCTACCTCTGAGGTCTGTGAGACCACACTTGGGTGATTAAGGGATAACATAGATGTAGCGAAGATATTTCTGTCCACGTGCTTCGCGATTTTTTCCTGCCGATACGGTAGCAATATTATTGTTTAGCTGAAGACAATTTTCACTTGCCTGCCTAATCAAATCTCTAGCCTCCTTATGTACATTATCCGTATCACTTTCAGAACACATTTCAAGACGATTTCGTAAATTATAGTTTTGTCTTCTTTCTCGTCGGGTTTCTTCAGCCACTTCCTGAATTCATTCCTGTCCTGTACTTCTCTCAGTGTCTTTCCCCGACTGGCTGCCACCTTTTCCATATATTTTCTCCATTACTCAATCCCAATAACCATCTCCTCCGCTATTTCAACTACTTTGCCAGTCAGAGAAGTTAAATTCCACGTCCCTAGTCTCATTTTCCTTTTCATTCCAGGTCGTCTTTGTGTAATCTGTCCGGCTCTTCCTTCTATACTCTGAATAATTGATGTTCACTCAGGTAGGTTATTAGCCAAACGCTGAGCAAGCCTGGTGGAGGGGCAGCCTCCTTAAGACCTCCAGGCCTGCCTGATTTGTTTAGAGTTTACTCCCTAGCCTTTGGAGAACCAACTCCCTATGCTACAAGGCAGCAGCATGGGGAGCCCCTTCAGCCAGTTTTCGGGGTTGCTGATGAGCCTTCTCGGTTACCGTAGCGGTCCTAGGGCACACGAGGTCCTCATCGTGCTTAACCCCATCAGTCACTCTCCTACTTCCTGTTGCCCACCCCTCGGGACGAGGACAACAGAGGTTGGATTTTGAGAGGCTTATTTTTTTATTTACTTATTTATTTATTTATTTTTTTTTTTGTGTGCAAAATTCGCGGAGCTACTGTTTAGTGCTACAGTAGTTGAAGGTCAGCATCTTGAATGGTTATTGTGGTCACAGATTATACAGATTGTGTCTGTCCTGATCAGGGTTGCCATTCTTTAAAAAGTAAAATTATCATACTGGCCACTCAAAATTATATTTTCGCATTCAAAATTATCGTACATCAGAAACCAAATGCTACAATAAATGTATCAGCATAACACGTATGAAAATATAATAGTATTGATGTTTATGGTAACCAAGATCGATGAGCTCAATCAGCATTACAATTTTAGCACTTATGTATAAACTTAGGCTTTCACGGCCGGTGTCCTGACTATTAGGTATGTTTATTTCTATCGGCCTTGTAGGCCGTGGTCTAGAAGGCCCTGTAGATACCAACGTTTCGCCAAGTACTGCGCTTGGCATCTTCAGGGTAAGAGGATCCGTTGTCTGCACTGGTCAGAGTTCCCAGTCTACCAACTGATACGAGAAAATCACCACCTTAGCAAGCGCAACTATACTCCGCCCACCCCCATCATATAAGAGCGCCAGCGCCAACGGTCATTAACGGTCATTTCCTCCACATCCCCCCCCCTCTCTCTCTCTCTCTCTCGCTCTCTCTCTCTCTCTCTCTCTCTCTCTCTCTGCTTCCACATTCGAACTCTGACTAGTGCAGCCAACGGATTATCCTGAAGATGCCAAGCACAGTACTTGGCGAAACGTCGGTATCTATAATGCATTTTAGGCCACGGCCTACAATCCCGATAGAAATAAACATACCTTTCAGCACTTATGTTTCTCGCACTATTTGTCTGAAAGTTCATGTTCCTCAACTGTTGCAGCATTATACAAATTTGTTGTTGAGATAAACTGTAACTTATTATCGGTGACTTGCAGATTTTCGGACCCACCACATTTTTTCATCAGCTGAGACGACAGAATAAATCCATTTATCGTATCTACCGCCAACCTGTTTCTATTTTAGTTTTTATTAAACAAAGTTTATAAAAAAATCTTTCACGAGAATTATTTCTGTGGGTTAACAAAATCACTGATAATGGAACCTCCGCCAGTTCTTTGAAATCAGTATTTCCACCAAGATAACATGAATTTAACAGCACTCCAGAAGATGTAAGGTTCAGACATGTTCTTTATTTCACACGGAATATCACGTATTCTAAGTTTTCTCCATTAATCATCAATTTTCCGAACAGTGCCCTCTTTATTGAGATTATCAGTTTTGTCACACTGGCAATAAGAGGATAAAAGGTAGGAGGATTAGTATGATATGAAATGGTTGCCTTGTGCTATTTTTGTGTTCAGGAGGCCTCAAGATATATTTCCGGTGAAATCTCGACATTGAATTTTTGGGTGGAATACAATACTTCCTCTACTTACCAGTAGAGAAAGTAAAAACTGAAGACAAATAATACAATTAGAACAGGTAAAGGTCTAACTGGTGAGAAATTATGAATAAGTAATTCAAGAAAATTAAAGTGCAGGTTATATTACATATTTTTTTGTTGGTTGGTTTTCTGTTGACCAACCTATGAATATTTGGGGGGATATTTTGTACTGCCTTGATTCTAGGCACTGCGTTATAATTTTTATCAAAGAGGTTACTTTGATGTGTGTGTTTTCTCAATTTTAAAACGGAGAAGAGCTGCTCACACATATAAGTAGTACGGATGTAGCAGTTGAATGATTATACAGACGCCCCTAGGCTGTACTAAGATTTTCCTCCCCCCCAATTTCCCCCAAACAATATAAGCAGCTATTATACAGGTCATTATGAGATTAAATTAGTATTAAATGAGACGACATTAAATGAAAGTTACAATTCAGAAAAAAAACTGTAATAAGACTAAATACATTTTACTTGTGAACTACTACGATTTCCTACGTACACTCTCTCTCTCTCTCTCTCTCTCTCTCTCTCTCTCTCTCTGTCTCTCTTCATAGAGAAAGCATTGACGACGTCATTGAAGTCGATCTGATGAAGCACATCAGACTCGATGCAAAGAATTGACATAGCGTTCAGTTTCTCTTGGCGTTTTGTTGAACTTTAACTCTCTTGAGCACTAAAAATAATCTCTCTGCCGAACAATTTGTGCTATAGGGTTACACAGAAATATACGTAGCACTACACCAAGATTAGGATAAACATCCAAGAGGCCTTTCTTATGGAGTGTTTTGTATAGACACAGCAATGACATTTTTACGTTCTCTACTACGTATAGTAGAACTATTGTATTCCACCCAAAAATTCGATGGCGAGATTTTACCGGAAATATATGCTTTGAGGCCCCTGAACCAAAAAACAGCATTTTTAGAAAAGGGGCCATGTGTGTGTGTGTGTGTGTGTGTGTGTGTGTGTGTGTGTGTGTGTGTGTGTGTGTGTGTGTGTGTGTGTGCGTGCGTGCGCGCGCGCCTGTCTATCAGTATGTGGACAGCATAACTCAAAAGCGAAAAATAGGTTAACAACCAAAGTTGGTTTTTAAGTCTAATGTCTTTCAAGGATGCGACAAGAAGATTTTGAGGAAAATTCCTCCACCCTAAACTACTCTTTAAATGAAACATTTTTCGAAAGTTTTATCTTCTTGAAAGTGGCTCTACCGATTTTGATTAAAATGCCATATGTTTGGGATATTTTTGTGACAAATGAAATGTATATCTTGAAACTTCTGGCTATAGCCCATGAAGTCCTGTTTACTTTGGATGACTTCTGCATAACTGGTAAGCTGTAAAAGATCGAGCAAATCTTACTACACAAAAATGTAGATCTTGCTAAAACACACAGTTTATGTCCAAATAAATTTTTTGTAGAGTGAACCATTTCGGATACATTGCTTGTTATTTGTGTGTTTTGAAGAACTTAAAGCTTCTGTCAAATGGAACATCATTATTTATTTTTACTTTCTCTACTACGTATAGTAAAGTAGAGGGAGTATTGTATTCCACCCAAAAATTCGATGTAGAGATTTCACCAAAAATATATGTTTTCAGGCCATCTGAATCCAAAATAAAAGCATTTTAGAAAAAAGTACGTATGTGTGTCAGTATGTGGACAGCATAACTCAAAAATCAAAAGTGGGTTAAAAACCAAAGTTGGTATTTAAGTCTAATGTCTCTCAAGAATGCGACACGAAGATTTTGAAGAAAATTCCTCCACCCTAAACTACCCTTTACATGAAAAATTTTCCGAAAATTTTGATTTTCTTGAAAATGGCTCTAACGATTTTGATTAAACTGTCATATGTTTGAAATATTTTTATAGCAAATTAAATGTATATTTTGAATTTTCTGGCTATAGACACGTAGTCGTATTTACTCTGGACGACTGTTACATAGCTGGTAAACGGTTAGAGATAGACCAAATCTTACTATACAAAAATGTAGATCCTGCTAAAATACACTACTTATGTGCGGATACATTTTTTGTAGAGTGAACCATTTCGGAGTTATGGCTTGTTATTTGTGTGAGTTTTGGAGAAGTTAGTTCTGTCAAATGGAACATCGATATTCAGTTTTCTTATGTGTTAACCATGCAAAGAGAACGGAATTTGAAAGCTTTAAAAGATGACTATCGCTCAAAGCCTACCCTATTCCCATATTCCTCTTGCACCTGTAAGGAAATAAGTAATAAGATAATTTCTAAAAATGTTTATCTCAACTAACATGAAGAAGATAAAGGAATAAGGGTTTGTAAGAATGGTTAGTACAAGAGTAGAGAAAGTCATGCGAGTGCACTGTATCACATTTTTATCTAAATTGTCGATAATACAGCATCAACGGTTAATGCATTCATTGTCGAATTCATCCTCTATGTTGTTAGAGTAAGTTGCTCTTAAAGTTTGAGCCTCTTCAAAAATTATTTTTTGCGTCTAACTCATAAAGCTTAGTAAGAAACTAAGAATTAGCAAAGAATTGCCCATAAGCATTACATCTATGTTTCAGTTCTTGACACATCCTGCAAATAATAATATTGAAAACATTTATTCTGTAAGACTCAGTCAGGAAATGCAAAATTTTCTCTCTGCTCACAATGTTGCAACTTACGTCTACATTTCCTGGTGCTGTCAGAATTGTATGTATCTTCACCACACAGCTTCGTGGGTTTTTCGTATTAAAGATCAAATACCTCTTTTCCATTCAAGATCTGTTACTATTTAATTGTAAAGGTTGATAACTTCTAATTCATCCTCAACCAATTGTAACCCTTTGCTTCACTGCTAAACCTTTCTAAAATATCATTCCACAATAATGCAGCAAAGCATATCTCCAAATTTTGGAGTGAATTCATAAAGTCTGACTGCTTCAGAACTAGTGCGTTGTATTTCTCTGTTGTTGTCAGTAATTTTATTGTTTTTAGAGCTGATTGTGTCTCTAACCACGAAGAACACAAACTATGACTGGCTGACCATCCTGTTCGTCAGAGGCGTCGGCAGAATTTTTTACTTTCTCTACTGATAAGTGGGGGAAGTAGATATTGTATTCCACCCAAAAATTCGATATCGAGATTTCACCGGAAATATATGTTTGGAGGCCCCTTGAATAAAAAAAGCATTTTTAGAAAAAGGTCCGTGTGTGTGTCTTTGTGTCAGTCAGTCTGTCTGTGTGTCAGTCTGTGGACAGCATAACTCAAAAAAGAAAAGTCGGTTAAAAACCAAAGTTGGTATTTAAGTTTAATGTCTTTCAAGGATGCGACACGAAGATTTTGAAGAAAATAGCCCCACCCTAAACTACCCTTTACATGGAACATTTTTCGAAAATTTTTATTTTCTTGAAAATGGCTCCAACGATTTTGATTAAAATGTCATATATATGTTAGAGATATTTTTATGACAAATGAAATGTATATCTTGAATTTTCTGGCTGTAGCCCCTGTAGTCGCATTTACTCTGGACGACTTTTGCATAACTGGTAAACCGTTAGAGATAGACCAAATTATACTATACAAAAAATGTAAATCTTGCTAAAATACACAATTTATGTCTCAATAAATTTTCTTGTAGGGTGAACCAGTTTGGAGATATTCCTTGTTATGTGTGTGAGTTTCGGAAAACTTAGAACTTTCATGAAATGGATCATCGTTGTTCATTTTGTTATATGTTAAGTGTGCAAAGACAACAGAATCTCAAAGCTTTAAAACATTTGACTATCGCACAAAGCCTACTGTATTCTAACATTCCCCTTGCACCTACAAGGAAATAAGCAATAAGATAATTTGTACAAATGTTTATCTGAACTAAGACGAAGAAGATATAGGAATAAGAATTTGTACAAATACGAGTAGTTTGTACAAGAGTAGAGAAAGTCACGTGAGTGCAGCACATCAGACTTTTTTTTCAGGTACGGGCCGCATGTTGGAAGTTTGCCATCAAAAATATTACTTCATTATTCTGTTAAAATATATAGTTTGCTGCAGTTAACCGTATTAATTTGTGCTAAATAAAAATTATTCTTTACATCAAATTTAAAACAGTAGTCTAATACACGGCAATTGACTACACATTAAATGCTTTATTTTCCAAGGGGGGACCACAGCACCCCCCCTACCCCCCTCACCCTTTACGACGCCCATGTTGTTTGTGAAGGACTTTTCAACGCCTTAGAGTTTTGTTTTAGATGAGATAAAAGTTTCCACCTGGGTGTAGACAGTGAGAAAAAGTTGTATATAGCTCCTGAATAATACCAAAGAAGTTTACTGCTAGCATACAACATCCCACAGCAGAAGAACCAATTAGAATAAGCCGAACATAGAATATATACAGCAAGGGGATTTAAATTTTTAATTCGTGCTTGAAGTTAACATTTCAAAAATTAATATCTGCCAAAATAAATTTGTAAAAAAAAAAAAAAAAAAAAAAAAAAAAAGAAAATATGAGATATTAAGGTCAATTTTTACCATATTTTGTGCGATTTGACGTAGAATGACTCATTACCATAATTTATTGTGCAATTTATGTAGGAACCATACAGTGAATCAAACTAAAATATGTGGCGTACTAAGGTGAACATTAAATTAAAAAAAATATCCAGAAATCTAAGCCGGATAACCTGCAAATCCAGATAAACAAGGTTTTACTGTACTGTGCTGTTTACCCCCATTTATGCAAACTTACTTTAAAAAAAACCTCAGGGGTCCCCGTCTAGGGAATATGTGGATGGCGACCACAAGGTACCCAAGCTGAGCAGAACATTACTTCCACTTCCTGGTGTTTTGCTCCTCACTGTGGCCATTCTGTCTGACCTTACCTTGGTCATCTCTTGTTCTCTTCCGACCCCTATGCTATTAGGGTTCCCGAGGGCTGGGGAGTCTTTATTTTTCCAACCTTTCCATTTCTCTATAAACTCTTAACCCCTAACATGCTCATCTGTCATGGCATGTAATACGTCATCTGATTGTTAATCAGAGGATATGGTTGGTGATAATTCCCTCAGTCAGGTCGGTGAGACCCGTAAACCAACGACAGGTGTGGTCCTCCAGACATTCTGGGGGTTGTGAGAGAGCGATGTAACCGCCAAAACATAAAAATATGGTGCTCTCGAAAAAGCGGTTACTATTACTACTATTGTTCTCTTCAGTATCGTAATATTGGAGAGCAAGAGGATTAATGACTTCATTGTCAGAAATCCAGCATTCGCTAACAACTTTTTAAAACCTGAAGATGGTACAATTCTGTGGTATAATCTGTGGAAGTGGTTGACGCAGTCGCCACCATTCAGGCTGGCGGTAGCGTCGTTAAACAAGCGCCGGATAAAACAAGACAATTGAACCAATAGTAGAAAAGCAGAAGAATCCGTCATATGGGTACACGCAAGGTTTAACTTTGCAATACTTAATGAATCTTTTGCCAAGAACACACGAGGAATTTGGCGATAAAGAGTACTGGAATGCGTTCTTTAAGAAAAGAGGGTCGAAGGCGTTTGAATGGTAAGTCGCTTCACTTCAATTTTTCTGAATCTGTAACCTAAAAGTCTGACCAAAGAACTAAACTTTTCGGATTTTGTTGTATAGGTACGGAGAATATCCTGAGCTGTCCGCGCTCCTCAACAAGTACATTAAACAGAAGGATGTAATACTTGTAGTGGGGTGTGGAAATTCCACACTCAGTGTAGACATGTATACAGTCGGTTACAGGTATGGGAAAAAGTTAAGTGGCCAGACTTAGCTATAACAAGCTGTTAGTTTTAGGTTTTGGCTGTAGTGTTGTTCCATTTAAATTATTGCCACTTTTCTCTTGTTTCATTCCTGTGCAGTTGTGGTTTTAATAGTGATGTAGTAGTGATAATTATAGTGTTGCGAGTGAATTGCTTTGATCTAATTGTGGAAAAGAGTACAAGGACTTGTGATTTGTGGGGTAAGTGCGGATCGTGAAACAAAGCGCTCTTTGCGTAGAGTGCAATTTGTGTTTTCATTGGGGTTTTACCAATACCAGCAGCGAAGTTATAACTAAGGTGTCTGTGAACTTTGTCGATGTATGGCGTTAGCGTTAAGCCCAAGATCACCATACTAAACATACGCAAGGAATTGGAAATTGAAAGTCTAAAATTGGCAAGTAAAAGTAGATGTAAATCATCGGAATTTCAGGTGTACTCCAATTCAAAACGTAGGCGTAGCTTTGGATGTACCTGTGATAACATTTCCTGAGTTGGAACTGAGTAACAGGTTCTTGGCTTTGGCGGCAGCGGAGGTGGAATCCTCTATAGCAGCGCTATCCAACGCGGCGCCCGTGATGTATTTTCCTGGCGCCCTTTGTAAACAAATTTTTACTCCAACTATTTCTAATATTAATTCTGATTTCAAGGCAAAACTATTTCCTTTCGAATATCTTCATAGTACATATCCATGAAGTATGTTTTTGTACCCTAAAGCTGTATTCATTACTTCCCTAATCAGTGCTCTCCCTTTTGCCTTTCAAAAGAAGGGTACTTGCCCTAATGGTGGTTGTGATGGCGCCCGTGTCTCATTAAGCACAAGTTTAATGTGCCCAAGCACATGAAGTTGAACAGCACTGTTCTGTGACTTTGCCAGAAGAAGTGCCTACTTAGTCGTCGCAGGAGATGAATCTTGTCCCCAAGTCAGCAAAGGGGTCTTCTGATGTTAAGCATAGGTGGGCAAACTTCCGCAGGCCAACCGTGCCAAAAAAAAAATTATCCCAAAATATCTGTTAAGCACGTATAAATATGTACCCAAAATTCTAGCTTCCAAAAATGCCTCAAAGTTCCACAAAAAAAAAAAAAAAAACAAAAAAATAACAGAAAATTTTAGAGATAACACTCACAAAAAAAGATATTGAAACGCAGTTTCTCTACACTCTGCCTGTTCTCTCCTCCTTTACACTCTCCTTGTCCCTCACCTTTCTCGATTTGATCCCCGAACCTAAAAAACTAAGCTACAGCTACACCTAACCTAACCAAAGCTAACATGGCGCTCCCAAACATTACCAGCCGTAACATAAACAATCTTCTACTACAGGTGACCAAAGTCGGCAATAAATATCTTTCTCTGATACAATATTGGGGAGCTTTTCAACTATGGGGAACTCTAGAGTAACTTTTATACTGTTTCAATGCCATTTTATTAATTTTTGAAGGGGTCGGTCTGCGGAACTTTGACCAGCATAGGTTTTTAGTTTTAGATAGTAACGCTAGGGGTGTCAGAGAGGGCCTCCAGGTGAAATTGGAGGAATATACTGTATATACAGTATTTTCAATGCAAATGCTGCTCTGAGATATGTGGTAGAGAATATTGAAGCTTTTGCAAACGATCTAATTAAAGGAGACTATGTGGTAATAGTGGGAGGACCAGGAATGGCTTGGATACGAATCTGAATTACTCAATTGAGATGGGACCATATTGCCAGGGCCAGTAGCCACGCTAATGTGAGCTTTGGAATCTCTTCTGGAGATATGACAAACCTTGGATTAACAGGAGAGTGAGGGTGATTAATCAGAGACTTGAAGTTTGTTGGTCGAGAGGCTCTAGGCCAGTTGATGTCATCCATCGAGACATGCTAGCCATTGGTTGCACCTGAACTCTCAAGGTAAAGATATGCTTATGCAATCCATTACTTAATGTTTCTTGTGTACACATGAATGATCCTAGTGATATTCTTGCTCTTGTTACTAGCAATGTTGCCTCCCCCCCCTTTAGGACAGGAATTAAAAGTAATAGAAATAAACAAACAGCCATACAAACCCCATTCAAAGTCATTCAAACAAAAGAAATTGTTTAAGAAATAAGACCAATTAATTATTAATTAGCTTCAGGTTTTAAAAAGTTGTTAGCTAATACTGGATTTCTGACAATCAAGTCATTAATCCTCTTGCCCTCCAGTATTAAGATACTGAAGAGAACAATAGCAGTAATAGTAACCGCTTTTTAGAGAGCACCATATTTTTACGTTTTGGCGGTTACATCGCTCTCTCACAACCCCCAGAATGTCTGGAGGACCACACCTGTCGTTGGTTTACGGGTCTCACCGGCCTGACCGGGGGAATTATCACCAACCATATCCTCTGATTAGCAATCAGAGGACGTATTACATGCCATGACAGGTGAGATGTTAGGGGTTAAGAGTTTGTAGAGAAATTTGAGAAACGGAAAGTTGGAAAAATAATCATTATCGATCTTAGATGCACCTCACAAACGCTAGCACTAAGAGTTCTGTTTGTTCACTGTATTTTTTAATTGTGCCCAAATTAGTTCTATTGGTTCTATGGGGTTAATCACACATGGTAGGTGGAAGCCTCAAAACTTCGTACCCGCATCTCCTGGCAAGTGCATCTATTGCATATTTTTTCTTGATGTTTGCAGCTTTTAGTTGCTGCAAGAGAATTAACTTTATAGGAATGGGGTCCGGTATAGGTAAGTTATTGTCTCTCATGAACTGTACTATGCTTTCTTTGATAGAGTTTCTATTGGGACATCGAACCAGTAGCCTGTAGTGATAATTGACGTTGTATATATCATGTGTATCGTACCAAGTTTCGTCCAAATAAATGATGCATTAACCATCTGAACGGAACTGGTTTAGCCTTTGTAGGTAATTTTATCTCCAAGCAACAATTATTGGTGATCCCATTATTACGCACCTAGAATTTAATGTGCGAAAACAAAAAGCAAGCCTTTTCACAATTCCTCTAAATGTTGTGGCCTGATAGGGTAAATCAGTTAAGGTTTTCAGAATATTCAATTGTTCCTTGACCGTTGGTGGCTGCCCTTTCTTAAAGCACTTGTAAAGTTCATTACGAATAACGTGACAGTCACAGTAATCGATTTTCGAGAACTTTTTGTTTATTTTCTGGAGTTTTTGGGTCTCTCTTAACAATTGTCCTAACAATAGGTCTGCTTAATTTTAATATTTTTGCAGTTTCTGATATGGGTCCCTTGCACACATTTTGAACCAAAATCTGCAATTGTTTTGTAAGTCGTGCGGTCGATTTCTTACGCCTACTTCATACAGAACAAGGCATTTCACTATGCTACGGTTAGAGCTCATTTGCATTCAAGTGTTCGTTTGTTACAGAAGATGAACAGCGTATTTCATGCGGTTCTAGATGGAATTCACTTAGATCCACGCGTTCGTTTGGTGCAGAAGATGAAACATCTTGCCATGGTCTCCACATGATGTTATGAGGCAATATTTACCCACACTAAATTTAAAACTTGAATCACTAGAAACTATACACTTTACACAGAATTCAAACAACCACTCAGCACTAAGGTTTCTCTTCAGCTAATCCAAAGAGGAGCATGTCAAACTATTGGCAACATAGGAGAGCCCAGGAGATTAGCATGTGGTTTTGAGGCTTGTACAAATTGCTGGGGATTTTACAAAACCTTTTCATTGGGGGCGGAAAAAGGTAACTTTGTATGCAACTGGAAAACTGACTTTCGTGGGAACTATATATCGGGTGGAAGTGAAGTTATTACATTAATTTAAACCGGTGGTAGATCTCTCGGTATTTGGAACACATTTTGTGTCTTAACGCTTTTGTCTCAGATCATTTCCTACAGAGATATTTTAGTTTTGTCGAAAGCAAGCTGGCGACACTGCAGATTGTGTGGGTGGCAGTTCAGTACATAAACTTCCTAACGGTGTGTCTTGAGAACATAAACACATACCATGCCTTGTTCTTCTGTGTTTACTGTGCGAGTGCAGGCCAATCACAAGCATTAGCCCCCAAAACATTATGTGAAAGGAAAAGTGCCCAACCTGTTTACATGCACAAACCAGGTCAATTCCCTGACCAACCTCAATGCAATGTTGTCGACATACTTCACGTCTGAGAGAGCTGCTCATAGTATTCCTTCACGCCTGTGATTAATTATTCCTACCGAAGCTATGTTAGAAACAAGTTTCTCTGCACATCTTACAAGTAACAAACTGTTATCTTCGTACATTCTTGTGGAATTACGCATCCAATTTGGATAAAAAGCCATTTATTTTTTTGAAATCGGTTGATCAAAGAACAAAATGCCGTTCAACCTTTTTGTTTGTAATGCTTCTATAGAGCACATATTAGAAGGAATGTAATGACTTCCCTTCCGTCCTGTATATGAGCTATGATCCATCCTAATCAGTTAAAATCTCTATAATATCCATATTATCATATGGTTGGAAAAATAAGTTAATTACAAATATGAATGTATTCAACAAAGATTTGAAGTAAAAAGATACTCCAGCGGAAGAACCATGTTTCTGTATACTTTGGAAAAATTAACTAACCATAATTATAAATGTTAAAAAAAATATTACAACTATGGGTGACACATGAAATGGCGGGTGGCAAGAGGAACTGTTTCAACACAAAATCCATTTACAGGCTTTGTAAAGCTTTTAGCTGTATAGTTAAACATGCTGTAAAGCAGGTGATATAAATATCATTTGCATCCAAAAACTTGTTCCCACAACAGGAAAGAGAATAGTGGTGGTCAGGTATCAGCCGCAATTAAAGTTTTTGTCTATCATACTTGAAATGTTACCCAGCCACCAGCTGGCTTTGAATCAACAAGCTCTAGTCTGTGAACAAAATCTGACTACAATCACTGAAACTAATCAAATTAAAAACACACTTTATGCTACCCCAGCTAAAAGCAATTTTGGATCAGCTTTTAATAAATTTAATGCATTTAGAGTATTTCATGAAGAAACTCACAGGTATCAGGCATGCATGCACGCACAACATTAATTTTACATCAGAACAGAAA
This sequence comes from Tenodera sinensis, assembly GCA_030765045.1. Taxonomy (NCBI): domain Eukaryota; kingdom Metazoa; phylum Arthropoda; class Insecta; order Mantodea; family Mantidae; genus Tenodera; species Tenodera sinensis. The sequence continues at coordinate 215,803,338 of CM060962.1, read as the reverse complement.
GAAAGCATATTTAACCGTGCTGTTTACGTCTAATGGCAGTTACTTAAAACTCACTCCCAAAACAGAAGTTGTTATACTTCAGTTCAAATTTATTACATGCATCTACTTTGCTAAAATTATTTAGCAATACACTTAAGCTCAAGCTAGAGGTTAGGCACTGCAATACATTTAAGCTATTACTTATTTTAAAATAATACTTTAATAACACCAGTCAACATGATTTTTGTCTCACGAGTACCAATAGTTGTACTTAATGCAGTTTTTTATTATGTTTTCAAATATGTATTCAGAATTTCTCCATCACCCATAGTTATTTTTTTTTAATTTCAATTTCAATTTTTTTAAATAAAAATTTTTTCCATTGTAAAATAAAAATTCTTAGAGCATTATAAATGTGATGGAACCAAATGAGCTAACTCAAATGGTACTGTTATCAGGTTCAGACATGTATAAACATGTACAGACAGGCACAAACGTGATCTACTGTGCTTTTCAAATGGGATGAGTTCTGATCTGCAGCCAATGAGATACGTTTACGTGCACAGCATTGCAAGCTCATTACCCCCACCCTTCATATTGCGTGGCACGCATCATGCCCCTCTTAAGGGGAAAACAATATGACAACACAGCAGGACTCCGATTGGTTACCAACCTGGAGACGCTCAGGAACAAACTCCTTCCCATTTGAAAAGCACAGTAGGGCAGCGTGCATTCATTGAAACGATGTCAGTTGTAAGATAGCAGTGAACCAGTTAACACGTAATTGTGAGTGCTTTGTGTCTGGATTATTGTATATTATATATTTACAAATTTATTTCCTTTAATTTGTTGTTAGTTACAAAATGCCTAGAGTTTGTTTAAATCATCCTAACAATTTTGTTATATATATGTGAAGTGAAGCTCAAGTCCCAAAGGCGAAACCTTACTCCATTAGTAAAAAAGTCTTATGCACTTTATTTTGGATGTAAAGTGGGGGACCAAACAAGGGTCTGGGCCCCACATATCTGTTGTTTATCTTGTAGTAGGCTTCTCACTGCATGGAAGAACGGCACACGCGACATGCCATTTGCTATCCCTATAATTTGGAGGGAACCCAAAGATCACTCCTGTGACTTATTTCTGCTTAACAAACAAAGGGATTACGTCAAAATCAAAACATACAGTGATGTACCCTGACCTGCAATCTGGAATGAGACCAGTTCCACACTGCAAAGAATTGCCCATACCAAAGCCTCCAAAACATGTGACATTAGATGAAGAGAGCTCAGATTCTGATGGAACTAAGGAAGAAAAGAAACAGATTTTGGTGATACAACTTTTGAACAAATCTGTTCATCTGAACCTTATTTATTGACTCAAGATCTTAACGATCTCATATGAGATTTAAAGTTATCCAAAAAACAGTCTGAAATGCTTGGTTCCCGGGTAAAGGGATGGAATCTTCTTCAAAAGAATACAAAGATATATTCCTCATGGAAGAATTAAAAATTTCAAACCCTTTTGGAACCCCCAGTTAGAAGAACTGAAGAAGCAAAGGGATATAGTTAGAAATACAGCTGAACAAACAAAAAACATATTGGATACACAAATATGGCGGAAGAAATGTACTTCACTAAAAAAAGAAATTAATACTGCTAAAAGGAATCACTTTAATAATTTCTTAGAAAAAAATGGATTATAGGACAGGTGGTAACAAAGCTCATAAGTTCATAAAAAATGTCAAGGACAGGAAAGAAAACAACAGCACACCTATCATACACAACAATAAAATGTTAGTAAATGATGCAATCATAGCCGAAACATTCAATAAATATTATGCTAATTCACATAAAGTAACAAGAAATAATAAAAAGGAACGTAAAGGATTTAAGAAAGATTTGAAACAAGAAGGAGAATGTGATCCTAACACTCAGTGCAATATCTTTTTTCAAAATTTTAATATGCAAGAACTGAACATTGTAATAAATAATCTAAAAAACAAAAAGTCTCCTGGACCAGATCACATACATCCAGAGTTCATAAAAAACCTTGGAAAAACAGCAAAACAACTACTGAAACTCTACAATCTATCCTGGAAAACCACTGTACCTGCTGAATGGCGAAAAGCAATAATTGTCCCACTCTTGAAGAAAGACAAAATAGCATCAGAAATAAAAAATTATAGACCAATAGCTCTTGCTAACATAATAGCAAAAGTGATGGAAAGAATGGTGTCAAACAGGTTAAATTGGTTCCTAGAATCACAAAATTTAATATCCCCATGTCAAGCTGGATTCAGAGAGTTCCACTCTACAAATGAACAAGTCTTACTTCTCAGTCAAGAAATCAAAGACCCCTTCAATAGAAAAGAAGATAATTTATCAGTTTTTATTGATTTCCAAAGTGCATATGATTCTATATGCAGAACAAAACTACTAAAGAAAGTAAAAAAAATAGGTATACAAGGTCCAATGTTTTCATGGCTATGTCATTTCCTAACACAACGCTTTATTGCAACCAGATATGGAAGAAATATATCTAAATACAAACAAGTACACCATGGCTTACCACAAGGCGCAGTGCTCAGCACAACACTTTTTAATATATTTATTAACGATCTGCCACAACAAATACAAGAATCAGGTGTGAACTGTGCACTATTTGCTGATGACTTAGTAATGTGGACTTCAAAACCAAAAAGCAAAAGTAGAGAACTAGAAAAAACCATGCAACAATCCTTAACCAACTTACAAAGGTGGACCAAAGAAAATGTAATGACTGTTAATAGAACAAAATCAAACTACCAAATCTTTTCACTAAGAAAAAAACCACTAAAAATAAAACTAAATTTTGAGGGTCAACAATTACCAGAAACAAAGGAAGCAAAGTATTTAGGAGTTACATTTGATACCAAACTTACATGGACCAAACAAATAGAAAATGTAATACAAAGAGCAGAGAGGTGCCTTTCACTGTTAAAACGTCCAACAGGAATGAAGTAGGGATGTTCCAGAGCAACTCTTAACACAACATACAATGTATATATAAAGCCATTGTTTACTTACTGCAGCGAAGTTCTTGTAACAGCAAACACAAAAAAAAATTCAAATCTTTCAAAATCAAAGTCTGAGATTAATTACAGGTGCTATCAAAACCACACCAATAGCAGCTATGGAAATACTAACCAACCAATACCCCATTGAATATGAAATAGAAAAAGCGGCTCTTATTCAACACGAAAAGTTGATCAGACTCCCATTCAATACATGACACAAGAGAAATTTTACACATACACTAAAGACTCAGGAGAGCTTTCTTTCCAAAATTCAAGACATCAGGAAGAATGTACACCTTCATAATTCAAAGGAAAACTTCATATCTAAAGTCAATCCGACACAAACATTAGACATCACATATTATTTACACCTGACAGAAGAAGTTAAGAAAAGTGATACTCCAACTAGTGTTCTAAAATTATTGGCATTAGAGGCAATCCATACTAGATTTCCAGAACATGAATGGCTCCATATTTATACTATTGATATCAAACCAAGATGGAGTCACATGTCACCTCTATTCCTATTATAAATCTTTAAGTTATGGAACTACTAACTTTGATGGAGATATTGGAGCAATTCGAATGGCCCTACAAAATCTTTTGTACAGAATTTCACATTTTCAGCAAGCAGTTATTCTCTCAGATTCCAGGGCAGCCATTATACGAATTACTTCCAAGTTGTCACCAAAAAACCAAACAATTGTAGAATGTTGAAAAATCCTTAGCCATCTAACAGCACTTAAAAAACACCTAGTCTTCCAATGGATACTAGCTCACTGTGGACTGGTTGGGAATGAGAAAGCTGATTTTCTTGCAAAAAAGGGTACCAGCGGTGTACAAAAATCTATAATTAATCTACCATTTGATGCAGCTAAAAGATTAGTCAACTCTGAATTCAAAAAAATTATTGCAAAATATTGAGACAGAATATTGACTAATAGAAAATTGTTCATGTAAATATTTTCGTAAGAGTGTGTAAATTTTTAATTCTTTTAATTTGGGTGTATCAGGGACCTATTTCTTTTTGATATTCAAGATCCAATGTCTTCTCGTCACTTTGAGTTCAACCAATGAGAACTGTTGCGCGGATGAATACATAAGAATGGCGGTGTTGCGTCATACCCACGCTCGGAACTAGATTCTTTGGCGTCTGTGAGCTCAGAGTGAAAGGAAGTGTATTTTTGCTGATGGCGTGTGAACATGTAAATTACACCCAAACTTTTAACCAGCGTAGACGCTATCGAATTTTAAAAGTTGTTAACTAACTGAAATTGTGATAAAAAGTGTAAATAACGAATAAATGTGTTTGTGATAAAAGAACGTTGGTTTGTGCATTCCATCTTTAACCATCGACCCTGAAAATAAGAGTAGCGTCTACTATAACAAACTTTCCACCTTTTAGTAAAAACATTACTCCTGCTGCTATATTCCTGCTGCTAGGTAAATACTTATTTAATAAAACCCCGTAACAAATGGCTTGCCCAACGTGGGGCGCGAATTTAGAATGGAATGCAAAATTACGAGAACAAAGTGTTAACATCGAATGACGCCATCTCATCGCACAGGAGAAAGACGCCATTAGACCATCGTCTGATATCAACAAAACATCGATATACGGAGAATCAACGTGGGAAAAACACCGGAGATCATCTGGCGAAGCCAACTACCCAGGAGACGTAAATAACTGGACGAAGAACCAACAGAAAAGAAAGTAGGATCAAAATTTTTTGTTTTTACATACATTTTATTTCCATTGGTTAATGCTACTCAGAAGTGGCAAAGTAGCGGGACTTTCAACCTTAAGTGAATTGGATAAAGAAAATAAAATGTCGCGAAAAGAGATAGAAACAGGAGTGGGGGAAGGGGCAGATAGGCCTAGTTATCAGATAGAATTAGAGAGTGAGGAACAGGCGGAAATAAGCAAAGACCAAAGGTTAATGATGATGATGTTTGAAAGACTGGAACAAAGTTTAGGTCAGAAAATGGAACAAAATAATGCAGAGTTAAAACATGACATAGAACAAAGTTTAGGTCAGAGTATAGAACAAAAACTGGAACAAAACAAAGTAGAATTAGGTCAGAAAATGGAACAAAATAACATAGAACTGAAACAGGACATAGAACAAAGTTTAGGTCAGAAAATAGAGGGAGTGAGAGAGGACTTGGAAAATAATAAAAAAGAGATAGGTCAGAAAATGGAGGAAGTGAGAAAAGACTTAGAACAGAAAATGGAATTAGGTAGACAGAACTTAGAACAGCAAATGGAATTAGGTAGACAGAACCTAGAACAGAAAATAGAATTAGGAAGACAGGAGTGTAAAGAAAATATGAAAGTAATGGAAACTAATTTAAAATTAGTACATAAAAACTTAAATGAAACAAAGGAAGCCTTAGAAGCTAGGATAGAAATTGTAGGAGATAGGATGGGAAAGATAGAATCAGAGATGAGAGAGAATAAAATTGTGTTAGAAGGGGAAATTGCTAGATGTAGGGATGAAATAACAGAATGTAATACAAGTGTAGACTGTAAGATTACAAATGTAAAAGCAGAAATAACTGAGGAATTAAGGAAAGAGATTGAGGTAGTAAAGAAAGACATAAATGAAACTGTAGAACAAATTGTAATTCCTAAAATTAAGACAATGAATGATGTGATGCTTTCACAACAGGATGCTATAAATGATATGAAACAAAGCCACTTAGAAATAAAGAATGATTTAAAATCAATTTGTGAAGAAATGAAAAAAGGGAAAGAAAGTTTGGCTAATGTAAATGATGTTGTGAAGGCATTACAAAGACAAGATGATTTAGATGTAAGTAATGTACAAGATGAGAGTTATTTGAGTAATGTACAAAATGTTGACTCACCATACAGAGAAAGAGGTTCACAACCAAACAATGACACAACACATAACACATGTTACACCAACAGCATATTACATGAAATCACACCACCTACATTTGACGAGGAGAAGGGAGACGATCCAAAACTCTTTGTTAAAGAGATGGAAGAATATTTTAAAGTGAAAAGGATACCAAACGAGCTTAGGATGATGATAGTTAAGAAAAGCTTAAAAAACAAGGCATTGGAATGGCTCAGGTTAACATTAGCTGGTCATGAGTCGTATAGTTCATTCAGAAATTTATTCCTATCAAGGTATTGGGGCCCAGCTAAACAAAACCAAACTAGGGTAGAGCTAGCGACAGGTAGATACGATCCAACCAAAGGGTTGTCATTAGTCGATTATTTTATGAAAGTAGCCAACAAAGGAAAGCTATTAGACCCCAACTTGTCGGAGGCAGAACTAATTGCCAGCATAACAAGACATTTCCCAGACACAGTGAGAACAGGATTAATTGTTGCGAGGCCAGTAGATTTTGCAGATATGATAGAACTGCTGACAGCCTTCGAAACGCAAAATGGTCGGCCTAATGAGCATAGACATAGGAACGGTCACCCAAACTCACCCATCCTAAACCGGAACACGGCTACGAACAACCAGAGTGAGGGAGAACATAGAAATACTAGGAGTACCCATGAAAGGGGGAGAGGGGCACACCATTTCCCACAACCACATAATCATGGCGAGAGGATGGAGAACACAAGACAGCGTTACCACGACACAATACCGAGGGGTGAATCGAGATACAGAACGCACAGGTATGATCGTGGAAGACCAGGAGACCGTACCCATCAAGTGAATCATATACGATTCTGTAGGGAATACTTGAACAGCCATAGGCCGTCATACAATAGGGGTTCACGTCAAAGGGGCAGAAACCAAGGGAACACCGACAACGTAATACAACAGGAACAGAATGAAAATGTGCCGGATAGGACCGATACTGCACAGAATACAGAAACGACGATCACCTCCAACGTCCAGGAAAACTAAGTACAAGTCAACTTTGTGTCCCGGAAGTTGACCTGTGTGGCAGTAGGGGCAATATTGACCAATGTAATGTAGGTACCTTGAGAAGACAGGCGAGTGAAAGAAAGGAAATAACCAATCCACCAATGATTAGGCTGAAGGTATGGGGTATCGAATTGCCAGCAAGAATCCCGAGTCGCACTTACATCACATAGATTATGTATTATCCAGGTTCCAGGAAAGCAACATGACCCTAAATTTAGAAAAGTGTGAATTTTTCGTTAAAGAGGCTGAATTTCTGGGCATTTTACAGTACCAGTCAAAATTCGTGGTCAACTACGCTAAGGAATTGGTACCCCTTAGAGCACTGTTGAAAAAAGATACTAAGTGGGAATGGAATGCTGAACACCAGGTGGCCTTTGAGAATATCAAGGAACTTTTCAAGCACAGTATTCTCCTGGAACGACCGGATCCAAATTCACCTTTTCTAGTATACACCGATGCTAGTGCGCACTCATATGGAGCAATATTAGCACAGGAAAATGCAGATGGCAACAAACATGTGATTGCCACAGCTTCTAGATTTTTAAATAAAATAGAAGCCAATGCCTGCATAACCGAACTGGAAATAGGTGCAATCCATTTTGCGTTGCAAAAGTTCAGACAATATATATATCTTTATAAAATAATTATATATACAGATCACGTAAGCCTGTCCTTCATTCAAAAATGCAAGCTAACCAACTCCAAAATCTCAAGGTACATACATGAGATAATGTCACACGACATAGAGGTCAAACATATCCCGGGGAAGGAGAACATCTTCAGTGACTTATTGTCAAGATTAAGGTCGGAGAGTCACATACCCGAGACGATATACAGTCCGCACCATGAGATTAAAATCATGCAGATAAATAGCAAAGAAAGCAACGAGATCTTGCAAGACTTCAAGAACATAGCAAAACTACAACAAGAAGACCCTGAATTGAAGAGGCTATTCGACAAGGCTCCAGACATAATACCAAGATTGGATGCCAAGATAGGCAAATTTAGGAACATTCTATTTAAATTGCATGGTCGCGACGTAAGGAAATGGAAAATGATGGTACCAAATTCCTTACAGGACAGGGTCATTTTGGCATTCCACCACTCGATGCTTCACTCCGGTACTGAGAGAACAATGCTTGCCATCGAGGAGATATTGTACATCAAACATCTTGGCAAGAAGGTCAGGAAGTTAATTTCCTCATGTGACCTATGCCAAAAGGCCAAGCCAATTAATGTAAAGTACGATGTCATCCCACAATCCATCGTGAGGAACGCGAAAAATGCATTGGTGTGTATTGACGAGCATGGAGAGCTACCAAGGGGTAAAGATGGGAACAGATACATCTTTGTCATGTTTGATGTTTTCACAAAATTCACCAAAATATACCCCATTAAGAACATCAAAAGTAGAACATGCTTAGATAAAATCGTCAAGGACTACATCCCAAAATATGGGAGGATAAAATGTATTCTATCGGACAATGCAACCATGCATAAGAGCAAGTTGTTTCAGAACACCTTAGAAACATTAGGAATAAAATTGTACTATCCTCAGCATATTATCCCCAGGGAAACCCGACTGAGAGAATCATGAGGGATATAAGTATTTATTTTCGTTTGCTCTGCCACAGAGACCACACTTCCTGGACGGAAAAATGCGGATATATAGAGGAGGTGATTAACCATTCGGTGAACCCCACGACCAAGTTCGCCCCTGTCGAGCTGATGACCAACACGAAGCCAAGAAAATTAGCAATTGACATTGACACTACGATGGCCGCCCAAAGAGAATTATCAGAGAAGGAAAAATGTCAATTGGCATTCAGAAGATTACAGCAGAAGGCTGAAAAAGGGAGGAACAAGGTGAAAAGATTCGTCAGGAAATGGTCCCCACAAATTGGAGAAAAGGTGCTCTTAAAAAGCCACAAAGCATCCAAGGCATCTGAAAAAAGATCTGGAAAGATGGAGCTATTGTATACTGGACCACTGGTCATAACGAAACAGCTGGGTGACCACACGTATGAGCTACAGAATACAAATGGCAAGTTGGTAGGAAGATACCATAAAAATAAATTGAAGCCATACAAAGAAAGGACCAAATAGTCTTTGTCAACAAATGTGTAAGGCAGGAATAATAGAGATGAAAGAAGATAACAATTTTTGATGGGTTACTTATAGGAAATTATGTTCAGAATAGGATTACAACAGGGAAGAAAATCAACATAGTCATTGGCTATATCGACCACAAAGAGCATTGTCAACAAAGACCGATGAGGACACTGATTGTCATTAAATAAATGAATCATAGCGACGGAAGATAATATGTTTTTGACATAAGGATGTCAGGGACAAAAATAAAAATGAATCAATTATGATGAAAAAGATATAATATTTCGACACAAAGATGTCGAGGGTAAATTGAGAAGAAAAATAATACAATTACAAAATAATTGTAAGTATAGAAGTTTTCTCTTATAAAAATAAGAGACAAAGAAATGACAATTAGTGAAGTGAGGAAAACCATAATCAGAAAAACAATGCCCATGAATTAAGATGAATATAGCCAATGCTAAGCTCGAAGAAATGTTGAACCAAACAACAATGAATAATAACCCAATTAAGAAAATTAGTACCATTAGTAACATCAGAGTTTAAGAACCGACTCAACAACCTGCCTATACATAACAAGCTTATAAGACAAAGAAGGCAAAGAACTGAATAAAGTATTGCCATAAATATGATCATAATCATTAGCTCAAAATTTGTATCCTGTTTTTCTCTCCTCATAGCAATAAATACAAGTCAAAAAACCACATGAAACACTTAGGTTATATTTGTGTCAATGTCAAATGTACAATAACTGAGTATGTGTTGTACAATAACTGAATATGTATTGTATGATAACTGGATATATTGTGTAATAACTGAATATGTTGAGCAATAACTAAATGCATTATGCAAAAACTGAATGTGTATTGTGTAATAACTGAATATATATTGCATTAAAACAGAACACATATGTGTTATGATAGCAGGATATATATTACAATAACTGAATATGTATTGTGTAATAATTGGACATGTTGTGTGGTAATCAAATGTGTTGTACAATAACTGAATATGTATTGTATAATGACTGAAGGTGTATTGTATAATAACAACATATGTGATATGATAACTGGGTATATTGTACAATGACTGAATATGTATTGTGTAATAATTGGACATATTGTGTAATAACTAAATGTGTTATACAATAACTGGATATGTATTGTATAATAACCGAATGCATTGTGTAGTAACCGAATATGTGAAACTTATAAAGACATGTTGTATTATGTCAAAACAAAGGACAAAGACAAACAGTGAAGAAGACTGTAAAGAAAAAAAAAAAAAAAATATTGTACAAAGTGATTGAATCATAGGAGTAGGGAGAAGTATTGTATTGTGTTTCAAGATTGTAAATAAGGTGACAACTTGAAAAACAAAACAAGGGGCATATGAGACAGAATATTGACTAATAGAAAATTGTTCATGTAAATATTTTCGTAAGAGTGTGTAAATTTTTAATTCTTTTAATTTGGGTGTATCAGGGACCTATTTCTTTTTGATATTCAAGATCCAATGTCTTCTCGTCACTTTGAGTTCAACCAATGAGAACTGTTGCGCGGATGAATACATAAGAATGGCGGTGTTGCGTCATACCCACGCTCGGAACTAGATTCTTTGGCGTCTGTGAGCTCAGAGTGAAAGGAAGTGTATTTTTGCTGATGGCGTGTGAACATGTAAATTACACCCAAACTTTTAACCAGCGTAGACGCTATCGAATTTTAAAAGTTGTTAACTAACTGAAATTGTGATAAAAAGTGTAAATAACGAATAAATGTGTTTGTGATAAAAGAACGTTGGTTTGTGCATTCCATTCTTTAACCATCGACCCTGAAAATAAGAGTAGCGTCTACTATAACAAACTTTCCACCTTTTAGTAAAAACATTACTCCTGCTGCTATATTCCTGCTGCTAGGTAAATACTTATTTAATAAAACCCCGTAACAATATTACTATGAAAATCAAAGAATAAAAGATGGGAACTACCAAACATTCAAACAGTAATTCCTGAGTATCCTCGAAAAACAGCAGTTGCAACCTTCAGGTTGATTACAGGACATGATTGTCTGGCAAAACATTTAAACAGAATTGGGATATATTCTTCACCACTCTGTCCTCTATGTGATCTGCAAGAGGAAATGGATCGAGACCATCTTCAAATATGCCCGCCACTTCTAGTGCCCCATCCATCAGTGAAAAATATTGGAGAGCGAGAGGATTAATGACTTCATTGTCAGAAATCCAGCATTAGCTAACAACAACAACAATATTTATCGTAGTCATCATTCTCAATTTAAAAACTTTTTCTGGAGAAAATGGCTTAGTTTTTGTAATGACATTTTGTCTCTTATGGAGGCATTTGGCACTGAGCATATCCCAACAGAATAGTGCTTGTTCATTGATTCCTCCAAAGCTAGTTTAAAAGCAGTGCTTCTGCATAATGGCAATACATTCCCATCAGTTCCTGTGGCTCACTTTGCTAGTATGAAAGAAACATATGACAACTTTAAATTTATATTGGCAAAGCTTCAATATGCAGTGTATGAATGGAATATTTGTGGTGATTTGAAGGTTATTGCACTTATTCTTGGTCTGCAGCTTGGTTACTCAAAGTTCTGTTGTTTTTAATGGCTTTGGGATAAGGACAGAAAAAACCATTACATTAGAAAAGAATGTCCTAAACATGAATCATCCATTCCTGGACAGAAAAATGTGAAACATCACGCGTTGTGTAATCCTAAAAGTGTGCATCTACCTCCGTTACATATCAAACTAGGATTAATGAAGAATTTTGTTAAAGCCATGGACAATACTCCTGGGTTCATGTATTTAAAACAGAAATTTCCTAAAATTAGTGAAGCAAAAATTAAAGAAGGGATCTAAAGTAAAAACAAAATTAGAAACTAAAAGCTTCACTTATCTTAGTAATATTGCAGAAACTAAAAGCTTCACTTATCTTAGTAATATTGCAAGGTCTTTGGTGCTGCGCCGACAGTGTTTCGAGTTGACTCGAGTTGGAGTCAACTCGAAGCATTGCCAGCGCAGCACCAAAGAACTTGCAATATTACTAAGATGTGAAGCTTTTAGTTTCTAATTTTGTTCTTACTTTAGATTCTTGTTGCTTCACTGTTAATAGCTTCATTATTTCCTTAATTAAAGAAGGGATATTTGTGAGTCCACAAATATGATTACTGATGCATGATGAGAAGTTTGAGGAACTATTGAATTCACTGAAGAAAGCAGCTTGACAAGCATTCAGAAAAGTTACTCAGTTTCTTGGGAACTCGAAAGGCGGAAAATTACTGTGATATTGTCAATGATCTTATAACAATTTGGGTTGTAATATGTCATTAAAAGTACACTTCCTGCACTTGCACCTTGATTCCTTCCCGGAAAATCTTAGTGCAGTGAGCGATGAGCATGGGGAACACTTTCATCAGGAGATTTCAGCTATGCAAAAGGGATATCAAGGCGAATGGAATCTTAATATGCTGGCCGATTATTGTTGGACCGTCAAGAGGGACGCTCCACAGGCGAAATATAGCAGAAAATCGTCATTTCTTACTTTCTAGGCGAGTCCGAGTGTTCGAATATTGTGTAGTTGAGAATGTAGAAAATATTAAAGTGTTTGAAATTATAAATGACTGTCACTTGGAAACCTTGCATGTTGGAGAAAACCTGACATATCTGAATTCAGGAGAAAAAATACTACCAGAATCACACATTTTTCTTTCTGAGACAAAAACAGGTTTCTTATTTGTTCAGTGTAATTTAAATCATACATACATGTATAAAGGAAGAGAAGTTAGCAACAAACAATTTAATATAGTATGACATATACGTATATGTATGACATATAGTATGACGTATGACCAATTTACAATAGGAATTTAATAATATAATGAATAAGCAGATTTTGGAATAGCAAAATGATCGAATGGTAATTTGAGCTATCAAAATATTCCTTCTGTTTTCAAGTAGTTTTCTTTTTAAAACCAAAAGTTTAAATTTTTGTGTGCATAGTTCCAAGGGCAGTCAGTGCATTGAATAAATTAATGCCACATGGTATTAGTTATAACCTCATACTAACAAAATATAGTTTCACAACTTTACAAGTTAAATTGAAAACTACAGGTGCTCCCCTGTGTGTTTGGTTGGTGAATGTCTATTTGAAAATTTTTCAAGTTGGGGATAAGGTGCATTGTACAGAAATAAATTACGTTTTATGTGTGTCAATTATTATTCCTAAAGGTGTTTTCTCAATACGTGTGTAACAAAACAGTGCAATATAGTATTAAAAGTACAGGAAAGTCTATTGGAAATGTTTTGGTCCATATGCTGCATTATCTCAAGCTCCAGAAGTTTGGTATCATGTACATGTACACCATGAATGTATGAAATATCACAATGCACCAAATTAAAATAACATTCTCTTACCTGTTGTAATTGTTTGCAGTCACTCCTCCAATGCTGCCCTTTTTGCCACCTTCTTCAAATTGTACCACATGCAGCACAAATTATTTGAGTCTCTACTAACCCCCAAACCCAGGGAATTGAATTCAGAGGCTATTTTCCTCCACTCTGCATTTTTTTCTCTGCATGGTGACACCCTCTGTTTCTTTATTTTCTATAACATTAAAATGCTCCTTTATTCACTAAGGAAAAGTGATCTTCTCATCAGCCGTCATGTTAGGGCTCTTCTTTGTTTTTTCAACTCCAGCCACGTTCTTTTGCCAAACTAGACTCGCTAGACACACGCTTAAATTAACACACACCGCTGTTTCCCATTTTGAAACAATGTAGAAATAGGACCAACCAGAAATGGCGTGTTGCAATTCTCACTTGTGTATGAGAAATTGCTGGTTCATATAGCAGGCGTGTACACCAAGTCTTAAGATTATATTACCTAGGTCTGTAATCTTGCGAAATATGCTCCATGTCTTACGTCAGTAAAGACATATACCTGGGTTAATATAAACAGGAATAACTAAAAACTACCGTTGTTGGTGAAACTGGCCCTTAAAGTGTGTTAAATTGGACCAGGGCACTGAAGACTAGATTCAAAACTGTTTCTATGCAACTTACCAGAGATTAATTTTAACAAGGAAATTAAATAATTTTGGTCTTAGCTCTTAAGTTCAGCATGGAAACTGTCTGTTCCAAATAAAAACATAGAATGTGAATGTTCAGCTATTCTTCTGCATAGAAGAGGTTGAATCAGAAATTGAAAAATTCAATGCCATAGCCAGGATTTGAACTGCGGTAGATCCGTGGTTCAAATCCTGGCTATGGCATTGAATTTTTCAGATTCTGATTCAATCTCTTAAACATTGCCCACACACGGCTTGTGTGTTTAAAAAAAACACCAGAAGTAAGCTTGTTGGCATGAATAAATAATTACATTCTGCATAGAAGTTCATAGTGAATAAAATATATAAAATGTAATTTCTACTTTCTTGCAGGCAAATAACAAACATCGACATCAGTCATTTCGTTATCAGACAAATGCAGGATCTTTACAACAAGACATGTCCTGAAATGGTATTTCAACAAATGGACGCTCTAGAGATGTCCTTCAGTGAAGGCCAATATAGTGTAGTCTTGGACAAAGGAACTCTGGATGCTCTTATGCCAAACAATTCTGAGGAAGCTTCTAAAAGGATAGACAAATTTTTCAGTGTATGTAGTCTGCTATTTTTTAACATTGGTGATAGTTACCTAAAGGTAGGTCCTTCATTAGAAACTTAACCTCCTCCAGTGTTCCTTTTTTTTCCTCATCTCTACTTATGAACTCTGTATATTAATGATATAACTTATTGTACCTTTATCCTTTTTCTGTTCACCATTCATAATAGTGCATCTCTTAGCAATCAGTGCCATTTAGTGCTACAGCCAACGTTTTTCTTGTTTCTGTATTAGTTTTTAGCATTGATCTTCCTTCTATCCTGTGTATAGTATTGTGTATGTTCCTTTCCTTTCCCTGTCTATGTACATTCCAACATTTTTCAGTTGTTCCTCAGATTCTGCAACATTCAGCACAAAGCACTTATGAGCTTACTCCAGCAGACCTCGGCAAATCAGCCCGGAAGACTTTTAGAATTACAAAGCACTTAGATAATATTCTCTCAAACTTCCACGGTCAGCATTAAAAATATCTTGGCTGCCTGGTTTTTGCCACAAGTTGGATAAGACCAACGTTTTGAGCATCTTGTTGTGGTTGTCTTCAAAGGCAAACTGTGCCGCTGGCCAATCAGAGCTCATCTCCACCTGCTGCAGTGTAGAGAATCACCTGGCCAAACAGGGCTCACCTCCACTTGCCTACCTGTATAAAACAAGTGGTGCAGTTTGCCCTTGAAGGCGACCACGACAAGATGGTCGAAATTTCAGTTTTATCCAACTTGACACTGCAAAAACCAGATAGCCAAGATATACTTAAATAATCTGTTTCTTAGTTATTTCTTTAAGGTTCATAGAGACTGTTTATGAAAAACAGTCACTAATATCCCATGTGTGAATTTTTGACAGGTCAGTTTATAAATTAAAACGGGAAGACAACTTCGAGCCGTGTGACGTATTTAAACGAAGAGCCAGCTTGTTCGTTCGTGTGACATCAGGCGAGAGCACTGTATTGCTATGCTGCCTAGATCACTGGCACTACTTGCACAAAACTCAATTAATATGAAAATTGTTATTTGGGCATGTTTACAACCTGCCCGGGCTGTTTAGGGAGAACCCTCTTCAGCCTAGTCTGAGGGTGTTTATTTGTTGTTTGAGGGATCTTAACGGCGTTAGTGCGAATTTTGTTTTTATTTTGTGTTTTTGTACGTTGTGTGGTGTGCAGTGGTTTTGTGTTCAGTTCCCCGTGTTTCACACTAGTTTGAGACCAGGCTTCAATATGTAGAAACATTGTCAACTACGGTTCAGATCTTTGCGACCCCATATTCATTGGATGTTAATGTTTCTAGCAGGTAGCAAATTGAATTGATAAATTTACAGTGTGACGATTATTATTTATTTATGCCAACAAACTTACTGTTGGTGTTTTTAAACACACAAGCCATGTGTGGGCAAAGTTTGAGAGGTAGAACTTGAACTTAAAAATTCAACGCCACAACTGGGATTTGAACCACAGACCTTTCGCTTACCAGGCGGCTGCTCTACCACTGAGCTATGGTGACAAACTGCCAGAATGGCATTAAATTCTCAAACCAGTTCGTATTTCTCCTGGTAAACCACAAAGGCAGTCTCACATCAGAGACAAATTACCCCAATGGTGACTTACTATTGTAAGTACTTTATATCCCAGGCGTTGAATTTTTAAGTTCCAGTTCTACCTCTCAAACTTTGCCCACACACGGCTTGTGTGTTTAAAAACACCAACAGTAAGTTTGTTGGCATAAATAAATAATAATTACCATCTGAAGGTTATTTAATCCTGGGATATAAAGTACTTACAATAGTAAGTCACCATTGGGGTAATTTGTCTCTGATGTGAGACTGTCTTTGTGGTTTACCAGGAGAAATACGAACTGGTTTGAGAATTTAATGCCATTCTGGCAGTTTGTCACAATAGCTCAGTGGTAGAGCAGCCGCCTGGTAAGCGGAAGGTCTGTGGTTCAAATCCCAGTTGTGGCGTTGCATTTTTAAGTTCCAGTTCTACCTCTCAAATTACAGTGTGACGATTCGCTGAAGGTCAAATATAAATACAAGGAAGACTTGGCTGATTGTTATAAGAATGTTCCCCAAACTAAATTTCTGAGGTTATATGCCCTTGTTGCACAGCTATTATGTATGTTTGGTTCTACGTATGTGTGCGAACAATTCTTTTCTGTTATGAACCTTTCTAAGTCAAAATCCCAAGCATATTGTCAGATCACAATCTAACATGCAGTCTTCGGTTACAAATGTGCCGTACATTACGCCCTAACATTGACAAACTAGTTAAAGAAAAGCAAAACGGCAAATGTCGGAAAATGTCCACCTAATTGTTCTGTATAGCTCTTCTCTAGCTCAGGCAAAATAGTTATAATTTCTATTCTATTGGCGTTATAACATGACTGTTCACATAAACTAGAATTTATATATATATATATGGCATAAAGTCGAAATGTAATTATTTATAATTTGTGACTATTCCGTAATTGAAACAGTCAGCATTAAAATTACAATGTCCTATATGTCATTTCTTCATGCCTGCTGTGACGTCCTACGTTCAACTGGCTTTCGCTGGGAGCATGTGAGCTGAGTAGGCTGACGTCACAGCAGCGATACCTGTCTTCCCCTGAATTAAAACTTAGAGGTAAATTAGTGACATTTGCTCAATTTGTCTTTATGAACTGGACATGTTAAGAAAACTACTTTTATCTTCAACTATAGTTGGACGTCTCCTTTTTTTTTCCCCCTCTTCAGTAATATTGTACAGTTAGTCTATTTTTGTATTCTATTAGGACATGTTTAACAAGCCCTTATTTGCATCTTCAGTTCCCTTACAATTCCCAAATGACCTCGTTGTCGTCGGGCCGTTAAACCCCACACATTTCCTTACAATTGACTTCACATGCAGATGTTTAGAATTGAAATTCCATTACTCTGTAAGAAATGGCAAGAAATACTTGAATGGTGATACCTCTTCCGACCAATAACTAATATATTAGAAATAATTCATGCTACAAAAATTATTTGAAATAAATTGTGCCTTTTATACATTTTTTTTTTCTGTTATAAGTTTTGTTGATGTCTTTTGGTTTACCATTTATTCAAAATTGTACAAAATTCAGCTACATTTTCAGGTCCAACAGACTGGAATAATACTGCGTTGTTATTGTAGATAGTGCTTATGAAAAACCATGCTAAGTGTTAGCAATCTGTATAATGTGAAAGCAGAATTGTCTGATGGGATGAAATGAGTGATAAATGAAATGAAAGTGTGTGAATTGAAAACCTAAGGTTATATGAACAGTGGGACAGTGATAATCATCATTGAGGAAACCATGTGAGCGATGTGCGCATGCATTGGTGTAACCACTGGTTGATAATTAATGTAAGCTTTTGTATATATATATATATATATACTGTGCCATCAATTTGGATGGGCCTGTTCCTCATGGCACCGTGGAGGTAGCACACATAGCACCATCTGCCAACACCATTTCCTGTGTGGCTGGCAGTAGAACTATTTCATGCCACGTGAAGTATTTGCGAGGTTCTGTGGATCAGCACACAAGGTCACAAAAATGCTAAAATTGCGACCATATAAAACAGCAGAAGTGCAAGCCTTAATGGACAGGGATCCCCTGATTAGAATAAGGTTTTGTGGCTGGTTTCTTGAATCTGTGCGTGTTGGTATCATAAACCTGCAAGCAGTGTTTTCAGTGACAGGCATCGTTTTGTATCAATGGACACATTAACACATAAAATAATTGCTACTGGGCAATAGAAAATCTGAGACTCATCCGCAAAAAATGTGCTGCCATGATCCTAAGGTCAGCGTATGGTGGGCCGTGAGTTTGATGAGAATCATTGGCCCTATTTTCTTTCATGAAACCATTAATGCCACAATAGATAGGGCTGCATATAATACGACTTGGACTTAATTGCATGCTATTGCTGACATGTTTAGTGACAGGGCAATTAGAATAGAAATAAATAGACAACATCTCACAAAAAGAGTTAAAAACGTGTGACTGAAAACCTATTAAGACACTGTAATGCCTGTACTGCAGCACAAGGAGAACACTTGCAACATCTTCTTTTAAAAACGTAAGCAATTTGAACGCACTTTAAATGTTAGTAACATTATTCATCATTACAATGTTAGCCTTCCACATTCTACTGCCAGCTGCACAGGAAATGGAGTGTTGGTGGAAAGGCGCTGTATGCGCTGCCTCCACAGGGAACGGGGCCCATCCAAATTGATGGCACGGTATATATATATATATATAGTATATATAGATATGAGGTGTGTTCAAAAAGAAACTGAACTTTTGCTTTATCAGCCTTATTGCATATTTTTACATTTTAAGCACTGTCCCCTTCAAAATACTCCCCTCTACTGGCAATACACCGTTCCCATCATTTCCTCAATTTTTGGAACAACACCTGGAACACATTTTGTGGGATGGCACACAGGTCTCATTGTGGCATTGTCCTGAATCTCCTCAACACGTTGAAATGAAGTCCTTTCAACGTGTTCTTTTTTTTCAGTTTGGGAAACAGGAAAAGGTCTGCTGGGGCTAGGTTCGGAGAATACAGTGGATGGGGCACAACGGGAATTTGGTGCTTTGCTAGATAGCTGCAGACAAGGAGTGCTGGCGCATTCTTATGATGCAACATCCAATTCTGGGATTCCCATAATCCAGGCCTCTTCCTGCACGCAGCATCCCTCATGCACACTAGGATTCCCTAGTAGACTTCCTTGTTTACCATCTGACCATGTGGCACAAATTCGTGATGGATAATGTCTTTGTAGTCAAAAAATGCAACCAACATCACCTTGATCTTAGACCAACTCATGCATGCTTTTTTTTTGGACAAGGTGATCCTTTGCCCATCCATTGTGACAACTGCATCTTCGTTTCAGCATCATAGCTGTATACCCACGTCTCATCGCCTATTATGATATTCTTAAGAAGGCCATTGTCATTAGCAGCGGCAAGCAGTTCCTCGCACAATTCAACAAGGGTCTGTTTCTGATTTTCAGTCAATAAACGTGGTACAAATTTTGCACTGACACAACGCATCTCAAGTTTTTCACTCAAAATTTGATGGCATGATCCTACGCTGATGCCTACCCCATCAGCAACTTTTCGAACAGTTAAACGACGATTTCCACGAATCACAGCACAAACTCTATCCACATGGCCATCATCTGTTGTGGAAGGATGTCCAGACTTGGAATCGTCACAGACCAGCATTCTGCTCTGTTGAAAATGTTTAAACCACCCATAGCACTGTTTATTTTTGGTTTTTTTTTTTTCCCCTTTATTAATGCATAATTTTTGTACATAGTACAACAATTGTGCTACATAGGTTAATCTAGTATTGTCATGAAGCGTGTTCTGAGGGCTACATCCATTGATGTTCCTCAACCAATCAATAGATCTGTGTGTCTTTTCCTCTTGAGACGACGCTGTGGTTGTTCTGGTGGCATGTTTTGTGGTATTTGTTTCATCAAGACGTTCGGGTGATTTGCTAACGTTGTATACAGATTTCTATAGGAAGAGTGGAGAACTGTGGTTACTTTAGGTAAATTTAGATCTAAGTGGAGATTTTCATTTCTTATGTACCAGGGTGCACTGGTGATTATCCTTAACACCCGGTTCTGGAATGTCTGGATACGCTTAATTTGGGAATTAGAGGCAGAACCCCATAAGGAGCATGCATATTGTCAAATTGGTTTGATAATCATATTGTATATGAGTCTCTTGTTAGAAATGGAAAGGGTTGAGTTTTGATGCAGCAACGGTTTTAACTGTCGAAGTCTGTCTCTTAGTTATTATTTATTTATGCCAACAAACTTACTGTTGGTGTTTTTAAACACACAAGCCGTGTGTGGGCAAAGTTTAAGAGGTAGAACTGGAACTTAAAAATTCAATGCCACAACTGGGATTTGAATTTTTAAGTTCCAGTTCTACCTCTTAAACTGTCTCTTAGTTTTTGTAGAATGTGATCAATGTGTTTCTTCCATGTTAAACGTGTGTCAAGGATAAGACCAAGGTATCTTACTTCGTTTGCTTGTGGTATGGCAGTGTTGTTTAGGAATAAAGGATAAGTATGTTCTTTTCTGAGATAGGTGAAGGTGACGGCATACGATTTTCTTGGATTTATTACAGTTTTCCATTGTTTATTCCATGATTCTATTTTATATAGGTAGTCTTATATATGTGCTGTAACTTCTTCACCAGTGTCTCCTCTGCACATAATAGCTATATCGTCTGCAAATTGGGCAATACGTAGATCGTCCGATTTGGGCAAATCATGTGTATAGACTATATATAGAAAGGGTCCCAGGATGCTTCCCTGAGGAACTCCTGCATTAATAGGTCTGATGTGGGACTGTACATCTTCATAAACTACAGAATAAGTGCGTTTGTAGAGATATGATTGAATTATTCAGTAATATGTATCCGGGAGATGATACTTAATTTTTGATAAAAGACCATCATGCCATACTTTGTCAAACGTCTTCTCAGTGTCTAAAAATACGCCTAAACAGATCTGCTTGTTTTCAAAGGTGTCCATTATTTCATCGATAATTCTGTGAAGTTGTTGTGGGCAGGAGTGGAATTTTCTAAATCCAAATTGTGTAATGGGCAATAATGGCCCAAGAAGTGTCAAAAGTCTGGCAATAACAAGCGCTCAAATATTTTGGAGAACAGTGATAGAAGGCTAATTGGCCTGTAGCTTAATGGATCATTGCAAATTTTGTTGGGCTTCTGTATCATTATAATATTGGCATGCTTCCATGCTGTTGGAAAGTATGTTAAACGTAGCATTGCATTGTAGATTTGTGTTAGCAACACTATGGTTTTACGTGGTAACTTTTTAAGCAAAGGTTGCACAATATGGTCAAATCCAGGAGCTTTGTTAGATGGTAATCTATTAATGGTATTTTGTATTATCCCTGGAGTAAATAGTTTACATTGGTGACAGTTGTAGTGGCTGCACTAGGGTGTTATATACTTTCTCATTCATGGTAGGGTCTTCTGAGATGTTGGGTTTAAACTGGTGCAGTAGAATTTCAGAAAATGTATTTACCTTTTCTTGTGAGGTTGTAAGCCATTGATTACCAACTCTAAGTGGAGGGATTTTGTCAACGACCTTGGTCAAAATTTTTGTTTTTCTCCAGAGGCTGCCATCTTTGGCTTCTAAAGACTGTAAATGTTTTTCCATGGCTTCTCTGTTGAGTTCTTTTAATGCCAGTTTTAACTCATTGGTGGCATTGCTATAATTTCTCTTATGTGGAGGGTACTTAGTTCTTTCCCATAGTTTCCTAGCTGAATTTCTCACATGTTGAAGTTCTAAAGTATTTATCTGAATACATGGAGGATGCAAGATTAGCTGCTGTCTGGATATTTTTGGTTATTGTACTGACTGCTATATCAACATCTCTCTTGGTTTTTAAAGGGATTTTTGTAATTGTAGTGCTATTCAGATATGATTTGTACGTTGACCAGTTAAATGGATGGTTTATGAGGGAGTATTTCTTTTTGTTATTTGGGACAGTTGCAGATATTTCAAGTACAACAGGATAGTGGTCGGAGCTTAGGTCATGAATAACTCTTGGGAAGCTGCATAAGTGAGAAAATTGTTTTCCAACAAAGAGATCAGGAACATCAGGTCTATTTCCTGTATCTGGAAAGTGCGTAGGTTCTAATGGATGTGCTATTTGTAGTTTAAGTTTATGTATTTGTTCATACAGCATTCTTCCTCGTGGATTAATTACATTAGATCCCCACCTTGGATGCTTACTGTTGTAATCTCCTCCTAATATGAATTTATCCCCCATTTCATGCATTATTCCCCATATTATGCTAGGAATTACGTGTTGGTCAGGAGCTGAATAGAAAGCTCCTAGTTGGTAATTTACATTATCGATCTGTACTTCTACTCTTGCAACTTGCACTTCATTTTCTGAGATAGGAGGGAGCTGATTGTGGTTAATATTAGCTCTAATGATTATTGCAGCCCCACCTTTCCTGTTGTGAGAAGGATGATCTGCCCTATATATTTTATAATCAGGCGTGAAAAAATTTAAAGATGGAGTGAGTTTTGTTTCTGTCACCATAAATAAGTGTATATTGTAATTATCTTCCTTTCATAGAAGTTTGAAAACAGTGTTGTTGTAATTAATTTAATTTAAAAGGTGAGTCAGTTAATAACACTGAACAACACTTACAAATTAGTTTTCCGGAACGCGTTTCCAAGGTTAACTTTCCTCCATTATCAACCGGGCAATAACTGGGTTTCCATGGTGTTTCATGGTGTGGATGGCGATGCTTCTTCTGATGTTTCTTCTGGTAACGGTTCAATGAACTTGCTGAAATTGTCTTTCTGAGGAATGTCTAAATTAAATACTCGGTTTCTATTTTTTAAAATGAAGATTTGTTCCCATGTGGACAGTTGTTGTTTTCCGGTTATGTGTTTGAGAAGTTTTGGTTCTAGCTTTATGTCATGGTTTTTTGTCCAAAAGTGAAATGCAACTGCTGATTTTTCTAATTGTTTACTCTTGATGTTCCTAATGTGTTCCTTGGATCTAATTTCTAAATTTCTTTCGGTGTTTCCTATGTATATTTCATTACAATCGCTGCATTCAATTTGGTATATACCAGATTTTTTGTTAGTTTGAATAGGATCTTTGATGTTTGAAAGTAGTAGGTTTTTTATGGAGTAATGGTTTACTGGTGCTAGCTGAATGTTGTATTCCTTGAACACTTTTTTAAATTTATCAAAGGCCCATTTGTCAACTCTCACAGCAGCTAAAACAAAAATGACATTCAAAAAATTCACATATAATTCATGGGCCTTTGATAAATTTAAAAAAGTGTTCAAGGAATACAACATTCAGCTAGCACCAGTAAACCATTACTCCATAAAAAACCTACTACTTTCAAACATCAAAGATGCTTCCACCTAACAAAAAGGCATATACCAAATTGAATGCAGCGATTGTAATGAAATATACATAGGAAAAACCAAAAGAAATTTAGAAATTAGATCCAAGAAACACGTTAGGAACATCAAGAGTAAACAATTAGAAAAATCAGCAGTTGCATTTCACTTTTGGACAAAAAACCATGACATAAAGCTAGAACCAAAACTTCTCAAACACATAACCGGAAAACAAGAACTGTCCACATGGGAACAAATCTTCATTTTAAAAAATAGAAACCGAGTATTTAATTTAGACATTCCTCAGAAAGACATTTTCAGCAAGTTCATTGAACCGTTACCAGAAGAAACATCAGAAGAAGCATCGCTATCCGCACCATGAAACACCATGGAAACCCAGTTATTGTCCGGTTGATAATGGAGGAAAGTTAACCTTGGAAACACGTTCCGGAAAACTAATTTGTAAGTGTTGTTCAGTGTTCCTAATTGACTCGCCTTTTAAATTAAAATATATTGTAATTTTTTAGAAAAAAGTTCAACTCGTGATATTTATTATTTAGACTTTGACAATTCCATGTGCTAATTTTGAATACCGTGTATGCTGTATTATTCATTGTGCAGTATTTTTGGAATCAGGATATTTAATGTGTTAGTGGTAGTTTGAAGTAGTGATAAAAGCATGTCAATCTTTTTGATCATATCAGTCATTACTGTGCTATTTATTGTGTTACCAGCGTTATCTTGTTTGTTTCTGGAGTTACCTGCAACATAAGCGTAAGTAGGTCGATTGGTAGCCTCAGTGTAGTTGGGTAGAGCTGATCCTCCTTGGTTTGTAGTTGCACTTTGTGCTGTTACTGTTGTTGCGTTCTGAGATGTGGCAATGATTAATGGATGCTTTCTGTCTGTGGTTTGCTGGAATTTAGGAGATCTCTGGATTCTGTGGTATTCGGGACAACCCCTGTAGTTGGCTGGATGACATCCTTTGCAGTTTGTGCATATCGGCAGGGTGTCCTTGGGTTTGTTGCAATTTTCCGTGAGATGAAGTCCTTCACATTTTACGCATCTTGCTGTTTGATTACAAAAGTTTTTGGTATGCCCATATTGTTGACATCTATGGCATTGTATAATTTCTCGCTTTGGTTTGGGTGGCTCTACTGTAATAACAGCATTGTAAAGCCGGGTTAGGTTATAGATTTCTGGATTTTTTGAATTTGGTTTTAGGTCCAGAAAAAACAGTGGTGTGGGTAATTTTGTGACTGGGTGTCTGACTGGTAACATTTGTAATGGTTCATATCCCAGCTCTTTTAATTCAGCCATCATTAATTCTGTGCTGCAGGTGTAATGTAGTCCTCTTACAACTACTCTGAAAGCCCTATCAGATTTTAATTGATAGGTGTGATATTCTGCTTTGTGCATTTCTAAGAACGCAGTTACTTTTCTATATCCTTCTATTAGATCCATATTTAGCTTAACTACATTATTCTCCACTGTCTTGTATCTAAATTCTCCACAATTAAGGGAATTTAGTTCTTTAATCATAGCATTCATGTCGTGTATATTGTGAATATAAATTGGTGGAGGTTTCCTTATCTGTGAATTTTCCATCACTGGCTGTACTGCTGATTCTTGTACATGTTGTTCATCAAGGCTGGCTAGAGGTGCAAAAGCATTTGATGTTGGTATAGTGATTTCATTATCCATGCTTATTCTCTTTAAACAGCTTTCATTACAATTAGAGTAGCTGAATGAGCTTTGTTGTGCCATATTTAATGCTGATTTTGTTGAACAGAAAGAAAAAGGAACAGAAAAGGTAACCTACATAGGTTAGGGAAAGTTCCCTGCCAGTGGCTTAATTATGTCACTGAATGTTATGTTTACACAGATTTTATCACAAAACACGCACAATTGTATCACTGCACTGTGTATTCAGAAAGATTGTTTATTAAACTCAAACTAACTTAAAAACTGCAAATGAAACGCACATAATTCTCATGGTACATTTCTCAATTCCATGATCCACTCCAATGACATAGCACTGTGTGTGACTCAGACAGCCATCCCCGTATGCTTGGCTAAGCATTTGCAATGTCTCTGTGAAAGTTTTGCCAAGTTGCAAAATTTCACACACACGTTCAAGCTCCTTCATCGTTACTTTGTCACTAATCTGATGAGCATGCTGTACATGCTTACTTCAGCGGCTGTGGTTCACATGCTAATTGTCCGAGCAAAATGTGGCAAATAGCAGTTTGCTGCCTAAACCTGCTTCTAGGTGTGCTCAGTAGCTGCAGCGCACTCTCTCTGCTGATTGGCATGCAGTTTCAAAAGTTTGGTTTCTTTTTGAACACACCTCATCTGTGTGTGTGTATATATATATATAAAACCTAACCTCCCATGAATCATAAACCTAAGCTTATATAAAAAGTAGAAGCTGAACCTAACCTAACCTCCTGGGAATCAGAAATCTAAGCTTATAAAAAAAAGGTTCTGTACCTAACCTAACCTCCTGTGAATCAGAAATCTAGCTTATAAAAAAAGTCAGAAGCATTGTTAAGGGAACATGCACAAGCGAAGTGAGTGTGTTGTGTTGTAACCAGAAGGCAAAGGGGTATTACAACTACTATATTTATTAGCACCTTGCATTACTTTGGCAGGATATATCTTTTCTTTAGGAGTAATACACACAACATTAAAGTTTCTAAAGTCCTATAATAAATAAGGGAACATACACAATGCAGTACCTGAAAGAAGCAAAAGAAGCAGCACTACAAAACAGCCATTCTAGAAAGTTTCAGTTATTGTGCTTGGATTGATAATGAAGCAAAGTGGTATGGTTTGTTGACATTGCAACATGATTTCCATATGAAACAAATATGTATTAAAAAGGTAATGTTGGAGTCTTAGTGCTGTCAGAAGTGCTGAAATGTTATACAAAATATGCTATAAAGGTATTGTAATTTCTTTTAAGTGATACAGTTACTATTGGACTTGTATGCTGAACTTTAAAAAATGTTGCAAAATTCAGTGAAAATGAAGAGGACTTCACAGACTGACCACAGAAAATTAAAGATACACATAAATATAAGCCATACAAATATAATCAAGTGGTATTTTAATCAAAATTTTGAAAGCCATTTTTTAAGATAATAAAAAGTGACGAAACTAGGATCAAAGCAAGAGCCTTTTAAACACAAGTTAACAAAACATTTGTGTACCAGTTTGATTCTAAGTTTGAGTTTATATACATACTTCACTGTTTTACGTTCCTTAAACTCATGTTATATTTACTTTACATTGCAAGTATCAGAAGCTGTTTGCTCCATTTGCAAGTCAAAGGTTTTTGTTTCTTTATCACTAGAGAAATAGAAACTTTCACATGTGTGTGTGTTTTACCTTAAAAGGGGAATGAAACACAAAAATCATGTTTCTTTCGAAATGAGGTTATGGCTTTTAAAATGCATTGTTAAGATTTTCTTCCTAAGTGATACTGTTATTGCTGTGCAAGCAAAATACTAAACACCTCACATGTCATCAACTCCATCTGCACGCTGCAGGTATGTGGAGATTCCCAACTTGCTTACTGCAGCATGTGCACTAATATGTTCTCATAAATTGTTCTGGTTGGTATTGAAGTTCAAGAGCAGTGTACTTTTTTGTGGTTTTCCTGAGTCAGTTCAATATTATGCAAACAACATAATATTGTGAATAATAAATTGCCTCAATGTTGTGCATATGGCTGCAATGTGAGAAGCAAAATATACAAGGAAATTCATTTTCACTCGTTTCCAGACACAAATCTCCCAAAAGATATAGGATATGGGTAGAACTTGGTAAAAGAAAAGGTTTTCTGCCTGGTCCCAGTACTTGTTTATATTCCTTCCATTTTAAGGGTACGCTTATGAATAGACATAGTTATTAAAAAAGGTAGCTCTATTAAAGCTTGGAGCTATTCCTACTATAAGAAAAAATGAAGATACTTCAAGTTCTAGTGAGACTTAATTGATCTTTCACCATCTTCATCCAAGAGCAAAGAACAGAACAATATGAGGCTAGAAATTGTAAAAGCTTTGTTTCCGAATTATATGGTAGTGTTACTTGCAATAAAACTGAGAACAAAGGGGATGATAAAAGTAATAATAGAGAATCCAGAATAGAAGAAAAAATCTGATGTGTTGCACTCACATGACTTTCTCTACTCTTGCACTAACCATTCCTTACAAACTCTTATTCCTATATCTTTGTGTTAAGATAAACATTTGTGCAAATTATCTTATTGCTTATTTCGTTGTAGGTGCAAGGGGAATATTAGAATACAGTAGGCTTAGTGCGATAGTCAAATCTTTTAAAGCCTTGAGATTCTGTTCTCTTTGCACACTTAACATATAAAAAAATGAACGATGTTGCATTTCAAGAAAGTTTTAAGTTTTCCGAAACTCACACACATAACAAGGTATATCTCTGAAATGGTTCGCCCTACAAGAAAATTTATTTGGACATGAAGTGTTTATTTTAGCAAGATCTACATTTTTTGTATAGTATGATTTGGTCTATGTCTAACGGTTTACCATTTATGCAAAAGTCGTCCAGAGTAAATACGACTACAGGGGCTATAGCCAGAAAATTCAAAATATACATTTCATTTGGCATAAAAATATCTTAAACATGACATTTTAATCAAAATCGTTAGAGCCATTTTCAAGAAAATAAACATTTTCAAAAAATGTTCCATGTAAAGGTAGTTTAGGGTGGGGCTGTTTTCTTCAAAATCTCTGTGTTGCATCTTTGAAAGACAAACTTAAATACCAACTTTGGTTTTTAACCGACTTGTCGTTTTTGAGTTATGCTGTCCACACAGACCTTTTTCTAAAAACGCTTTTTTTGGATTCAGGGGGTCTCAAAAGATAGATTTTCAGTGAAATCTGGACATCAAATTTTTGGGTGGAATACAATACTTCCCCTACTTACCAGTGGAGAAAATAAAAAAGAGATTGGATGTAAAATGTGAACTAGGTACTGAATTCATAAGGAAATATACCCGCAATATATTGCTGGAACCTAAAACATGTACGAAACAAGCAATGATGAGGAAGATCAGGATAAGCTGAATGAAAATTTCAACAAACCTGATACTTCAGATTTTGATATAAGTGATAACAAAGAAGAAAAAGGAGGAGTGTTTCATCATACATGGAAATGGAGCTACAGTGGAATATTTTATTGTTGGTTGGACATCTCTACTTTCACCTTTCAAGGTACATGTTTTATGTAGAAATGGAATGAAAACAATTTCTCATTACATTAAATGGACAATGCTATGTGTTTAAACTGTGTGTTACTGCAGTAATAAATTTACTTTGTACTCAATTATCTGTTGGGTATATTGTTTCAGAAATTTAAGTCCTGCAAATCACAGGCTTTGGCAATTTTTTCAAGGCCTGCATTCAATACAACCATTTGAAACATGGTAGCACCAGTTATTAGATTAATTTGGGACGTGAATTCATTAAAAAGTTGTGGTATACGAATATGGTTTGTAGGGGATGGGCAGTATGACTCCCCAGGATTTTCAGCCAAATATTAGTCTATTCTGTCATGGATTTAAATTCTCGCAAAATTATTGATTTTGAACTAGTTCAAAGAGATATGATGAAAGGCGATTTGGTAAAGGCTGCTTGTGACAACATAATGACTAGGCTTGTGAAACTAGAAATGTATGGATTTGAAATATTTCTCATCGACAGACCTAAAAGTATAAGACATCTGTTAAAAACTGAGTACACAGAACATGAATTTGGCGTATGGCATTTGTCTAAAAGTCTAATAAAAAAAAAAATGGTAGGAAAATAGTACACAGAATTGATGATATGGACAGCCATTACAAAATAACTATTTATGGTGAGTTGTGCTAAATTGTGGCGAGAACAGTGTCATATTATTTGAAAAATTTACATTAATTCTTCCTCATATAAAAATGAACATAAATGACTAGAAAATGGTCAATGGAAACTTTGTGGACATAATGAATTTTGGGAGAAGTCTAAGTAAATAAATACGGATTAAAGGCGAATCAAATGCTTATCATGCTCTGAAGAAAATTATTTTGGATAGCAGCTTCTTAAAAGATTTGGTTCATATTTAACATTCTATACATACTGGAAGTTTGGAGAGAGATCAGTCTTCTTCTCAGATATGCTCCAAAAAGGAATGCATTTTCATAAGCCTGCAGCTTACACCAGTGCATTGAATCAGAATGATCTTTGGTGTTCACACTGTGTTGGAATCGCCATGAGAATGGTTCAAATCTTCAAAATCATACCTCTTGGGTTCAAACTGATGAGGGATACTACGTTTATTCATTTTCAAAGCACATGTTGGACTGCTGTTTATTACTTATTTGGTATTAACGCATGAATCTTGTTTGTTATTTAAAACACCACTTCTTTTCTGAGTTCAGTGGAATAACCAACATCATGAGTCATGTCCATCTGTGAATAACATGAGAACCATTCACTTTGGGACTGTAAAACTGCCAGTGTTGCTGTCTATAGTTGAGGACAAACTGGTGTTGCAAATGAAATATTCATTTTTATGTTTTGTTCCCCATTAATAAAAATGGTGATATTAATAATAGTATTAATATTAATTATAAGGCCATTTTGCAGATTTACCCACTCATCATCAGATGCTGGTCGACTGAGAACATAGATTCATTTTTACAAGCTGAGCTTGTGGTGTTTGGGGAAAGAAGGGGTAAAATGTGTTTTTGGTATTATGATTTGGAAAAGGAATTTGAAGTTGTTTATTATAAGATGATATTTTTGTAAATGATAAATGAGTCTTAATTCAATAAATCCAAAGTCACATTTTTCTTTCTGTTTTATTTGTTGGAGTAGGTGTTTGTATTGCAGTGTCAGCAACACTTTTGTTCCCCCTCCTTTCTTTACAACTACGAGCAGTGTAATGTATGTATATCACCGTAAGAATGTTTTTACAAATTCATGGCTTCGTCAATTTTTAAATAAGTAATACAAATAATTAATATTGGTTTAAACAATATATAAACAGAGACAGCATTACAGTAATAAGAGTTTAAGTTATATATACAGAGGCTACAGATTAAACACAGATAGATAAAATTATTCAGAGAATGAATCAAAGAACTCCTGCACACTTTAGAAGGTTTGCTCAGTTAAATTTTTAACTTCTTTGCTAAACTTAAACTGCTATTGTGGATTCTATTTGTGATTTATACATATGTATGCCTCTATGCAGTATGGAATGTACCTTTTTTGTTATTCTGGCAGTCTGTATGTGTATTTTATTATTATTTCTGGTACTATGTGTATGAACAGTGTTGTTTATGCTAAATAAGTGAATATTGTCCCTTATAAAACAAACTTCCTAAAATATACAGACTTAGCAGTGTAAGAATGTGATTTTGCTGAAAGTATGGTTTACATGATGTTGTACTGTGCAAATTTAGTATTAGTCTAAGTATTTTCTTTTGTATTATGAATAGCACACTTATTTCACTGCTGGATCCCCATATAAATAAGCAAGCACAGATTGTACATAAGAGAAATAAATCATTTTTAGTGTTTGTAGGTTACTGATGCTTTTTAGGACATCTATTACATAATGAACTCTATTTATTCTTGCTGTAACATTCTTAATGACTTTTCCAATCTAAGTGTTTATCAATTATGATTCCCAAAAATTTTGTTTCGGAGACATATTGTATGGTTTCTTTGTTAATTACAATTTTTGATCCTATTGATTTATTACTTCTATTAGAGTGTGTGATACACATGCAGTGAGACTTTTTCCCATTTAACACTAGTTTATTTGCTGTTAATCATTTCTCCATATTTTTCATTGTATTATCAGCTTGAACTAGTAGATCAATGGAATTACTGCCTTTGAGAATTAAATTAGTATCATCTGCATATAATATAGTCTCAACATGTGGTATATTAACTGGCAGATCATTAATATACACTAGAAAAAGTAAGGGGCCTAGATTCGAGCCTTGAGGAACTCCACACCTTACTAACCTTGTTTCAGATTTTACAGTGTTATCACAAGTTATTGCAGTAAGTTGTCTGTCAGTTATGTAAAACTTGAACCATTCATAAGCTAACCCATGCACTCCATAGGCTTCCAGTTTTGTCAATAATAGGTCATGGTCAATTAAATCAAAGGCCTTACTCAAGTCCATAAATATACCAACTGTTGTATCATCAGTTTCAATTCCTTCCAGTGTTCCTTTCATGAATACATAAAAGGCATTTAGTATGGATTTGTTTTTCCGGAAACCATTTTGTTTATCACTAAATACATTTCTATGAAAGGAGCAATCCTGTTATACATAACCTATTCCATAACTTTCAAAAAGCCTGATTGAATGGCAATTGGCCTATAGTTATCTATATTATTTACATCATCTTTTTTATATACAGGAACAATTTTTGCTAGTTTCATCTTACTAGGAAATATCCCAGTTGACAGGGAGGTATTGCATATTTCCAGTAGGGGATTTATTATACTATTCTTACAAGACTTACACACTCAGGTATCTCATGATATCCTGCTGAAAAGTTATCCTTTTTTGAATTAATTATTTTACTTAATTCATTTATAGTGACTGGCTTATGAAAAACTTTTTCATTTCTGTTTAGTTTAGTACATACATATATTACTATTATTTGGCTGTGTAATTGTTACTTTATCAGCAATGTTAATGAAATGGCCATTGAAAATGTTGGCAACTTCTACTGGGTTATCAACAGTGACATTAGAAATCTTTAGCGAGATTTTTTTACTGTTATGACATGCTTTACTACTGGCAGTTTCTTTTTTTATTATATTCCATATTGTCTTATTTTTATTGGTTGAATTATTGATGCATGCATCAATATGCAATTTTTTTGCAGCCTTTATTACTTCATCAAAAATTTGCTTGTATTTTTTTAGATATTTTGTAAACTGTTCAGTTTTTAGTTTTACTTAATTTTATGAGATAACATTTCCTATTGCTCGAGACTAATTCCTTTAGTAATCCAATTTTTCCTTACACTCACCTTGCTATTTTTTATTGCCCTATATGGAAATGCGGTATTAAAGTGGTGCATAAATGAGGTCATAAAGTTGTTGTATTTCAGTACCATTGTGGGTACCTTGTATATATCAGACCAGTCCTTATTGCTTATTAGTGCATTAAAGTATAACATATCTTTTGAGAATATTCGTTTATATTGTACTTCAGGCTTGGGCTTACAGCTAATGTGGTCGTGCTTCTTTATGATCACACTCACTCTTAATTCATACTACCGTTACTGTTGCTGAAAGTTTAGATGGCCCGTCTTAATTTATTCTTTGCTTAATGGTTGCACTGTGTATTTTTACTTTATTAAGAAAGCATAAAAAGTAAAATGATTATGTAGTGAAATACAGTATTTTCAGTAACAACTGAGGATATCAGATGTTTGTCTTATAGGGGTACGGAGGTTAGAATGAGATTACATGTAGTGGTGGCTGAGGTGTAAATGCACTGACAGTACCAGTATTACTTTGCTAACTTTCTTCCTTTATTTTTTCTTTTAATGATTATCAGTGTTTATTAACTGGACAAGGGATATCCAATGGTGAATGAAAGAAATGGTTGACATGATGCAATATATACACCACCGCCACTAGTAGTGCCTTTTTTCACTGCACATTT
Organism: Tenodera sinensis; assembly: GCA_030765045.1. Taxonomy (NCBI): domain Eukaryota; kingdom Metazoa; phylum Arthropoda; class Insecta; order Mantodea; family Mantidae; genus Tenodera; species Tenodera sinensis. The sequence goes on along the minus strand of CM060962.1, from coordinate 215,769,944 downwards.
ACTGGCACTAAGTGCCGCCCACAATGACAATGCGGAACTAATCACATTGGTGCTGTTTTTATAATTATAAGAGGTGATGTTGATGAGCTTTTGACTCTTTCGTTATCTCGGGTCGTGGTACTGGATGGAATGAACATACACTCGGGGTTAGCTTTAGTGAAATATTTTATTCGCACCTTCTTGCGCACAGTATTTAAATCGTATTACAGCAGTAAGTCTTTTATTTCAGTGGATCGACTTCCCTAGCATCGCCGAGATTTAATGTCTGAAAATTTAGCGATATTTCGCTAAATGTGTTTTCTATCACTTTACACTTCGTCTATTTTACGTCCTTTCATTTAATTGCACACTTCGTATTAACTGACTTATTAAAGTTAGCTAATGTTTCACTTATTTTACACAAATTAACGGTCTTTAAACACTTGGTAAATTTACTTTCACTATTTTATGACTCGCACACATAAAAATGCGTCCATCTACACCAAACACACAGATGCTAATAACTAGACAATTGGCACCGCATTACACTTCTTTTTGTGTACATCCGCGTATGCGTTCATCAAGTAGTTCCCGCATTGTTAGGGAAGCGATCCTTAGCCATTCTCCCTTCGCTTTCAATATTGAACACATATAATTCTTTTATTTATACATATATATTAAAATTAAATATAGGAATATTTATGACATCTTTAAACACAATTGTTCGTAACAATGAACATTAGTAACACGTTTTCGTCATTTAACCAACTCATACCAACATCAAAAACAAATTACACTCTTAGCAAATATTCACATAAACGATTTTCTTTTGGGGTCTTACAATATCCTGTCTCAACATCCATTGGACTCAGAAGTTTAACTAACTTTTTTCTCAAGCAAATAAATCAAGCTGCTATAAAATTTAAAAATATTACCTTCAGCTTAAGGTACTTGTGTAGGTACCATAATGCTTCCACACACATGAGCTAAATATACCACACCTCTTTCTTTCCAGTGGTTGTCACCACCAAACAAAATGCATGGAAAACAGAATAAAGCATTCTTACTTTGCATTCACAGAGCCATGTATTTTCCGCGAAAATGTTCCATGTAATTATTACATGGTTAACCATCACTTTTTTGTTTCATGTTTATGTGCAGATCAGAAGCAGGTCTTCCCATGGGTTTCAGTTTCACCTTCCTAATGTAGAAAAATGGACTACTTAGGAAAAAACTTACTTTAGTTGTGTTAGTTAAATGAAGATATCACATTGCAATGCTAGTGTGTTCAACACTTCTTAGTTTTTCCTAGGAGTAGCAGACTTCTCTTTTAATCATGTGCTGTACTACTGGCGATGTAGGTAACTTCTTTCCATAACTCCTTCATGCTGTTAAGCGTGGAGTACTATTGGAAAACAATGATTCATTTAATTCAGTGATGGCCATTAAACCATGCATGGGCAGAGAGTCAAGATCCAATAAACAGCACAAGATATTCAAATGGTTAAATGGGCTAAAAATGCTTTGTAAATACACATTGCTATCGTCTGTATTTATTAAGTTATTTTAATGAAACAAAAACTGGTTTAAAGCTCCTAAAGGCGGAATACATCTACAGCATCAACAACATACTCTGTTAACCCTTCCCACCCCAAATTGTTTTGCTACTTATGCTGGTCTTCCTCTAATTCATAAAACTGGTTTTCATATGGGCATAAGGGATTGCCTCATGCAATTGACTTGAATAGCCAAGATCATTACAGCGAGACAAATGGACTGCCCATCCATTGAAAGCTGTAGGTTGTAGGTTCGAGTCTCAGCAACCACAGTCAAATGTGACTGTGGTAAAGGATGTGGGAGGGCTCGCATAAAATTAGTGTAATGGCTTCCATGGATGATGGGGTATCATTTGACTGCAAGGATTTTGCTTCTTTCTGTTAAAAAGACAAACATTACAATGAAAATTGTAAATGTTTTACAACTGAAGGCATCTCAAATGCATAGGTTTTAAGTTAAAGCAAGTATAACAAAAATATAACAGTAAAAGCATTAAAATACTTTGAAAGATCCATAACATATGAATGACTCCATATGGAATCATTGGGTCTGAAAGGGTTAGCAAAATGTTGAAATTTCACTATTTGATTTCCCTGCAGCAAGTCATTCTATGCATTGAAAGCATCTCATTTTTAAGTCTGTTCGTGGTGCATATGGATGATTAGCTGCCTCAGCAAAGTGTTTCTCCAGTTCAGGATTTTGATTGTTTATGTCACCATGTGATAGTATAGGGTTATCAAGAAGTCGCTCCACAGCTCTTGTGTAACCAAGATTCCCCTAGAGACGGGAATTCTGGTGGCAGCACTGGTTTCTGTCATCTTATACACATGTCAATACCGTCAATACATTACAAGAACAACTTGGCTACTGATAGCCAATGATTATGTGCAATAAACATGCTGGAAACAATAAGCAGTCGGTTGGTCAGAATGGGGAAAACTCTAGGAGTACCAACGTTATCTCAGGTGATAGGCACCATCACGGTGTGGAGGAACTTGTTGATGACCCATTTACTTTCTATGTTGTGCAACACGCTTGGCTCCAAGGAAAGAAAACCTCTGTCAGCACCTTTATGTATGCATTAAATATTTTTCAAGCAAAGTTTATGGTAGCTTATTTTAGCTGCTGTTTTTAGGGTGTCTTGGGATTTAGAGTGATCTCTTGTAGCTAATGGGAATCAATTGGAAAGCACATTTTAAATGTTTATATCTCAGTGCTAACCATGACTTCAACTAGATATATAGCAAATAAAGTAGCTCACATAGGAACTATGTAATTTTCTGAAATTACTTAAATTGCTGTATGACAGCAGCTTAGATGGCAAGTTTTCATATTTTGAGGGGATGTTGAGGATGTAGGTAGCAGCAAGGAAGAAAATGACCCTCTAACTTCAGGTGTTTGTGAAGATTCAACATTGTGGAATGCTCAAAACAACTGCAGCACAAATAGACATACCTTCACAAGCATAGACACAGGTGTACAGCCCCAGGCTCAGCTGAGTTCTGACAGTGGCGGCTTGTGCCTTATAAAGTAAGTGAAGAAGTAGTTCACTTACACATGCTGAAAATAAAATGTAAAACTACCATAAAATAAGCATGCATGACTCACCTGTTTCTTGTAAATTAAGTCGATCCTCCTATTTTTTAGTGGCAAATCTGTCAATATCATAAAAGGGATGACGTTCCATAAGATCAGCTGGTAGCTCAATGGAGATGTTCACCTAAGATGAAAGTTGTTCTTATGAAGTGGTGTTCCTTGACCAAGTCTTTATTCTCTTCAAACAAGAAAAGCTTCTTTCAATGGATGCACTGGTTCATGGAGTTGTTAGAGCCAAGGAGAAATGTTTGTAGGTTTCCTCAAACACATCTCGATTTTTGTGCAATGAGTACAGCACTTCTTGGAGTGTAAAATCCTCATAGATCAAATGATCTGCGTAAAACAAGCACAGTTCGTTTTTAAGGCATTGGGGCTTGCTTAACAATTGAGGGTAACACTGTTGCAACTGACAGAGAGCACTTAAGGAAAGCTGACAGAATGCTTAAGAAATTTTGACAAATCAACAAGTCATGGGAACTGCAATTTCTCACAGTCTTGAAATCAAACACTTACATCAATAAGTTGTTAAGAATTTCAAAGTAAAGGAGCTTAGAATTCTGAAAAGCATTGTCAGCTTAGTCTCTTGGAGTACTTCGACTGGTGAGCTGTGATGCTTTGTTAAATAGTGTTCTGAAGTATTCATTGCATCTGCTTTTTATTAGGTCACTGATATTTTAAATTTTTGTCACACAGTAGTTATGTTGAGTGATCTTTTTTTTCTGTAGGATATCAAGCAGAATGTCTGTTAAACTGAAAATATCAGATACAACTGCCAGAATGGTAAATTTGAAAATTGTTCATGTCATTGAAAAACCCTTCGCTAGATGTGATTTTTGTCTGAATCTATATCGTTCACTAGGACTTCAAGCACACATTTCAACTCCTGCCAATTTTGAACCATTACATGGATGACTTGAGTTAGAACTTTACCTTGTCTCACTTAATGTTGGTATTCTTTTGGTCAAAATGGAATCCAGCATATACGACCGTTTTGCCAAACAATGAAACAAGGATGGAATACCGCTAACATTTGCAAAAAAAAATATGCGACACTCATAAATGGCTCTACAGCTTTGTTTTAAAATCAAATTTAAACAATGAGCCAAAAAGTGTGCAAAAACTGCTTGAGGAGCATTATTCTTGATTCTTTTTTGAAGTCCATTCAAATGTCCTGACACAAAAATTGCTCCATAGTAGCATTGTGCAACTAATTTATGTTGATAATTAAATTCTTCAAGGATACCATGCAGCAAAAGGAACAATGTTTCTGCAGACCTGTGAGCACTCGCATCATGAAACTCCAAAGATCGTTCAAATTACTCTCTGTATTCACGTATCTTACGATGATAGAACAATGAGACTGTTAACAAATATATGTAGTGCCATCAGCTTCAACAGAACAGCTTCAATATCGCCCTGTAGTATTGCAAAATGTGTCTAATCAGCTCATTTTGTATAGATTTAGAATGACCACTGAATACACTTTTAATCTTAGTGATTTTGGATTCCTAATGGACTTTTAGATATTAATAAGGACAGAATCTCCTTGAAATTTCCCCGATTTAGTGAAAATTCACTCTCATTGTGACCTCTGAATGCAAGCTCTTGTTTATACAATGTTGCTTTAATGATAACTGCAGAAAAAGCCTATTTACTCTCACGTTTTCACTGAAACGCATATGAAAAAGTCTGCTGTTTTCTTGAGTGTCAGCTATTGTGTTTGTTTTTTTCAAAAGTGTTTGATTGTAATTTATATTTTGAATGCTTTGCCAAATCATTGTGCTTGTGAAGGGAATGGGTTATATTAATGAAATCTGTGAAACCCTTTTCGTTCCACACATTTTTGTTGCTAAAAAGTAAACAAGGCCAACAGAACAATGATTGTAAACTATGGCTACTGAATAACCGAGAAAAGTTAGCAAACCAAGAGCTTTTGAATTTAATGTTGTAAGACTTCCCTATTTTCTTATCCTCTCTTTTAATGGGGTATATTAATGATATCAGTGTGCTGCCCAAAGTTTAAAACATCTTTCTTATCTTCATCTTTCCACCTGGAAAATAGTTTCTTACAAACTGCAAACTATATTCACTGGTTCTAAAGTAAGAACAAATTAGAAACTAAAAACTTCACTTATCTTAGTAATGTTGTAAGTTATTTTTTCAATCACTTCTAATTTGTTCTTACTTTAGAATCTTGTTGCTTCACTGTTAATAGCTTCAATTTCCTTAGTTAATATATTCACTGGATTCATAAGAAAACACTTCTATTCTATAATGTTAAATATTATGAACACTGGAGTCTAGCAAACTCTAGTAAACTATACTGTACACAGTTATGTAAACCACCATGTTTACAAGACTAGATGCAATAATATTAACCGGGCTTGTGGGCCGTGGTCTATTGGGTTCCTTCTTCTTCCCAAACGTTTCGTCTGCGACTACGGCAGACATCTTCAGTGGCGGCGAGGTCGAAGTTTCCTGGTGGAGATCTCAGCACCAACTGTGCTGGTCACCACCAGAGGTGCGGTATTTATGTCGGCGGCTGGAGGGGAAGTACGTTGTGATAGGTCCGGGTGGCCAGTGGGCTGGACTTGTACCAGTGGAGTACTACAAGCAGCTGGCGTCTGATTGGCTGGAGAGGGGTTCTGGATTTTTGTTTTTGTTAACGCTGTTTGCCATATTCTGTTGAGTTTAAGTCCTTCTTCTTTGCGATTGATATTATCTTTGTGCTTGTGTATTTCAATGGCTTCACGGAATAAGCGAGAATAGTAGTGGGATGTAGATGCCAGAATATCTGTGTTACCATATTGGATGATGTGTTCCCCTTCTTCGAGTATGGCATGTTCAGCAATTGCTGATTTTTCAGTTTGACCCAAGCGACAATTTCTTCTGTGTTCTTCAATGCGGGTTTTTATACTACGTTGTGTGGTTCCGGTGTACACCTTGCCACACGAACAAGGTATTCTATATACTCCTGCGGTGGATAGAGGATCCCTGGGGTCTTTGGCGGAACGGAGTATGTTACAAATCTGTTTAGTGGGCTTGTAGACGGTGTCAATGTTGTGGCGTTTAAGTAGTTTGCCTATGCGGTCTGTGACTGATCTGATGTACGGTAAAAAGGCCTTGCCCTTCCTATTGTTTGCGGCTGTTTCTGTGATGTTGGGACCTTTACTAGGATGTAATGCTCTCTTAATTTCTCGTTTTGCGTAGCCATTAGAGTGGAGCGCTGACTCTAAGTGTTGAAATTCCTGGTGTAGAACTTGTGGTTCGCAAATGCGTGTAGCTCGGTCTGCCAGAGTTTTAATCATAGCACGCTTTTGTTTCGGATGGTGGTTGGAGTTCTTGTGAAGGTAGCGGTCTGTATGGGTCGGTTTACGGTACACCTTGTGGCCTAGTGTGCCATTCTGTTTTCTGTTTACCATGACATCCAAAAAGGGCAATTTGCCGTCTTGTTCCTTCTCCATGGTGAATTGAATTTGTTTATTGATGCTGTTGAGGTGATCCAGAAATTCTGTCAGGGCTGATTCTCCGTGACTCCAAATGACGAACGTGTCGTCCACGTAACGCCACCAGCACGAAGGTTTAAGCGGTGCTGAATCCAAGGCAGTAGCTTCGAAAAATTCCATGTAAAAATTCGCAATAACCGGACTGAGAGGACTTCCCATTGCTACACCGTCTGTCTGTTCATAGTATTCGTGGTTCCACTGGAAATACGTAGTCGTGAGGACGTGGTGGAAAAGCGTCGTAATGTCTTCTGGAAAAATCTCCTTAAGCTGTGTTATGGCTTCATTGACTGGAACCATGGTGAACAGAGATGTTATGTCGAAACTGACAAGTAAGTCGTTGGGTTGTAAGCTGATGGTCTTGAGTTTCTGAATGAAATGGGCGGAGTCTTTTATGTATGTGTCAGTGTTGCCGATGTGAGGTTGCAGCATCTTTTCGAGGTATTTCGCAACTGCGTACGTAGGTGAGCCAATGGCGCTTACAATCGGCGTAAGGGGTGTGCCAGGCTTGTGAATCTTCGGAAGTCCATAAAGTCTGGGAGGTAAAGCTTCACTCCTCTTTAGTTTCAGCTGATCACTGGGTGGAATGGACGAAGACTTACTCAGTTGATTGGTTTTCCGAAGAACGCGACCTGTTGGATCCCTGGAGAGCTTCTTGTAGGTGGTCGGATCTAGAAGCTCAGTCACCTTGTGTTCGTAGTCACGTTGGTTCATCACCACCGTGGCGTTTCCTTTGTCCGCCTGCAGTACTATCATCTCCTTGTTTGAGTTAAGATTTTTAAGAGCTTTTCGTTCTTGAAGAGAAAGATTGCTCTTAGGTGGCTTAGCTCGCTGAAGAATTCTAGAAGATTCGAGGCGTACTTGGTCTGCTGTAGTTGACGGCAATTCACGAATACCGGCTTCAATGCAGGAGAAACTGATCAGCTGAAACTAAAGAGGAGTGAAGCTTTACCTCCCAGACTTTATGGACTTCCGAAGATTCACAAGCCTGGCACACCCCTTAGGCCGATTGTAAGCGCCATTGGCTCACCTACGTACGCAGTTGCGAAATACCTCGAAAAGATGCTGCAACCTCACATCGGCAACACTGACACATACATAAAAGACTCCGCCCATTTCATTCAGAAACTCAAGACCATCAGCTTACAACCCAACGACTTACTTGTCAGTTTCGACATAACATCTCTGTTCACCATGGTTCCAGTCATTGAAGCCATAACACAGCTTAAGGAGATTTTTCCAGAAGACATTACGACGCTTTTCCACCACGTCCTCACGACTACGTATTTCCAGTGGAACCACGAATACTATGAACAGACAGACGGTGTAGCAATGGGAAGTCCTCTCAGTCCGGTTATTGCGAATTTTTACATGGAATTTTTCGAAGCTACTGCCTTGGATTCAGCACCGCTTAAACCTTCGTGCTGGTGGCGTTACGTGGACGACACGTTCGTCATTTGGAGTCACGGAGAATCAGCCCTGACAGAATTTCTGGATCACCTCAACAGCATCAATAAACAAATTCAATTCACCATGGAGAAGGAACAAGACGGCAAATTGCCCTTTTTGGATGTCATGGTAAACAGAAAACAGAATGGCACACTAGGCCACAAGGTGTACCGTAAACCGACCCATACAGACCGCTACCTTCACAAGAACTCCAACCACCATCCGAAACAAAAGCGTGCTATGATTAAAACTCTGGCAGACCGAGCTACACGCATTTGCGAACCACAAGTTCTACACCAGGAATTTCAACACTTAGAGTCAGCGCTCCACTCTAATGGCTACGCAAAACGAGAAATTAAGAGAGCATTACATCCTAGTAAAGGTCCCAACATCACAGAAACAGCCGCAAACAATAGGAAGGGCAAGGCCTTTTTACCGTACATCAGATCAGTCACAGACCGCATAGGCAAACTACTTAAACGCCACAACATTGACACCGTCTACAAGCCCACTAAACAGATTTGTAACATACTCCGTTCCGCCAAAGACCCCAGGGATCCTCTATCCACCGCAGGAGTATATAGAATACCTTGTTCGTGTGGCAAGGTGTACATCGGAACCACACAACGTAGTATAAAAACCCGCATTGAAGAACACAGAAGAAATTGTCGCTTGGGTCAAACTGAAAAATCAGCAATTGCTGAACATGCCATACTCGAAGAAGGGGAACACATCATCCAATATGGTAACACAGATATTCTGGCATCTACATCCCACTACTATTCTCGCTTATTCCGTGAAGCCATTGAAATACACAAGCACAAAGATAATATCAATCGCAAAGAAGAAGGACTTAAACTCAACAGAATATGGCAAACAGCGTTAACAAAAACAAAAATCCAGAACCCCTCTCCAGCCAATCAGACGCCAGCTGCTTGTAGTACTCCACTGGTACAAGTCCAGCCCACTGGCCACCCGGACCTATCACAACGTACTTCCCCTCCAGCCGCCGACATAAATACCTCACCTCTGGTGGTGACCAGCACAGTTGGTGCTGAGATCTCCACCAGGAAACTTCGACCTCGCCGCCACTGAAGATGTCTGCCGTAGTCGCAGACGAAACGTTTGGGAAGAAGAAGGAACCCAATAGACCACGGCCCACAAGCCCGGTTAATATTATTGCATCTAGTATTGACACCGGCTGTGAAAGCCTTAGAATTTTGATGAATCACCATGTTTACGTTCACCACGAGCACTTCCTCAAGGTGAACCAACTATCTTTTAGTGCATGTAAACAGGAAATATCCCTTCTACCCTAAACGTTAACATGCCTTTGCTTTGCTACCCCTTACAAGTGAAAATATTTGTTTGCCTGAAACATGCAGTGCTATTTCCCCATAGCACATGGTTTGTGATATGTTGTCATAGCAACCAAGCTGTTTAGTACAGCAGTTTATTCCATAATTCTCACTTCTTCACTTAATTTGAAGGCCTGCTGTTTTTAACCAATCCCCACCAATTTTTTCCCTGCAGGCTGCCTGGCTCTTAAGTTCTAAACTAAAGAAGGGTTGGTCACTGACCCTGCTATGGCTGCTAGCAGTTGAAATTTGTGACTAAAGTGCCAGTAATAATGCCAACATTAACAAAAATATGGAATACTGTTACATTGAGGTGAAAACCTCTTCACCTGCTTCACTTGAATGGCTGCCACTGACTTCTGACAGCCAACCAGTTGACATTATAACAAGCTTTTTTACTGTTGACTTAGTGTCATTGATAAACAAATGTATACAAGGTATGATCAAAAAGTAAAAGGAATTTTTAAATTTTGCTGGCTTCATACATCTGATTTTCAAAGCTTTTTCTTTATCTTGTTGGTGCACATGTTCTTGATGTGTGCTAGTTTTCAGCTGTTTTGAATATTTAGTTTATTGTTGACAGTCAAAAAGGTTATATGTGTTTGTGAGTGTATGGCGAATTCCAGCAAATTTTTGCTTTCGAAAAAGATGGATCAAAGAATTTGCATTAAATTTTGCTCTAAAAATGCAATATACTGCAGCACCACATTCTAAATGTGAACTGTGGCTTTTGGAGAATCTACTATGAGTAAGACATGAGTTTGAGTGGTATAGACACTTCAAAGAGGGTCGAGAAGATGTAGAAGACGACGACTGCCCTGGATGCCCTAGCACATCAATTACTGACAAGAATGTAGAAGTAAAGAAAATGGTTCTGGAAAATCGCCAAATCACGATCAGAGAGCTTGCTGATGATGTCTGCTTATCCTTTGGCTTGTGCCAAATGATTTTTTCGGATGTTTTGGGCATGAAACTTGTGGCAACAAAGTTTGTTCTGAAATTGTTGAATTTCGACCAAAAAGGATGTCTCAAGAACATCTCTCAGGAATTGCTGAATGACCTGGAATTCCTCAAGAAGGTTATAACGAGTGACGAAACATGGGTATATGGGTATGACGTTGAAACCAAGTCCCAATGGAAACTGCCTGAAGGGTCAAGACCAAAAAAGTTTGACAAGTTCGATCACATGTAAAGGCTCTTCTGTTTTCTTCCATTACATTGGGATTGTACAATGTGACTTCGTGCCTTATGGTTGTACGGTCAATAAGGAATACTACCTGGAAGTTATGCACCATTTGTGTGAAGCAATCCGAAGAAAACGACCAGAATTGTGGCAAAAACATTCATGGAAATTGTATCATGATAATACTCCCACTTACACCTCAATGCTTGTTTGTGCCTTTCTGGCAAAAAACAAGACCATTATGTTGCCTCAGCCACCGTATTCACCGGACATGTCCCCCTGTGACTTCTTTCTATTCCCGAGGCTGAAGAGAACCATGAAACGCTGTTTTGTCACCATTGAGGACATAAAAACAGAATCGCTGAAGGAGGTGAGCAAAACAAAAAGTGAGTTCCAGAAGTGCTTCCAAGATTAGAGAAAGCACTGGCACAAGTGTACTATGAGGGGGATTACTTTGAAGGGGACAAAGTCGATGTTGGTGAATAAATAAAGATTCTATAAGAAAAATAAAAACTCCTGTTACTTTTTTATGACACCTCGTATGCAAGTAATGTGAAGGAAAATCTGACCTCTAGGGGCAAATTAGGGCCTAACAGCAGAATTCTAAGGTGGACAGAAGTAACACTCAATGAGATTTACAGGTTACTAGGTCTAATTATTGTAACAAATGAAGAAAACACCAGTTACTGCTATTCACACTTTATTGCCTTTTAGTCAGTTAGCGTAGTGCTAACGTTACACTTAGATTACTTTTGTACAAGCTCAGAGCAACAGAACAACTGCCGAATCAAAATAAGAACTGTCAGATTGAACTGCTAGTCGGCATGACTCCTCAACACTTCGTATACATCTTTTTCCTGCTGGCCGGTGCTTGGCAGCAACTTATATAGGTCCTTAGACAGAGGGAAAGTTCTGGAGGTAGAATATTCGGGAGTGCCTGTGGTGGAACAGTCCAGAAACCGCACCGCCATGTAATAGCTATTGTCTCGTACGCTCCTATTGTTGTCGGCGGCCTGTGGCGGAACGGTCCAGAAACCGCACCGCCATGTAATAGCTATTGTCTCGTACGCTCCTATTGTTGTCGGCGGCAGGTCGTTAGGCCAGGCAGGCGACTGGCTGGGTCCCCCCTCCCCAGTGTAGGCAATCAGATGTGGCGGGCGCGGTGACATTATGCTCATAGGTATTATTTGTGAACCTACATTATATAGAGTCTTAGCAGTAATAGTAACCGCTTTTTAGAGTGTACCATATTTTTATGTTTTGGCGGTTACATCGCCCACTCACAACCCCTAGAATGTCGGAGGACCACACCTGTCGGTTTACAGGTCTCACCGACCTGACCGAGAGACTTATCAAAATAAATTCACTGACCATATCCTCTGATTACCAATCAGATACATGCCATGACACCTCACTAAGAAAAAAACCACTAAAAATAAAACTAAATTTTGAGGGTCAACAATTACCAGAAACAAAGGAAGCAAAGTATTGGAGTTACATTTGATACCAAACTTACATGGACCAAACAAATAGAAAATGTAATACAAAGAGCAGAAAAGCGCCTTTCAGTGTTAAAACGTCTAACAGGAATGAGGTGGGGATGTTTCAGAGTAACTCCTAACACAACATACATTGTATATGTAAAGCCATTATTTACTTACTGGTGTGAAGTTCTTGTAAGAGCAAATACAAAAAAATTCAAATCTTTCAAAACCAAAGTCAGACTAATTACAGGTGCTATCAAAACCACACCAATACCAACTATGGAAATACTAACCAACCAATACCCCACTGAATAAGAAATAGAAAAAGCAGCTCTGACTCAACACGAAAAGTTGATCAGACTCCCATTCAATACATGCAACAAGAGAAATTTTACACATACACTAAAGACTCAGGAGAGCTTTCTTTCGAAAATTCAAGACATCAAGAAGAATTTATACCTTCCTAATTCAAAGGAAAACTTCATATATAAACAAACATTAGGCATTATTAACCTATTATTTACACCTGACAGAAGAAGTTAAGAAAAGTGATACTCCAACTAGTGTTCTAAAATTATTGGCATTAGAGACAATCCATACTAGATTTCCAGAACACGAATGGCTCCATATTTATATTGATGGATCATTGATATCAAACCGAGATGGAGCAGGGGTTGGAATCATGTGTCACCTCTTTTCCTATTACAAATCTTTCCAGGCGGGCTGAAGTTATCCTCACCCGCCTGAGGATAGGTCACACACGGGCGACCAATGGGTATCCTTTGCGTGGGGACCCGGCGCCTGTCTGCCCTACGTGTAAGATCCAACTTTCTGTGGCCCATATCCTTCCTTATAGACTGTCAGCAATACACTCGTGAGCGCCAGTCGGTTGGCCTGGGGTGTACACTTGCCTCAATTTTGGGTGACGACCCGGTGTCTGCCTGTAAGGTGCTGTGGTTCGTTGCCCAAATTGGGTTCGCTAAGCAAGTATAATGTGTTTTTTAGTGTTTGAGATTTTTAGCTTTTTAGCACTCATTTTTACGTCAATTTGGCGTTTTACTGTTTTAAGTGTTTAGTTTTAATGTCTATTTTAGCTTTGACCTTTTACACTTGTTATGAATGGTTTTACCAAGTTTTTAACTTAGTGCACTCACGTGCCGCTTAGTGTTTTTATATTTGCGCTTTTAGTTGCTCTTTTAGCCCTCACATTTTAGGCAGCTTTTAGGCGAGTTTTAGATTTTTTATGTTCTGACCTATGGCCCAAATGACCTAGTTGTCAACGGGCCCCTAAACTCCATCAATCCAATGCATTACAAATCTTTAAGTTTTGGAACTACAAACTTTGATGGAGAAATTGAAGCAATTCAAATGGCCCTACAAAATCTATTGTACAGAATTTCACATTTTCATCAAGCAGTTATTCTCTCAGATTCCAGCGCGGCAATTATAGCAATTACTTCCAAGTTGTCACCAAAAAACCAAACAATTATAGAATGTTGGAAAATCCTTACCCATCTAACAGCACTTCAAAAACACCTAGTCTTCCAATGGATACCAGCTCACTGTGGACTGAGTGGTAATGAGAAAGCTGATTTTCTTGCAAAAAAAGGGTACCAGCAGTGTACAAAAATCTATAGTTAATCTACCATTTTATGCAGCTAAAAGATTAGTCAACTCTGAATTCAAAAAAATTATTGCAAAATATTACTATGAAAAATCAAAGAATAAAAGATGGGAACTACCAAACATTCAAACAGTAATTCCTGAGTATGCTCAAAAAACAGCAATTGCAACCTTCAGGTTGATTACAGGACATTGTCTGGCAGCAACATACAGTGGTCCAAAAAATGTATACACTAACAGTCCATAACTTGCAAACTAATTGGTGGAAACATCTCATTTTTTGGTAGTGTAATAGTTTGTAGTTCCGGCAATGGGCACACAAGAGGTGTCTGATGACAGTCACCAGATACGTAAGCATTCTTTTGTTGTTAGTTGAATAAACTTGGCTGATGCAAGGCTTACATCGATGAAAGGAAGTCAGTTTTGAAGTGGTACATGTGGTACGATAACATTAGTGAGGTTCAACACCAGTGGCGAAATGAGCGTCAAACAGAGCCACCGACACGTTTAACAATTGCGCACATTCGAGACAAGTTTGAAGTTGATGGCTGTGTTACAGATGTACAGAAAAAAAACGATCTAGACGACCTGTAAGAGCAACAAGTTCAGCGAACTCCCGTCATGTGTTACAGCAGTTCACTCGCTCACCACAGAAGTCTGAGACAGTGTGCCTGTAAAACTAGGGTGAGTCGCTCAAGTTCTTGGCACATTTGGAAGACTGCAAAGTGGAAGTACTACATCCCAAGATTGCTACATGCAATGAACGAGGATGACCCAGTTTGTAGAATGGAGTACTGCAAGTGGTTCAATAACATAGTATGCAACAATGAAGTGTTTTCGGAGAATGTATGATCTGATGAGGCACAGTTCAAACTCAATGGTACAGTAAACTGCCACAATTGTGTTTGCTAGGCCGTCGAAAATCCTAACGTCCATGTAGAAAAAGCCGTGAATTTGCTGGGAGTGAATGTGTGGTGTGGGTTGTCTTACTGGGGTTTGATTGGACCATTGGCACAGTTACCGGTGAGGTGCACCTTCAGAAGCTTGAAACAGCCATTTTACCTGCCATCTGAGACTTGTATGGGAATGAAAGGTTTTACTTTCAACAAGATGGTGCACCAGCCCACTATCATCGTGTCAGGGAGTATCTCCATGAAAATCTACCTGCACAATGGATAGGCCGAAGATCTAGAGTATCCACCATGTTCCCCTGACTTAAGGCCTGTGGATTTTTGCCTATGGCGAACAGTAAAGGATGTCATTTATGGACTAAAGCCATGCACATTGGATGATCAATGAGAATGTATAGTATATTTGTGAGCTGAAATCCAACTGAACACCTTGCAGTCTGTAGTTTGTGTTGCAGTTTGGCGGCATCGTGTGTGTGTGGATGTTAATTGTGACCATTTTGAACACCTACAGTGATATCCGTAAGTTGGACTTCAAGCTACACTTTCACAAAAAATGAGACATTTCTGCCAATTAGTTTGCAAGTTATGGACTGTTAAACAGTGTATGCATTTTTTTTTGACTACTCTGTACATGTACTGGTTTACAGATGACATGCTAGCTACTCCATTTTTTGGATATTACATGTCAAATAACAGGTTTACTTCCCTTTTGCAATTCCTTCATTTCACCTGTAGCAGAAATGTAAATGATAAACTGCACCAAATCAGGCCGGTTTTTGATTGTATTATTTCAAAATTTGAAGAAAATTACTGCCTAGTGAAAAGGTCACTGTTGAAGGAAACAATAAAGCTGGGTTTGTAGGTATCTCAACCTTTTAGTGATGGTATTAAATTGTTTTGTATGATGCTTTAGGACGACCGCTTAGGTTGGAAGCAATACATCAAAACAAAGAAGGCCAGATTTGAAATAGTTTTGATCCTTGTGGAAGTAAAACATAACTTTATAGTTTACACTGGCCATGGGACTGATAATAGTGGAGACAAAGATTTAGGGTTATCTAACTCCATAGCAATGCACCTGATGGAACCTTTACATGATCAGGGTCGGACTGTGTGTTTAGATAATTGGTATAGCTCCCATAAATAAATCTGAATCTAAATATAAAAAATGAAGACAAATGCAATTGGAATAGTCTGTTCAAATCATATTGGTTTGCCAAAGGATGTGAATATAAAGACTAAGCAGAGGGGAAATGGAAGTGCATCAGCTCCCACCTTTGACCTACCTTACTTGGGAAGACAAGAGGGTAGTTACGACATTATCCAATTGCAGCTCTCGGATTTTGTTGATTGTCACTGGAAAAATAGACACCCATCCCAAAATGTCAATTTTCATGCCTGATGTTATTCAGGAATAAAATATAGATATGAGCAGTGTTGATCGAGTAGATCAGACATTGCAAGCATATCCCTCTTTATGAAAAACACTTAAATGGTATAAAACCTACTTTTACACAAGCTGAATATAACCATATACAATTGTAAGATTTAAAGCTTTCATGGCACGCGTTATTTATTACAGCTTCACGGGTGATCAGCCGTGTGAGTTTTAAAAACATTGAACTTTCGGCCATTGTAGACTCTATGGCCTTCATCAGAATGAAAAATGACCGTTAGCCTTCTGCTCCCCATATATATATATATATATATACAATGTTAGGTGGGAGAGGGTTGCGTTGCCCTGGCCAATGAGCGGGTGACGATTTGTGATTGGGTCTGCTGTTTCGGGCTATGTTTGTCACCGGCCACAGTGTTTTCTTGAGGGTCAGTACTTGGTCCAGAATCACTGTAGTTGCTGTTGTGGATGTGTTTGATGGCTATTGTCCAGGCAGGGCTTAGTTGAAGTCCGCGGTCCCTGTTGTAATTGTTTGGATGTAGTTTGATTTGGATGGCTTCCTTAATGACCCTGTCCCAGTATTTATCAGTATGATCCAGAACTTTGATGTCTTCAAAGCTTATTTTATGGACATACTCTATACAGTGCTCTGCCACTGCTGTCTTATCTGGTTGTAGGAGCCTGATATTGCATTTGAGACGTCTCAAACAAGATCTCCCGCATACTTGCTAGGTATAACATCAAGACTTTCTTCACGCCTCCAAAGAAGATCCAGGAATATCTTAGGCCGGTAAAGAACCACTTCAGCTCAAGATCCCAGGAGTGTACAGGATTCCTTGCGAATGTGGTAAAGTGTATGTAGGCCAAACAGGATGCACAATAGAAGAAAGGTGTAAAGAACATCAATGCAATATCAGGCTCCTACAACCAGATAACTCAGCAGTGTTTATTTGTGGGTGATCATTGACACCTCTTTGTTGAGATTGTATAAATAATCCAAACCACTTTTGTTATATAAGTGTTATATACACTTTGTCTAAACAGTCTTAGTATTACAGATTTTGGGAAAAGTCATATCAGCCTATTTTGTAATTACACTGGGAGATCAATGTAAAGCACAACACCCAAGTATGTAGACCATGCAATAAAGAAATTCATTTGGTCAATGGCAGAAGACTATCACTATCTTTTGGAATATTGAGAGAGCAGTTGAAGCATAATGATTGCACTTCTGTTCATGTGAAGTAAAGGGATACAATTCTAAAAATAAGAAGCAAATTCTACATTCAGTTGTTCAGTCACTCGTTTTACATATGCCTTGTGCACCAATCCCTGTATGACAAGAAAATCTTAAACAATTTTCATCCAAGTGTGATGTAGAAATGAGGTAAATTGTGAGAAGTATCACTGATTAAATGCCAGGATTGTCTGTTGCAGAATTTGAATATTTTAACCACAATGAATTAAACAACTTAGAGATATTGCCCTCCCTACTGTGTTAGTGAAGTTGTTAGGTTCTGGACTCAAAGAAAACAATCTGATGTACCCAAAAATACCATTTTATTACTGCCAACAGCATGAAATAGATTTCTCCAAAGATGGACATCTGGTCATCTTGTATATTGCAATAAATGTGAAACAACTTATGCTAAAACTTTGACCTCCAAACTCTGACCCAAGTGAATGGAGATTCTTCATTGATATTTACAGACAAAATTTAAAGCATGCCCTCTTTCATAATGGAAATGTTTTTGATTCAATGCCTATTGCCTGCTCTCAAAGAGTCAAATGGAAATTTGGAACTGCTGTTACTGCTACTCAACTATAAATTGAACACAACTGGCAAGTTTATGGTGATTTTAAAGCTGTTACTGTGCTGCTGGGTTAAAGTGGTTTTACCAAATTTCTTTCTCATAATTAATTTTCTATTTTCTCACGTGGATTATTTCCTTGAAAATGTAGGATTTTTGAGCAAAGAGCAAGGTGAATTTCCGAAGGATCTTTCAAAAGGAGGTACCAGTTGTGTCGCATTATTCGAAGAGCCAAACACCAGGACAAAATCCATAGGCCAATTTACATAAAGAGCTGTCATTAAAGTCATGAATCTTAATTTGCTTAATTCAATTTTTAGTAAAACCAATCAACACGGATTAATACAATGTTGAAGTTGGGCAATATATAAAAGTGTTTGTACAGCTGAATTTTATTTTACTCTAAGCTTTGTACCAATTATAATTATCTCAGTTTTGGATTGAAGAAAGAAACTTGCTCTTGATTCATGTTGTAAAATTCACTCCAAGTTGCACATTTCATGTTTTACTGAATCTGGAGTGTTGTAATAACTGAAGTTAATGGTTAGCCTTTTCCTTGCATCGTCCATTGTGTACTCATCAAGAAAACATTCTCTGCACATTAGCACTGTTTCCAGGAATTGAACATATTGTTCTTAAGAAATTTAATCATAAAAATGATACCTACTTTTTACGAGGTATATAGTAGAATCCCAATAACTCGACCTAATGTGGACTGAGAGTCTGTCGAGTTACCAAAAGACTAGTTACACGAAATAAGGGGACTGTTACTCACAACTCATAATATAATACTGCAAATTACATAACTATTCTAGCACAGTATAGGAAACCGAAAAAATAACATATTCTAAAATTTATTACGTATTAATGTTTCCCTTTGTCTGGTCTCTTTAATGCATCTAATTCAGTTTCATTTTCATGTCAACTTGCCATTTCTCCTCATTTGATATTTTCACTGGCACAAACACAACTCTAACAGTAAGCCTGAAATCTGTGAAACTGTAGTGTAACCAGAAATATGTAACTGAAAATTTAGCTTACATGTACATACTGGGCAAAGCCCTCAAATCTTCTAAACAAGTGTTTGTGCTATGTATCCATATTATTAGCAGCAATTTGTGACAATGGTCTGCCGGCTGCTTATGTTCTGACTAGATATCGGTCAGCCCTTTTGTTACTGTGAGGTAGGTTGTATATACACTGATTAAAATTTACCTATACTTACTATTTATACATTAGTGCATTATAGAAATGACTACAGTCAAGTTTAACAATAAAAAAATTAAAATATAAAAGGTCATAGTTATACAGAATGTGGAGTAATTGATACTTGAGTTGTCGGGATTCTGCTGTACTATGCAAATTATGATCTTTGATCCCTCGCACAAAATATTTCAATTTCGCATTCGGATCAGACAAGCAGCTCTTGTTTATTTTGTAAGATGTGTTTTCCGACACTGCTTCAGTAAGCATTCTATATTTTCCCAGTCTGTTACTCTTCAGCAGTATTCAATCAAAATGACAAAAGTCATAAAAATATTTGCTCCATCCATTTCACAAGGTAATCAATAATTGAATTGGTCATTGTTAAAAGGCACTAAGTCAATTGTTGTCAAAATTCAGATTTTAATGGATACGCAGTGTATGGATGCAGACGGATTGAACAATGATAAAAGGAACTTAGTCTGCCTGTTTGTTATATTGAAAAACTGGTAGCTGATTTGAATGTTCAGTGTTGTAGACAACTAAGTCACTGACTTAACTCCACTTACTAGTGAAACTATTTGTTGGCAACAAGCAGTGTTGTTCTGTCACACAACAAATGAATGTGTTGTAGATGCCTGTTTGTAAACAGAATAATGGAGGGAATGCAGAAAAACAAGAAACAAAGTGTGAATGCCAATAATTATGGTAGAAATAAAGTTTAGAAGGCTAGAGTAAAAGGTACAGCATGTCACAGCCAGAGGAAAAGTCTTAACAGCCAAGAGAACTGGAGAAGATTGTCGGTAAGCGGTTAGATGAAGGTTTATTATCTGGCAGGTTATGGGCAAGAAAATATCACATAATTTAAATAGTATTAGTGTGAAGAAAATGTTAAGCTCCAATATTTACTTTCTCTCTTTCACGTATTTTAACAGGTGCCGAAAGAAATGTTTCCTCTGTGAGTGTGACCGAATCAAGGTTCTTGCAGCATTTCATGACCTTGATACTAAAAGTGAACAAGATCTTCATTTGCAGCATCTACAAAGAAGTAAACAAGGTGAAACATCTCAGACCATGTAAAGTAGACATCAATGGAGAGAGAAATGAAAGGCAAGCTGCATTCAATTTTATGTGCTTGTTGAAAGTGCAAAAGTTGACCTATGTAGACAAGCATTTTTGAGTCTTCATGCAGTGTCGATAGAGAATATACTGCATTAGCAATTTACTGGTCAGAGGAGAAGGACCAAAGGATAAGCATGGGTTCCACTGAAGTACCCGAAAAATGCCACTATAAGTGGAGCTGTTCATACACAATCCATTGAAACATTTGCAGCAAAATTTACCCATTACTCTGGTTTTGAGATTAGATATTTAGAACGTAGGTTAGTTGCTAAACAAATGTTATGTTTTCAAAGAAAAGCATCCAAAACTGAAAATAACCTTGATACTAAAAGCGAACAAGATCTTAATTTGCAGCGTCTACAAAGAAGCAAACAAGGTGAAACATCTCGGACCATGTAAAGTAGACGTCAATGGAGAGACAAATGAAAGGCAAGCTGCATTCAATTTTATGCGCGTGTTGGAAGTGCAAAAGTGGACATATGTAGACGAGCATTTCTCAGTCTTCATGCAGTGTCTAAAGAGAATATAGTGCATTAGCAATTTGCTGGTCAGAGGGGAAAGACCAAAGGATAAGCATGGGTTCCACTCAAGTACCCAAAAAATGCTATTAGAAGTGGAGCTGTTCATACACAATCCATTGAAATGTTTGTAGCAAAATTTACCAATTATTCTGGTTTTAAGTTAGATATTTAGAAGGTAGGTTAGATGTTAAACAAATATTATGTTTTAAAGAAAAGCA
>CM060962.1:215741530-215744030 GCA_030765045.1 Tenodera sinensis | reverse complement strand
ATTCAGAACATTTTTCATATCAGTACCAGCCACTTAAAATTCAGACTTTGGTCTCTTTAACCTGGACAAACTATCTATGAAATCCATGGCATATGGTGACCTTAGATACTAGGGATGCTGGAGCATCATTATGTGTACTGACTTGGATGTTAAAGCATGAAATAGCTGAAGATAAACAACAGGAAGAGGAGCAGGAGTTTCTCAACCAAGAAACAACGGGTGTAACGTTTCGTATAATGCATTGTGCTAATTTATACATCTGTTGGTGAAATCAACAAGACAAAACAAAACAAACAAACAAAACAGTCACACAATTTCAGCAAGTTGTGTTTTTTTAAGTATTTTTGCATTTGAAATAAAAAAGTGACATGAAAAAGTTTATGAAACTTGCGTAAGTATACAATATATTTAAAGCTAATTTGCAAAGAGTCCTGATGAGATTGAAATAAATGGATTGAGCACATCAAGATTATATAAAATCACTTCATTTACTTGAGGCAATGATCACAAAATATAAATTTGTAGGCTAATGTAATTCTGCCTTTTAAGACAGCTGTGGACAATATGAATTCAATGCTTTGGTTTAATCAGTTTCTGGCTACTGAACACACCTTCACTCCCATATTCATTTACTCAGACACTTTGAAGAATAGGGGATAATTCTGGTTAAAGAAAAATTCCCTGCCTCAGCTGGTTATTGGACCAGGAACCTATCAGCTGAAAAGCCAGAGCACTGACCACTCAAGGACAGTGGCAGTTAACATGCATAAGGTTAACTTTGTCATTCTTTTTCTGGTTTGTTTTCAAAAACTGTTAAATCAGCCTTAATCCTGTACTCCTCTCTGTTGTCATTTAGTTCAATAACTTGATTCTCATAGTTTCTTTCTCATTGTTGGGAAATTTTATGTGCTTTTGTCTTCAGCTTCTACTACTCTGCCTTCTGCCCTTGCTCTGGAAACAAGTCTTTGTTGAATTTTGCAAGTTGCTGTTGAACAGATGGTAAGGGGCAGTCCTGTTTTATGCTTCACCCTGTTCTTTCCTTTCTCTTCTATGTTGACTATTTCAGTATATAGAGGCTACTTAAAAGCTATCCCTCTTCAAAACACATACTATTTTATCCAGAATCTCTAAGTTTCTTTTAGTCTAGTCTACTTAAGTGTATTTTTCAGAGTCAGTCACCATGTGTGATTGTAATATGTCGTTACAATAGCAGTGTAGCCATTTATTTATAACTAATTGAAATACCTGGCATTGCCCCTGGTTTGATGATTTTATCCCTACAGCTTTAAGACTTATATTGGGTACTATAAAGATCCCAAAATAAACAAATTAATAAATAGACAGGGAAAACACTATGCAAAAGCATCTTTGAACAACTACAAATACCACAGGAAGAAAAATGAGCATATAAAGTTATGTGAATGTAAGACCTTGCACTTCTGTGTCAACCATATAGAAAATGCTATGAATTCTTTATAGAAGAGGGAGTGGAGAAAGAAATGTGATTGAACTTCATAAAAGAAACATCATTAAAGATATCCATGTGAATGTATTATGTTGCATTTCAATTTCAAACACATGCAAAATTGTACGAGTTGTTTGTAGAAGAGGGAGTAGAGTAAGAAGTGAGATTGTTTCATGAAAGAAAAGTGTGTAGAGAAAATTGTGTGAATGTAATGTGTTGCATTTCTATTTCAATCATAAATAACTGTATAAATTGTATGTTGAAGGGCAAATAGGGAAGTATATGTAACTTTAATACAAAAGAGAAAAGTGAATAGTAAAAACCATGTGAATGTTATATTGTATAATAAAATGGGCAGAATAGAAACTTTCTCCATGGAACAACACATATGTGCCTTTTACAGTGATTGGTCAAGTTGTTTAGGAGTGCATATGGACATACATACATAGAGGCAATTCCCATACAAAATCACCAATTTCAATTTTTTTTTATTTTTCAGCTGTTGCTAATGTTTTTTCTAAACCATCCGAGTACTAAGGCAAACAAAACAAAAGAGAAATTATTTACATAATTTGAGCTGTTTTTGAATTATTGCAAGACTAATGCACGGCAATTGATTTTTATATATAGAGATACTTAACTAGTTTGTGCGTATAACTGCTAGCATAATAGCATTGCTGGTTTACCAGAATTTTATTCTGAAGGAGTTTTTACATACCAGTAGATCTGTTGACATGGCTGTGGCATTTAATTTCTAGAATGTGATCCTGGATTAGGATCTAACCCACAACCTTAACAAAGAAAACCAGTGCTCAACCAACTTTGCTATATGGGCAGATGCATCTATTTCATCTTTTCCCTTCCTTCTTAGTGTAGTAATAAAGTTGTAATAAAATATTACAATACATGTTTCTTTGTTTAACAGGAGGTAGATAGGGTACTCCGAATTGGTGGGAGATACATCTGTATTTCTTTACTGCAAGAACACATTCTTGCCAAACTTCTAGAGTACTTCCCCAAGGCAGGCTGGATGTT